>CM033473.1:258964743-259508019 GCA_019447015.1 Hymenochirus boettgeri | reverse complement strand
TGAAGAGAGACTGGAAAAGTTACAATTATGTACGCTGGAGAAAAGGCACTTGCGTGGGGATATGATTACTGTGTATAAATACATTAACGGGCCATACAATAAACTATCTGGGGCATTGTTCACCAATAGAACATGTCAAAGGACACGAGGACATCCCTTAAGACTGAAGAAAAAAGGTTTAGGCTTCAAGCTCGGAAAGGGTTTTTCACTGTGAGAACGGTAAAGCTATGGAACTGTCTTCCAGTGGACGTTGTAATGGCAGGTTCATTGGTCAGTTTAAAAAAAAAGCTGGATGAGTTTCTGCAAACAAGGAACGTTGCAAGTTACTGGTATTGATACATAAAGTAGAGTTGATCAAGGGAAATTTCCGATTGCCACAGGAAGGAATTTTTTCCCCCTTCATAAATTTGGTGGGGGGGGTTTTTTGCCTTCCTCTGGATCAACGTATGTACAGTATAGTACAGTATAGTACAGTATACAGTACAGTAGCATATGTATAGTACAGTATAGTACAGTATAGTACAGTATAGTATAGTACAGTATAGTACAGTACAGTATAGTATAGTACAGTATAGTGTAGTACAGTATAGTATAAACAGTATAGTACAGTACAGTATAGTATAGTACAGTATAGTGTTACAGTATAGTAATAGACAGTAATAGTACGTACAGTATAGTATAGTACAGTATAGTGTAGTACAGTATAGTACAGTATAGTGGTACAGTATAGTATAAACAGTATAGTACGTACAGTAAGTATAGAAAGTATAGTACAGTACAGTAAAGTACAGTATAGTATATACAGTATATTATAGTACAGTGTAGTACAGTATAGTATAGTACAGTATGTATAATATATAATAGTACAGTATAGTATAGTATGTACAATTATTATAGTACAGTATAGTATAGTACAGTATAGTACATTATAGTATAATACAGCTATGTACAGTTATAGTATAGCACAGTATAGTATAGCACAGTATAGTACAGTACAGTAAGTACAGTACAGTATAGTACAGTAAAGTACAGTATAGTACAGTATAATATAGTACAGTATTGTATAGTACAGTATAGTACAGTACAGATAGTGTAGTATAGTATAGTACAGTATAGTACAGTACAGTATAGTATAGTTAGTACGTATAATATAGTACAGTATAGTACAATATAGTATAGTACAGTATAGTAGTATAATGCAGTATAGTATAATATAGATACAGTATAGTATATAAGTATAGTACAGTACAGTATAGTACAGTATAGTATAGTACAGTATAGTATAAGCGAATAGTATAATATATACAGTATGTATTACAGTATAGTAAGTATGTACATTATAGTATAGTCGATAGACAGTATAGTATAAACATATATAACATATGTATATACAGTATAGTACAGTATAGTATAGTACAGTATATAACATATAGTATAGTACAGTATGTATAGTAATTTCCTTTCACTTTAAAAATCTTTGGGGCATTCATAACCAACCACTATAATTACTTCCAGAAACCATGCATTTTTTTATTTTATAAAGTTTATTTTTTAAAAACTGTTACGGTATATGGATCCTTTGTGAATTTCCAGAGCGGTAGAATTCTAAAGCTCACTAACTTTCAACCATATTCCATATAAACATTGACCTGGAAAAAATACCATTTGATACATACAACTGACCTGGTTGCTGCTATATATATTTATTCTATCTGATATCAATTCCCCTGCAGTCTATGGGTAAATACTGTATGGAATAGAATCTTGAGAAAGGTTTCCCATCTAATTGAATTAGCCCTTTGTTTCCAGATTCATTACCAGTTCTATCAGATACCAAATGAAAAATGTTTAATTTCCAATGTTCCTCACAGATTAAAATGCTTTATCATGTTTACAAACTATACTGTCTCCCTTCTGAAACTGATATATAATACCTAACTAACTATTCATCCAGAGGAATGCAAACCCACTACTAAAGGGCTAACAAATTCCTTCTGACTCCAAATTGGATCTGGATCAACAAAAACTTTTAGTAACATGTAATATTGGGCACTCTCGCCCAAACCCAGGGACGCTGCATCCATGAAGCAAGGTAAAAATCCTGCTCATGGTATGGCAATCCTGTACAAAAGAAGTCAATTGATCTGTATTGTAAGGGGAGTGTCATCGGAGGAGGCCTACTGCCCAATCCAGTACTATAGGCTTTGCATGGATGTATCTCTGGTTTTGAGGGTCCTGGGCAATTTCTAAAAAGTTTGGTAACAACACAGCACTCCTGATTTAATGCCTGATTGCACATTAGAGGCTGTTTTAAAAGTTTTAAGCTTGCGTTTAGGGTCGGGGGGGGCGGTGTCCTACATAATATGGTTTTGAAGGTTTGAAGGTGGAGATAGATACCCTTTAAATGTTTAGGGGACATTCAATAAAGGGAAGTTAGTGTGACTTTACTCCTTTGTGCAACTAACTTCCAGTCAGGAAGTAAGGTAAAAAAAAATTAGGGTGAATAGGGTGGACTTGATGGACATATGTCTTTATTCAACCTCAATTACTGTGTTACTATGTAGTCACATAAATTAATTATGATATAGGCAGAAGACCAAGATTATTGGTGCTGGAAAAAATACACATCGATGTAAACTGGTAAGGAAGAAGCCCATAATGTCAGAACATAGTATTGTATAAAAGGTACACAAAGGATGCTAATTGCTTCCATATTATAGGAGTCCAGGAACTGCCTTAATGATATACATCTGCTGCCTCCCATCATACCCAGAAGTGTGGACCTGAACCACTAGGTCTGCACCCCCCAGGGTTAACCCAGATTATTTGCAATGTTGCCAATGGGCAGCACGGTGGCTCAGTGTTTAGCACTGATACCTTGCAGCGGTGAACTCCTGAGATTCCACCCTTGGACACATCTGCAAGGAGTTTGTATGTTCTCCCCGTGCTTGCCTGGGTTTCCTCCGGGCACTCGGGTTTCTCCCACAATCATAAGGACATACTGATAGCATGTTGTGACACAATAAATGTGCTTAGATTGTTAGCTCTTCGGGGCAGGGCCTGATGTGAATGTATGCATGTAATTGTATAGTGCTATGGGTTTACTGGGCCCAAGGCAGCTAATGAATAATTTTCTAACAAAGTCTTGTTTCTGCGCTTAATGGTTTTGAGCAGTCAGGGTTTCATGCTGCAAGGTCACTGGTTCCACCTGTAGGAATATACTGTAAGTATCTATATATTAAAATTAAAATTCAATAATAAAGCACTTACACTACACGTCAGGGATTTGGTTGTGCTTTTATTATTGAGCTTTTAATATATGTTTTTTATTATTGATGTATCACGATTTTAATACTGATATTGACACTTTTAATACTTTTAATTTATTTTTTATCTTTTATCTATCTCACTAAAGGACACACAAACCCAAGACAGGTAATAAATAATCCTGCTATGAATTGCTAGCTGGAAATTGTAAATGCTGGACAATCCTGCTCCTCCCTCTCCTTGTGTCCAGGACATTAATAATGTGAAGACACACTTCTCCAGAGGGGGCGGATTTCAATACCCAGCTAAGATTGCTAGTGATCTGACGTCATCCCAGGGATGAGGAGTCTGGCAGTTAAGATTCTCCATTGTGTACATTAAATGGGAAGGTGGGGTGCATTAGTCCTGTTGTCCTTTAATTTAATGTCTAACTAATGTTCGTACACTTGTACGATATTCAGCAGACCTCGAGCCCCAACCGACCCTCCGTTCATGGCTTGCACACGCGCCGAACAGGCGTTTTGGTCGATAGTCACGCTTGTGTATGCATCCGGTCGGGGTCGTTCATCGATCCGCCTGGCAGAGGTATGCTGAATATCGTACCTGTGTAGAACCCTTAAGGCACACTTGCCATTATATTTTGTTTATAAAGACATAAGGAATGTATGTAATGTTTAGATATAACCCTTCCTCCTTCTATAAGAAAAGATTGGTCTCGAGTCATTTACTTATCACATTAAGAGAAATCTGACATGCACATAAGCTGTGCAGCAATATGCAGCCTTTCTATTTGGCAGATGGATGCACAGATTTAATGACTAGGAAGCCAATGCTGTACTCACCCGTAAAACAAAATGGAAACCGTATCACTATTGCATGAAGAAAAAACTAATTTTTAATATTTTCCTTTTCTTTTTGGATCGTTTCAGAAACATTCATCCTAAATAACTATTTAACAGAGAAAATCAACACGTTATAAATAAATAAAACTGAAAATATCAACAACTGCAAAATTCCATACAGTACCAGTGCAATGGATATTTTTTTTTTTTTTATTATTCTTATATTTAGAAAGAATCCAGGGCCATGGAAAGGAAATTTTTTTTTTTTTTACAGGCTGTTTACCGTTATTCAAATGGCATTATAAATCAGTTGGCCGTTTTCGATCCAACCTCTGGCCATGAGGGACAGGTCTTATGTGACAGAACATTGGCTTATATTATATGCTACATTATAGTAACCCTACAGTATAGTAACTACAGTAAAAGTTACTTTCCTATGACTAATAGACCAGAAAACTGATGGATAAAATAATATATAACCTACCCCTGTAATGGATTTCTATGGGAGGAACCTTGGAGTTCCGTGTCCTGTATAAAAGGTACTCGGCCTGCAGCCTCGTGCTTTATATGGTCACGGAACTCCTCGGTGACTTCTAATATCCTTATAATTTACAGTTGGGGGTGCATTATCCACTATATAACTTTCTGTGTAATACTATAATTCTCCAGTACAGAAATCTCTGTAGCCACTGTATTGTACCATAGCTCAATGAACTCAGTCTTACTTCACCCAGGAATGAAATAAAAGAATTCCCTTATCAGCTATTTCCTATGCTAAGTTTAGGAAGGGGGACTAGACTGTAAAGCTAGTTAGGCACGTCTGCAACATCCTGTCTGTCATTTTCAAAGATCAGAGAACACACAGTCCCGAGCATTCTCCCTATACACAGCATAATGCATAGCGTATACACAGCATAGGGAGGATGTTTGGGACTGTGTGTTTCTCTCGACTACGGACAACTCCCTCTATAGGGAGTCTAACGCACTTGAAGGAAATTTACGGTCTTTCCCGAATCCCCAATACCGTTGAATCCAATGGTATCGGGGATTTATCGGTACTGGTGCTTACCTAGCTTGCAGGTAGGCCGCACTACTGTGCTTGATCTGATTGCACTTTTAAAAGCATGCAGAACTGTTGGTCTATTGTGGTGGCCACATCACCTCCATTGGGTGTCTACTGCACTGTGACCCGCTTATCGGAAATCATACGATGACTATTTTGTGCGATTTGCATGCGCTCCGATAAGGGCAAAATACCCGGGGACACCAATGGGAGGGTAACGTGTGTATGCAGTGCAATGTGGCCTCACGGTAAATGGAGGGCTTTCTGTGGTGAAAGATTTTAGTGATTTTAAACACGTGTATGTTTGTCTAGGAGCTACATAGAAACTTCCTCACCTGACCTGGTCCCTCGCCACTTCTACTTTGCCGCTGCTGCTGACAGCCGCTCCCTTTCATTGTTGTGGCAGTCTGTTAAGGCACAACGTGACATTATGCACAATCTCCAGTTAAGGCGTAGAATTTCCCTGCTCCTGTTTTGCTTAAAACAAGCTCAAACTGGAGCAGGCGGCGGCACCTAGACGGCAAGGGACCGAGGGGACCGGGTCAGGTAACAAAGTTCAGTAGCGTCTTTGGAAACTTACAATATCGTGAAAGTGGGGTTTGGGGGGGAAAGTACTTTTGGAAGTTTATTTTGAGTGGACTTGCCCTTTAATCTGGCACTCATAGGGGAATTGGTTTTAGGTTGGGGGCCTCCTTTAAGTAATTAAAACAGCATTTGATTTTAACTAGTATGGGTATTTCTCTTTGTACACAGCATACTTCATATCTTTAGGGCACGGCCACGCTGCATTCCACCGGAAGCGCTCACGCAATCACACCAATTGCGATTTCTCCTTTTGAGATAGGAAATTGCATGTGATTGCGCATTAAAATGGTGATCACATGCAATTGCGTATGGCAAAGGATGTACCAAAATCACGCAATTTCGGTGCATTGCTGCGATACAAATATTAGGGGGGGGAATTGCATGCGCAAACACACGGAAAGAGGGACATTTCTCATAGCAGGGTGGTTAAAAGCTGAAAGAATCCCGATTCGCATCTAATATATTTTGTACATTTTAAATTGACATCCCTATACAGAAATAATAAATAAAGGATTTTTAATAGTATTGCTAAGTTCAGTCCTTTCTTCTAAAAAAATAATTATAGTATTTTTCTGAACTAGCACCATCTCTACTAAGAGCATCCCAATAGGTCTAGTGCCCTGTCCTACCTAGAATATTGCTAATTTCTTTAAAGGGCATGTCCACCCCCAAAACTATAATCCCCCCCACTACTGGCCCCATCATGTAGTGTAGTTTAATCCTTACCTCACATCCCAGCTCCATAAGGTTCTCCTGTAGTCCCCCACCAAAAGTCCCAAAAACTGCCCACAGGAGGATAGCAGAGTCCATATAGGACTCTGCCTCCTACCTGGCCTCCGGGAGAAGTTTGGCATGCGTACTGCAGCCCTTCTCCCCTCCCTCTCCCTCCTAATTAGGATTCCCTCCCCCTAGTGTAAATCCCTTTATCCAAAGATTCCCCCTGTCCCCCAGCCCCAACCGCTATGTAATATTATTAGAAAATGCCCTAAACATTACTTACCTTCCTTCTTGCCTCCGCCGCACTGACTGCCGGTCCCGCGCCCTTGCTTGCATTTACTCGCTAGCAGAGGGCCTGGCAGCGCGGTGGAGGCAAGAGGGGAGGTAAGTAAAGTTCTAATAATATTAACATAGCGGTTGGGGCTGGGGGGACAGGGGATTCTTTGGAGGAAAATTTTTTTTAAGGGTGGACATACCCTTTAAATGGGGATGAAATGTTCCTAAAATCATTTGCTAACTTGACCAATCAAATAATCATTGCAGGCTGTGAATGTGTAATATTTTCTTCTAGGCTCTGTATGGTAAAATAAAAAAAGTCAAAAAGCCTTCGTTGTTAATTTTGCCATTGGAGACATTTGCAGCAATCTGGTGCAATATTTCCAACCTGATAAAACATTAGTTATCGTTTAAAGGGCATGTTTAACCTAAAAAATAACCTCTTAATTATTGTAGTTGACCCTTGCTCACCCCCAACCGCTGAGTTATTTCTTTAAAAAAAACAATCAGAACGTTTGTTCTCTCCTGAGGCGATTTAATCTGGCTCCTGCTTGCCGCAAGCAGGGGCCGGACTGGCAGCTGCCGTCAATGGACAGCGCTGTGGGAACGAAGGACTGTAAGTACAGTTCTGAATGTTTTTTTAAAGAAATAACTTGTTAGGGGTGGAAAAGGAATTAACCTTAGGTGGAATGGCAGCAATGGATGGATCCGGGTGGTAAGAGGGGTAAAGGGCTCCTTCTGCGCATGTCACTGTCCTTACTGAGGTTAAGGAAGTAGCAGGCACCGGATGACACACAGTTACCTCCTACTCTTCACTTTCCTGGAATTTGGACAGGCATTGCAGGAGAACTATAAGGAGCAGAGATGTAAGGTAAGGATTATTTTAAACTACACAGTGGGGCCAGTATGGGGTTAAATTCTAGTTTGGGGGGTGGACATGCCCTTTAATCTGTTTTCTATTGAAAATAATTCCTGACCTATTTTTATCCAACTTGTTTCCAGCTTTATAGCTAAAGAATACTAACGGTATTGTCTTTAGTTCCTTTACTGCCGTTAAACCCATAGAACCAAAACCATTCAAAGATCGAACCTACTGCCACATTGAACAAATGATCCTCCCCCCCTTCTAGCTAAAACTGTAAAAGGTTGAACTTAATTGACATTTGGGTTTTTTCAACCTTGACTACAATGTAATTATGTTCAGAGAGATGAACTGTCTTCCTTTGAAGTAGCTTTCTGCTTGTGGTCCACATCCTGGAAGACAGAAAGAAGAGCTAATTATTCATTGGAACATTAGCATCAAGTAGAAGTTCCAGGCAGCTTTGAATCTTCTCAGTAGAGGCGGTCTGTCACCTTTCAGGCTATGTTTGCTCTGCGGTATATTGATGCTGATAGATTATCACGTGACCACAGCCTGTATCTTATTTGTGTCTTATAGAGACCGTTCCCCCACTCTTGGACACCCTTCTATCAAGCTGGATGCTGTAATTATGCAGAACTTGTTCCTTTCCTTTCAGGTAGAGTGCTACTACACCAGATTAATAAGACTGTTTTCATGTTGACGGACAGACTTCAATCAACATTCCACTTATTATATTACCATGTTAAGATGCAAAATAATGTCCCTTTAAGTCTTGTGTATACTGATTATCAAAATTGCAAATGTATTGATATAAATCTCTCACCCAGAGGGTAAATATATAGAATTTATATTATTAAAAACTGCAGCGATATCACACAGCTCCTACAACTAGAAGATTATTCTAACTTCAACAAGCTTTTCTTGGGAAACAGAGGGAATATAAATGCATGTGATACATCATTCATTCAGCTAATCATGGCAAACACCCACTGAAAGATAGTTGTAATCCTTTGTGCCTCCTTTAAACGGGCACAGCGCAGTCATTCGTTTGCTTTGTGTTCATTGTACATTACCTAAATCTGAAGAAAGTGCAAGGCTGGTAATAAGTAAGAAAATAAACTAATGTGTGATACATTGTGGTGGACTATCAGATGCAGTTCGAATAAAGCTGGGTACACATCATCCAATATTTTGGACCAATCAACTGGGCAAGCCGTGACCAGCGTCCAACCATTCGTACATCTGAATTGAATGAATGGACGATTGGATGGGTCTGAAAACTATGGCGCTTGGTTGCAGCAGCGAACTGTCGGCTGGTGTCTTCTTCACCCATGACAAACAGTCCTGCATCCTGCACTGAACAAATGTGTGTACCCAGCATAATGGTTTGTTTTTTTTGTTGTTGCCCATTTGCATTATTCCATTAAGTGTTGCCATGGCTGTTCAGTAGGTTTATTTGGTGACCACAGTAGTAGATTGTTGTTAAAAAAATAAGTAGTAATGCAAAGGATAACGTATACATCCTAATAATAACGTACCATACTAAGATAGTCCAGTCATTGATTGGATGTCGTCAGAGCCATTCAAGTCTTTGGTGCTAAATAAAGATTTGTCCAGTTGAACTTGGAATGTGTTACCAGCACAGAGGAGCTTAGGAAGAAGTGGACTAATCTGCATCCATCTATTTAAAAAATAGTAATTCATCCTAATTACATTCATGTACTTTTCTTATTTGCTGCTGTAGATCTGAATCCAACATCATTTGCCCCACCCCCACTGCACTGATCTACAGAATTCAGTTCTATGTGTTAAAGTCAAGATAAAACAATCTAGTTAAACTCCTACAGCCTCCTTCACTCCTCTCAACAGGGATCAAAAATGCTCCAAGGTGTGAAAATTCAGAGAATATTCTCTCTATCAATGGACTAATGGATTGTCCCTTTTTTACATTTCCTTGGGGTTCTCTAACCGATTCTATATTAAGAACTGTAATGGTCCACAATATGTTCCTTGAAGAAACACCCTCAATTCTTATTGTCGTTGCTTTTTCCACAATTTTAACCTTCAATGTTGATCTAAATGGGGACGTGTAAAAGAAAAATATTCAAATTCATTTGCATTTCATTTAATTCAACATACAATTTTCAGTCCTCAGTAGACCACATTTTATTTAACTGCATTCCTTTAACTTTTGTCTGTCTGAATTTTACACCTATAAAAGGATAACTCTTGTCAAAAACACATCTTGTCCAATGTCGTAAACTGCTAATTACAATGATGTATCCCTTTGTCTTCCCAAACTATTCCTAACCAAAGTTACCCTTCTTTGATATCTGCTTCCTTCTCCCAGTGGAAATCCAAACAAGGTTGCAGGGCACTACTTCATATAATAAAATGTTGGGCTGTTGAAGAAATTGGGACATCTAATTTCTCAGTGCCCAACATTTTATGGATACACATAATTGTTTACTAAAGATCTGCTTTGCTATGGAATTGAAAGGATTTACCATATCCAAGAGGAAAGGATTTACCATATCCAAGATGAGGGCAATCTAAAAGGCATGAACAAGGAATTTGATTCACACTTCCGGTTCAGTCTAGGAAGAAAGTTTAGACCTGAAATTCCTCCCAAAAGGAACTATTCGTTCTACAATATTCATAAATTTGATTGAGAACATGTTTGATACCCTTTATGCTGGACCATAAAATGATTGACTATTAATTGAATGGTCTTGACATACCCAATCTGCATGAACTTTATTGGGTTATATCTGTATTTGTATATAGCTGATATGACTAATAATGGACACAATGCTAATGTTACTTTGAAGGGTATGTCTACCCTTAAAAAAAATTTTTGATATAGAAATTTAGACTCTGGTATAGCAGTAGATGTAGTTTACTTGGATTTTGCAAAGGCTTTGATACAGTCCCCCATAGGCGACTAATGAATAAGCTAAGGTCTGTTGTTCTGGGGAGTCACATTTGTACATGGATAGAAAATTGGTTAAAGAATAGGATCGAGAGTAGTTGTTATGGGGCTTCATCATTATGGACTAAAGTGCTACGTGGGGTGCACAGGGTTCTGTGTTGGGGCCGCTTCTATTTAATCTATTTATTAATGATTTGGAAGTGGGTATTGTCAGCAAGGTTTCTGTGTTGCTGACGACACAAAACTTGTCGACCATTAAAAACTTCAGAGGATGTGCAATCGTTGCAAGGGGATCTAGATAGATTATCACATTGGGCTGCTAAGTGGCAGATGAAATTCAATGTTGATAAATGTAAGGTGATGCATTTTGGACTTAAAAATACTTGTGCTACTTATACTATAATGGCTCTGTGTTAAGTATCCCTGTTGGAAAGGGATCTTGGAGTTTGGTGGATAACAAACTTAAAGGTAGCAAGCAGTGCCAGGCGGCAACAGCCAGAGCCAGCATGGTATTGTCTTGTATAAAGCGAGGTATGGATTCAAGGGAGGAAAATGTAATTCTCCCTCTTTACAAAGCATGGTAAGGCCTCATTTGGAATATCAGTGCAATTTTGGAATCCTGTGTACAAAGGACATCTTTGAAATGGAAAGGGTTCAGAGAAGGGCAACTAAATTAATAAGGGATTGGGGGAGCTTGAATATGACACCTACAGTATGCTATCTCTGGAAGTATGTGCTCGGTACCTACAGTATGCTATCTCTGGAAGTATGTGCTCGGTACCGAGCACATACTTCCAGAGATAGCATACTGTAGGTACCGAGCATTTACTTCCAGAGATAGCATACTGTCGGTACTGAGCACATACTTCCAGAGATAGCATACTGTAGGTACCGAGCACATACTTCCAGAGATAGCATACTGTAGGTACCGAGCACATACTTCCAGAGATAGCATACTGTAGGTACCGACAGTATGCTATCTCTGGAAGTATGTGCTCGGTACCTACAGTATGATTTCTATCTATCTGGAAGTATGTGCTCGGATACCTACAGTTTGCTTCTCTGGAAGTATGTGCTTCGTACCTCAGTATGATATCTCTGGAAGGTATATGTGTACCTACAGTATGCTATACTCTGGAAGTATGTGCTCGTACCTACAGTATGCTATCTCTGGAAAGTATGTGCTCAGTACCTACAGTATGCTATATTCTGGAAGTATGTGTGCTCGGTACCTACCAGTTATGCTATCTCTGGAAGTATGTGCTCAGTACTACAGTATGGACTATTCTCTGGAAAAGATGTGCTCAGTAACCTACAGTATGCTATCTCTGGAAGTATGTGCTCGGTACCTATCAGTATTGACATATCTCTGGAAGTATGTGTTCTCGGTACCACAGTATGCTATCTCTGGAAGTATGTGCTCTAGTACTCTACAGATATGCTATCCTGGAAAGTATATGCACTCTACCGTACCTACAGTATGCTATCTCTGGAAAGTATGTGCTCAGTACCTACAGTATGCTATCTCATGAGAAGTATGTGCTCAGTACCTACAGTATGCTATCTCTGGAAGTATGTGGCTCGGGTACCTACAGTATGCTATCCTGGAAGTATGTGCTCGGTCCTACAGATGCTATCCTGGAAGTATGTGCTCGGTAACTTACAGTATGCTATCTCTGAAGTAGTGCTCAGTACCTACAGTATGCTATCTCTGGAAGTATGTGCTCGGTACCTACAGTATGCTATCTCTGGAAGTATGTAGCTCGGGGGTACCTACAGTATGCTATCTCTGGAAGTATGTGTCAGTACCTACAGTATGCGATATCTCTGGAAGTATGTGCTATCGGTACCTACAGTATGCTATCTTGGAGTATGTGCTCGGTACCTACAGCATGCTATTCCTGAAAGTATGGCCTCTACTACAGGATGCTATCTTGGAAGTATTATGCTCGGACTACAGTATATCTATTCCTGGAAGTATGTGTCGGTACCTACAGTATGACTATCTCTGGAAGTATGTGCTATACCTACAGTATGCTATTCTGGAAGTATGTGCTCAGTACCTACAGGTATGCTATCTCTGGAAGTATATGCTCGGTACTACAGGTATGCTATCTCTGAAAGTATGTGCTCGATACAATTACAGTATGATATTCTGGAAGTATGTGCTCAGTCTACTACATTATGTATCTCTGGAAAGTATGTGCTCGGTACCTACAGTGCATCTCTGGAAGTATGTGCTCGGTACCTACAGTATTGCTATCTCTGGAAGTATGATGCTCGGTACCTACAGTATGCTATATCTGGAAGTAGTGTACTCTGTACCTACAGTATGCTATCTCTGGAAGTATGTGCTCGGTAACTACAGTATGCTATCTCTGGAAGTTATGTGCTAAGGACCTTTGTACAGTATGCTATATCTGGAGTATATGGCCTCGGTACCTACAGTATTGCCTCTATCTCGGAAGTATGTGCTCGTTACCTACCAGTATGCTAATCTTCTGGAAGTATATGCTCAGTACTACAGTATGCATCTCTGGAAGTATGTGCTCGTACCTACAGTATGCTATCTCGGGAAGTATGTGCTCGGTACCTACAGTTATGCTATTCTGAAGATGTGCTCAGTACCTACAGTATGCTATCTCTGGAAGTATGTGCTCAGTACCTACAGTATGCTATCTATGGAAGTATGTGCCTCGGTACCTACAGTATGCTATCTCTGGAAAGATGTGCTCGGTACCTACAGTATGCTATCTCTGGAAGTATGTGGCTCGGTACTACAGTATGCTATCTCTGGAAGTATGTGTCATACCTACAGTATGCTATCTCTGGAAGTATGTGCTCAGTACTACAGTATGCTACTCTGGATAGTACGTGCTCAGTACCTACAGTATGCTATTCTGGAAGTATGTGCTCAGTACTACAGTATGCTATCTCTGGAAGTATGTGTCGGTAACCTACAGTATGTATTCTGGAAGTATGGCTCGGTGCCTACAGGATGCTATCTCTGGAAGGTAGTGCTCTAGTACCTACAGTATGCATAATCTAGAAGTTGTGCTCAGTACATACAGTAGCTATCTCTGGAAGTATGTGCTCGGTACCTACGTATGCTTATCTCTGGAGTATGTGTCGCGGTACCTACAGTATGCTATCTCTGGAAGTGGAAGTATATGATCTGGTACCTACAGTATGCTATCTCTTGGAAAGTATGTGCTCGGTACCTACAGTATGCTATCTCTTGGAAGTATGTGCTCACGGTACCTACAGACTGCTATCTCTGGAAGTATGTGCTCAGGTACCTACAGTATGCTACTCTGGAAGTAGTGCCGGTACCTACAGATGCTATCTCTGGAGTATGTTGCTCGGTTGACCTTACAGTATGCTATCTGGAAGTATGTGCCTCAGTACCTACAGTATGCGATTCTCTGGAAGGTATGTGCTCAGTGCCTACAGTATGCTATCTCTGGAAGTATGTGCTCAGGTACCTACAGTATGTATTTCTGGACAGTATGTGCTCGGTAACCTACAGTATGCATCTCTGGAAGTATGTGCTCAGTACCTACAGATTTGCTATCTCTGGAAGTATGTGCTCGGTACCTACGTATGCTATTCTCTGGAAGTTATGTGCTCAGGTACCTACAGTATGCTTATCTGGAAGTATGTGCCAGTACCTACAGTATGCTATCTCTGAAGTATGTGCTCAGTACTACAGTATGCTATCTCTGAAGTATGTGCTCGGTAACTACAGTATGCTATTCTGGAAGTATAGCACGGGCCTACAGATATGCTACTGAGTATGTCTCAGCAGGTTCTGGACTTGTTTTTTTGCGGTACCTACAGTATGCTATCTATCTGGAAGTATGTGCTCGTACTACAGTATGCTATCCTGGAAGTATGTGCTCGGTACTACAGGTATGCTATCTTCGGAAGTAGTGCTCGGTACCTACAGTATGCTATCTCTGGAAGTATATGCTCGGTACCTACAGGATGCTATCTCGGGAAGTATGTGCTCTGTACTACAGTATGTAGCTTGGAAGTATGTGACGCGGTACCTACAGTATGCTATCTCTGGAAGTATGTGCTCGGTACCTACAGTATGCTATCTCTGGAAGATATGCTCAGGTACCTACAGTATGACTATCTCTGGAAGTAGTGTGCATCGTATCCTACAGTATGCTATCTCTGGAAGTATGTGCTCATTTTGTAGTACCTACAGTATGCTATCTCGTGAAGTATGATGGCTCAGTACTACAGTATGCTATGCTCTGGAAGTATGTGCTCTCGGTACCTACAGTATGATATCTGGGAAGTATGTGCTCGGTACCTACAGGATGCTATATCTGGAAGTATGTGCGGACATTGCATGTAACCTACGTATGCTATCTCTGGAAGTATGTGCTCAGTTACCTACAGTATGCTATCTCTGGAAGTATGTGCTAGTACCTACAGTATGCTATCTCTTGAAGTATGTGCTCCGGGTACCTAACAGTATGCTAATCTCTGGAGAAGTATGTGCTCAGTACTACAGTATGCATCTCTGAAAGTATGTGCTCGCTCAGGTACCTACAGTATGCTATATCTTCTAGAAGTATGTCTCGGGTACCTACAGTATGCTATCTCGGGAGTATGTGCTCTTTTGGGTACTATACAGTATGCTATCTCTGGAAGTATGTGCTCGGTACTACAGTATGCTATCTCTGGAAGTATGTGGCTCGGTACCTACAGTTGCTATCTGATGCAAGTATGTGCTCGGTACCATACAGTATGCTATCTCTGGAGTATGTGCTCGGTACCTACAGTATGCTATCCTGAAGTATAGTGCTCGGTACCTACAGTATTGCTATCTCTGGAAGTAAGTTGCTCTCGTCGTACGCTACAGCTGCTATCTCGTGGTACCAGTGATGGTGTGTCGCTGGATCCTCGCTGGTATATCTCTACTGTACGTTAGTGCATACAATCTTCTCAGGCAAGTATGTGATGCTATAGAGATGCTATCTCAATCTAGGTCGCCTCTCGGGAACCTATCAGGCCTATGTTCACAAGTGGTCTTTGGATGACAAGTATGCTATCAGTGCTCAGACCAGCTATCTATAGCCTAGTAGTAGGCTAAAGATATCTCTGAAGTATGTGGACAGCAGTGTACAACGTATGCTACGTCACTAGCTATTGCTGATCGAGTACCTAGGATGCTCGCTCCAACATGTAGCTATCTATGAGTACTCGGAGTAGGCTCGGTACCTACAGTAATGCTATCTCTGGAAGTATGTGCCTGGAAGTATCACTACAGTATGCATATCTCTGGAAGTATATGCTCAGTACCTACAGTATGCTATTCTGGAAGTATGTGCTCGAGTACCTACAGTATGCTCTTGGAAGTATGTGCTCGGCTACATAGCTATCAGTATGCGTATATCTTGGAGTATGTGCTCGGTACCTACAGTATGATATCTCTGGAAGTATGTGTCGAGTACTTACAGTAGTGCTATCTCTGGAAAGTATGTGCTCGGTACCTACGTATGCTATCTCTGGAAGTATGTGGCTGGTACCTACAGTATGCTATCTCTGGAAGTATAGTGCTCGCGTACCTACAGTATGCTATCTTGTTGTCTAGGAATGTATGTGCTCAGTACCTACAGTATGCATTCTATGGAAGTATTGCTCGGTACCTACAGTGTATGCATATCTCTTCGGTAGTGATCCGACTATATATTGATTGTCCATACAGTATGCTATCTCCAGTCTCGTGCCTGCAGTATGCTATTCTCGTGAACTATACCCGTGTACACGACAGTAGTGACCTCTGACAGACTACTGTACCCAGTATGTTACTCGCGGATGCTCTATGGTACTACATACATACTCACGGATGCTATACTCTGGAGATGGTCGACTACAGTATATTCATCTCAGGGGTACGGTACAGTAGCTACAGTATGCGTACGTCTCTGAAAGTATGTGTACTCGGGTATACTAGCAGTATGACAGTGTATGCTCGACTAGCCTGAAGTAACTTAGTGGAGGTACGCAGTCACCTACAGTTGTCAGTACAGACTTCTCGTGAAGTATGTGCTACGACGTACACCTACAGTTGCATTTGCAAGATCCGACCACAGTAGCCGTCTACTAACTGGGTACCCTACAGTATGTAATCTCTGGAACGTATGTGCTCGGTACTACAGTATCTATCTAGTAGCTATCACTAGTCCTGTGCTCTCTCGAGTAATTTCGCTACAGTCATGCCTTAGTATACTCATGGAATGGATGATATGTATGGTACAACCTTAACCATATGTTACGCGTGCTCCTGGTATCCAGTCTACTATGTCTCATTTTTCGTACTAGTACCTACTGCTACTGGAAGTATATGGTGCTCTCGTACCACAGGTATCTCACTCGTGAGTATCTCATGCGGAGTATGTCTATGTGCTCGGTACCTACAGTATGCTATCTCTGGAAGTGCCGGTACTGCAGTATGCACGGACATTATGTGCTCAGACCTACAGTATGCTATCTCTGAATAGGCTCATACACATAGCCTTATGCTCTAGCTAGCTTCAACTTCAGTGATAGTATTATATTCTCGTGTACCCCTCCCATCGTCTGAACCTGTAAATCTACTCTACGAAGTATTACCTCTGTACCTATGCTCCTCTCGTTCCTCCTCCTCACCCTATGCTCTCCGTGAGTAGATTGCTCCGTCCGTTCACTCCCGATCCCATATCCCTCCTCTCCTTTCCTCGTAGTATTCTCCCCCACATCTTGCGTTACTGTTCTTTCCTTCCTCCATTATTTTCTGTATATTCCCTACTTACATAGCCAGTATGCTATCTCGGCTCGGTACTCTATACCCGTCTGTCTCTACTCTGTGATACTACAGTATGCTAGTGTGCTCTACCTACGTATTCGTAGCTCGGACTACGTATGTGTGGCTCGTAGGTATCCCTCTAGGCAGTATGCTTATCTGGTGCTTCCAGTCTTCTGCATCGCTCGGGTAGACATCGTACACGCAGATCTACTGGGTCACAGTACCCTGGCGTACTGGGTCGCCCTGGGTATCGCCTACCGGCAGCTACTATACATACTGGATCGTGTATCTGTGTAACGCCTCGTATGCTATCTCTGGAAGTATTGCGGTCCCTCGTACTAGTATGCAGGTCTCTATGCCGGAAGATGATGGTTCGTGACAAGGCTACCTTCTAGAATCTGGTCGGATAGTAGTTATCTACGGTACTAGCTACACTGCTCAATATCTCTGCGAAGGTATAAGTGCTTTTAGTATGTCAGTACCACGTCAACCTTGCGTATGTGCGGTCGGTATCTCTAGTGTGCCTACTGTACCAGAATGTTCTCTCCTACTATCTCTTTCCGTCTCGTATGCTATGGCGTAGTGCTGGTATCTCTTCCGGCTTCCGATGCTGGTAGGCCTCAGTATGAATTCTTGGAAGTAGCTCGTAGATGCATCCAGTATGCTCGGTACCGTACTAGTACTAGCTCTACTCTAGGTACAGTATGTATCTCTGAGTACCGATACAGTAGTACGGCTCAGTATGTGTGACGGTAACAGTATGTTGTCTGGATACGTAAGCCATAGCTCTAGGTTTGCGCATATCTGGAGTGCATGGCGTACCACATCTAGCACAGTGATGATTGTACTGTCTCTGGAGAGATAGTATGACAGTTGGACGTCCCATCTGCTGGAAGTTTTCGGTAGGGTACCTACAGTATGCTATCTCTGGAAGTATGTGCTCAGTACCTACAGTGATGCTATCTTGGGAAGTATGTGCTCGGTACCTTACAGTATGCTATCTCTGGAAGTATGTGCTCGGTACCTACAGTATGCTTCTCTGGAAGTATGTGCTCAGTACCTACAGTATGCATCTTGGAAGTATATGCTCAGTACCTACAGATGCTATCTCTGGAAGTATGTGCTCAGTACTACAGTATGCTATCTCGGAAGTATGTGCTCGGTACCTACCAGTATGCTATATCTGGAAGTATGTGCTCGGTACCTACAAGTATGCTATCTCTGGAAGTATGTGCTCAGTACCTACAGTTGCTATCTCTGGAAGTATGTGCTCAGTACCTACAGTATGCTTATCTATGGAAGTATGTGCTCGGTACCTACAGTATGCTATCTCTGGAGTATGTGCTCTGGGGACCTACAGTATGCTATCTCTGGAAGTATGTGCTCAGTACCTACAGTATGCTATCTCTGGAAGTATATGCTCGGTACTACAGTATGCTATCTCTTGAAGTATGTGCTCAGTACCTACAGTATGCTATCTCGGAAGTATGTGCTCAGTACCTACAGTATGCTATCTCTGGAAGTATGTGCTCGGTACCTACAGTATGCTATCTCTGGAAGTATATGCTCGGTGCCTACAGTATGCTATCTCTGGAAGTATGTGCTCGGTACCTACAGTATGCTATATCTGGAGTATTGCTCGTACCTACAGTATGCTATCTTGGAAGTATGTGCTCGGTACCTACAGTATGCTATCTCTGGAAGTATGTGTCGGTACCTACAGTATGCTATCTTCTGAAGTATATGCTCGGTACCCACAGTATGCTATCTCGGAAGTATGTATCGGTACCTACCGTATGCTATCTCTGGAAGTATGTGCTCGGTACCTACAGCATGCTATCTCTGGAAAGTATGTGCTCGGTACCTACAGTATGCTATCTATGGAAGTATATTGTCGGTACTACAGTATGCTATCTCTGGAAGTATGTGCTCGGTAACCTACAGTTGCTTCTCTGGAAGTATGTGCTCGAGTCTCACAGTATGCTATCTGGAAAGTATGTGGCTCAGTACCTACAGTATGCTATCTCTGGAAGTATGTTGTCGGTACCTACAGTATGCTATCTCGGAAGTAGTGTCGGTACCTAGTATGCTATCTCTGGAGTATGTGCTCAGTACCTACAGTATGCTATCTCTGGAAGTATGTGATCGGTACCTACACGTATGCTTTCTCTGGAAGTATGTGCTCAGTACCTACAGTATGCTATATCTGGAAGTATGTGCCAGTACCACAGTATGCTATCTCTGCAAGTATGTGCTCAGTACCTACAGTATGCTATCTCGGAAGTATGTGCTCGGTACCTACAGTATGCTATCTCTGGAAGTATATGCTCGGTGCCTACAGTATGCTATCTCTGAAAGTATGTGCTCGGTACCTACAGTATGCTATATCTGGAAGTATGTGCTCAGTACCTACAGTATGCTATCTCTGGAAGTATGTGCTCGGTACCTACAGTATGCTATCTCTGGAAGTATGTGCTCGGTGCCTACAGTATGCTATCTCTGAAAGTATGTGCTCGGTACCTACAGTATGCTATATCTGGAAGTATGTGCTCAGTACCTACAGTATGCTACTCTGGAAGTATGTGCTCGGTACCTACAGTATGCTATCTCTGGAGTATTGCGCGGTACTACAGTATGCTATTCTGGAAGTATATGCTCGGTACCTACAGTATGCTATCTTGGAAGTATGTACTCGGTACCTACAGTATGCTATCTCTGGAAGTATGTGCTCGGTACCTACAGCATGCTATCTCTGGAAGTATGTGCTCGGTACCTACAGTATGCTATCTCTGGAAGTATATGCTCGGTACCTGCAGTATGCTATCTCTGGAAGTATGTGCTCGGTACCTACAGTATGCTATCTCTGGAAGTATGTGCTCAGTACCTACAGTATGCTATCTCTGGAAGTATGTGCTCAGTACCTACAGTATGCTATCTCTGGAAGTATGTTCTCGGTACCTACAGTATGCTATCTTGGAAGTATGTGCTCGGACTACAGTATGCTACTTGAAGTATGTGTAGGTACCTACAGTATGCTTCTCTGGAAGTATGTGCTCGTACCTACAGTATGCTATCTCTGGAAGTATGTGCTCGGACTACAAGATGATCTCTGGAAGTATGTGCTCGGTACCTACAGTATGCTATCTCTGGAAGTATGTGCTCGGTACCTACAGTATGCTATCTTGAAAGTATGTGCTCGGTACCTATAGTATGCTATCTCTAGAAGTATGTGCTCGGTACCTACAGTATGCTATCTCTGGAAGTATGTGCTCGGTACCTACAGTATGCTATCTCTGGAAGTATGTGCTCGGTACCTACAGTATGCTATCTCTGGAAGTATGTGCTCGGTACCTACAGTATGCTATCTCTGCAAGTAATGTGCTCGGTACCTACAGTATGCTATCTCTGGAAGTATGTGCCAGTACCACATTATGCTATCTCTGGAAGTATGTGCTTGGTACCTACAGTATGCTATCTCTGGAAGTATGTGCTTGGTACCTACAGTATGCTATCTCTGGAAGTATGTGCTCGGAGTCGGTACCTACAGTATGTTATCTCTGGAAGTATGTGCTCGGTACCTACAGTATGCTATCTCTGGAAGTATGTGCTCGGTACTACAGTATGCATCTCTGGAAGTATGTGTCGGTACCCAGTATGTATCTTGAAGTATATGTCGGTACCTAGATGCTACTCTGGAAGTATGTGCTCGGTACCTACAGTAGGCTATCTCTGGAAGTATGTGTCGTACCTACAGTATGCTATCTCTGGAAGTATGTTGCTCAGTTACTTTACAGTATGCTATCTCTGGAAGTATGTGCTCGGTACTACAGTATGCTATCTCTGGAAGATGTGCTCAGTACCTACAGTATGCTATCTCTGGAAGATGTGTCGGTGACCTAAGTATGCTATCTGGAAGTATGTGCTCGGTACCTACAGTATGATCTCTGGAAGTATGTGCAGTACCTACAGTATGCTATCTCTGGAAGTATGTGCTCAGTACCTACAGTATGCTATCTCGGAAGTATGTGCTCAGTACCTACAGTATGCTATCTCTGGAAAGTATGCTCGGACCTACAGTATGCTATTTGGAAGTATGTGCTCGGTACATACAGTATGCTATCTCTGGAAGTATGTGCTCATAACTACAGTATGCTATCTCTGGAAGTATGTGCTCAGTACCTACAGTATGCTATCTCTGGAAGTATGTGCTCGGTACCTACAGTATGCTATCTCTGGAAGTATATGCTCGGTGCCGACTACAGTATGCTATCTTGGAAGTAGTGCTCGGTACCTACAGCATGCGTATCTCTGGAAGTATGTGCTCGGTACCTACAGTATGCTATCTCTGGAAGTATATGCGGTACCTACAGTATGCTATCTCTGGAAGTATGTGCTCAGTACTACAGTATGCTATCTCTGGAAGTATGTGCTCAGTACCTACAGTATGCTATCTCTGGAAAGTATGTTCTCGGTACCTACAGTATGCTATCTCTGGAAGTATGTGCTCGGTACCTACAGTATGCATCTCTGGAAGTATGTGCTCGGTACCTACATATGCTATGCTATCTCTGGAAGTAGTGCTCAGTACCTACAGTATGCTACTCTGGAAGTATGTGCTCAGTACCTACAGTATGCTATCTCTGGAAGTATGTGCTCGGTACCTACAGTATGCTACTCTGGAAGTATGTGCTCGGTACCTACAGTAGCTATCTCTGGAAGTATGTGCTTGGTACCTATAGTAGCTATCTCTAGAAGTATGTGCTGGTACCTACAGTATGCTATCTCTGGAAGTATGTGCCGGTACCTACAGTATGCTATCTCTGGAAGTATGTGCTCGGTACCTACAGTATGCTATCTCTGGAAGTATGTGCTGGTACCTACAGTATGCTATCTCTGCAAGTATGTGCTCGGACCTACAGTATGCTATCTTGGAAGTATGTGCTCAGTACCTACATTATGCTATCTTGGAAGTATGTGCTTGGTACCTACAGTATGCTATCTCTGGAAGTATGTGCTTGGTAATACAGTATGCTATCTATTGGAAAGTATGTGTCGGAGTCGGTACCTCAGTATGCTATCTCGGAAGTATGTGCTCGGTACCTACAGTATGCATCCTGGAAGTATTTGCTCGGTACTACAGTATGCTATCTCTGGAAGTATGTGCTCGTACCTACAGTAGCTATCTCGGAGTATGCTCGGTACCATACAGTATGCTATTCTGGAAGTATATTGTCGGTATCTACAGTATGCTATCTCTGGAAGTATGTGCTCAGTACCTACAGTATGCTATCTCTGGAAGTTTGTGCTCGTACCTACAGTAGCTATCTTGGAAGTATGTGCTCGGTACTACAGTATGCTATCTCTGGAAGTATGTGCTCGGTACCTACAGTATGCTATCTCTGGAAGTATGTGCTCGGTACCTACAGTATGCTATCTCTGGAAGTATGTGCTCCGGGTACCTACCGTATGCTATCTCTGGAAGTATGTGCTCGGTACCTACAGTATGCTATCTCTGGAAGTATTGCTCAGTACCTACAGTATGCTATCCGAAGTATGTGCTCGGTACCTACAGTATGCTATCTCTGGAAGTATGTGCTCAGTACCTACAGTATGCTATCTCTGGAAGTGGCTTGGTACTAGACAAGGCCAAATCGATTGGTTTTGTTCATCTCGGGGGGAAAATGTTTAAATTTCAGCAACAAAATTTAATGTCAATATTTACAGACAAATTTCCAATGATGATAAAATCCTGTTTGACAAAATGTTGTCAGTTTCTGTACAAACTTTTATTGGTAATTTTTACTTGAAATTTGTCCTGAATGTAGTTTGGGGACATATACAAACACAGAACAATAATACAATACAGACCTGAGAAATATTCTGTATGTGGTTAATGCAGAAGGCTCATCAGCTCTATACAGCAGACACGAGGGGAAATTAGGACCCTCAAGCCTTCAGGGTCTTCTAAAAAAAAGAGAATTATGATATATATCTATAGACATGACAGCAAAAATTGACAGCCTCACCAAGCCATATTCCTTTTTATATGTGATATTAGTTCTAGGCTAGTAAAGTGAAATGTTCCATGGTGTTGGCTTATTATTTTGATGCTTGATGATCTCTGTGACCGGGTGCTACTTGACTCAGTTACTGTTTAGCAGGAATCCATCTCTCCAGTCTCAGGCAGAATGTCAGAAGCCCAAGGCTGTGTTTGTTGACTAGTGAAGATTGCACATTCGGCTGTTACCATTTCTAACAACTCTTGTCAATGCTTCAGTTCAATGTGAGGATCCCAGATCTCTAGGGATGTTCTGCAAATGGAAGAAGTGAAGCTGTTGGCTTATCGGCTGTCGTTTGTACTTTTCTGCTTACATCATCCAAAATGTCTTTTTCTCAATTTTCACACAGACGAATTGTCTCCTTAGGGTTCCATATACATCATAGATACTGACACATCCTTTAATATCCTCTTCCTTATTTCTGTTCTCCTACACTTACTGCCAAGTCCCTTATGTAACATACATTCTCCGGCTAGCATGATTGCTTTTCATGTTATTAATGTGCATTTCCTATATTACTTTATAAATCATTTCCACGATATTTCAATACACAACAGTATTATTGTTCAGTTTGTACACAATAGGAATATTGTTATTGAGGGTTAAGAAGACTCGTTCCAACAAACTGAAACTTGACTCAAAGCTTTTTGCTGATAAAGGGGAAATCAGGTACCAAATAAACTCATTCTGACATCTTGACAAATAACAACCAGACTAGCCCATGGCCCAATTATACATCTAATAATGGTGAGGTGGAATCCCTTACTGTACACCTAACGCAGCAGAGCCTTCTTACAACAGAAGCCTTATATGAATGTGAGCCTTAACACAGCATTGTCTGACAGAAATATTGCTTTCACTTCCTGAATTGTGTGGGAATTTGTCTCCTGTATGTCTTTTTAATTAAATCCCTGTCTAGAACCTCTGCTGGATATAAAGCATACAGCCATAATGGACAACAGTACAGTTTTTCTGATCAATGGGAAGGTGTGTGATCTGCATGATACTAGAGATGGCCGAAACACGGAAGATTCCTTACATTTCGGATTTACGGAACTTACTTTCGAGGATTTGGAACGTATTTTCGAGGGTTTCCGAACATACAAGGTTATTTTCGAGGGTTACCAAAAATAACCTTGTACATTCAGTAGCCCTCGAAAATACAATACGAAGTCCTGAACCGAGGGGTTCTGAGTCGGACCAGGATCCCATCTCTACAAGAAACATTTTTTTCTCAGTGACCAGGTCTCAGACTGAGCAAGAGGGTAGAGCTAGAGTGGACCAGCGAAGAAGGGTAAAAAAACAGTACAGCTGTCTTTATAGTATATATAGCATAGTACAGCATAGTACAGTATAGTATAGTACAGTAGTACAGTATAGTACAGTATAGTACAGTACAGTATAGTATAGTACAGTATAGTACAGTATAGTACAGTATAGTATAGTACAGTATAGTATAGTACAGTATAGTATAGTACAGTATAGTGTAGTACAGTATAGTATGAACAGTATAGTACAGTACAGTATAGTATAGTACAGTATAGTGTAGTACAGTATGATAGTATAGAACAGTATAGTACAGTACAGTATAGTATAGTACAGTATAGTGTAGTACAGATAGTACAGTATAGTGTAGTACGTATAGGATAAAAACGTATAGTACAGTACAGTATAGTATAGAACAGTATAGTACAGTACAGTAAAGTACAGTATAGTATAGTACAGTATATATTATAGTACAGTGTAGTACAGTATAGTATAGTACAGTATAGTATAATATATAATAGTACAGTATAGTATAGTATAGTACAATATATTATAGTACAGTATAGTATAGTACAGTATAGTACATTATAGTATAATACAGCTATGTACAGTATAGTAGCACAGTATAGTATAGCACAGTATAGTACAGTACAGTATAGTACAGTACAGTATAGTACAGTAAAGTACAGTATAGTACAGTTATATATAGTACAGTATTGTATAGTACAGTATAGTACAGTACAGTATAGTGTAGTTGATAGTATAGTACAGTATAGTACAGTCAGTATAGTATAGTATAGTACAGTATAATATAGTACAGTATAGTACAATATAGTATAGTACAGTATAGTATAGTATAATGCAGTATAGTATAATATAGTACAGTATAGTAAGTAAGTATAGTACAGTACAGTATAGTACAGTATAGTATAGTACAGTATAGTATATGCAGAATAGTATAATATAGTACAGGATAGTATAGTACAGTATAGTAAGTATAGTACATTATAGTATAGTACAGTATAGTACAGTATAGTATAATACAGTATATAACATATAGTATAGTACGTATAGTACAGTATAGTATAGTACAGTATATAACATATAGTATAGTACAGTATAGTATAGTAATTTCACTTTCACTTTAAAAATCTTTGGGCATTCATAACCAACCACTATAATTACTTCCAGAAACATGCATTTTTTTATTTTATAAAGTTATTTTTTAAAAACTGTTACCGGTATATGGATCCTTTGTGAATTCCAGAGCGGTAGAATTCTAAAGCTCACTAACTTTCAACCATATTCCATATAAACATTGACCTGGAAAAAATACCATTTGATACATAATACAACTGACCTGGTTGCTGCTATATATATATTTATCTTATCTGATATCAATTCCCTGCAGTCTATGGGTAAAATACTGTATGGAATAGAATCTTGAGATAAGGTTTTCCCATCTAATTGAATTTAGCCCTTTGTTTCCAGATTCATTACCAGTTCTATCAGATACCAAATGAAAAATGTTTAATTTCCAATGTTCCTCACAGATTAAAATGCTTTATCATGTTTACAAACTATACTGTCTCCCTTCTGAAACTGATATATAATACCTAACTAACTATTCATCCAGAGGAATGCAAACCCCCTACTAAAGGGCTAACAAAATTCCTTCTGACTCCAAATTGGATGGATCAACAAAAACTTTTAGTAACATGTAATATTGGGCACTCTCGCCCAAACCCAGGGACGCTGCATCCATGAAGCAAGGTAAAAATCTGCTCATGGTATGGCAATCCTGTACAAAAGAAGTCAATTGATCTGTATTGTAAGGGGAGTGTCATCGGAGGAGGCCTACTGCCCAATCCAGTACTATAGGCTTTGCATGGATGTATCTCTGGTTTTGAGGGTCCTGGGCAATTTCTAAAATGTTTGGTAACACACAGCACTCCTGATTTAATGCCTGATTGCACATTTAGAGGCTGTTTTAAAAGTTTTAAGCTTGCGTTTAGGGTCGGGGGAGGGCGGTGTCCTACATAATATGGTTTTGAAGGTTGTGAAGGTGGAGATAGATACCCTTTAAATGTTTAGGGGACAATTCAATAAAGGGAAGTTAGTTGACTTTACTCCTTTGTGCAACTAACTTCCAGTCAGGAAGTAAGGTAAAAAATTAGGTGAATAGGGTGGACTGATGGACATATGTCTTTATTCAACCTCAATTAAGTGTTACTATGTAGTCACAATAATAATAATTATGATATAGGCAGAAGACCAAGATTATTGGTGCTGGAAAAAATACACATCGATGTAAAATGGTAAGAAGAAGCCCATAGAATGTCAGAACATAGTATTGTATAAAGGTACACAAAGGATGCTAAATTGCTTCCATATTATAGGAGTCCAGGAACTGCCTTAATGATATACTTGCTGCCTCCCATCATACCCCAGAAGTGTGGACCTGAACCACTAGGTCTGCACCCCCCAGGGTTAACCCAGATTATTTGCAATGTTAGCCAGATGGCAGCACGGTGGCTCAGTGTTTAGCACTGATACCTTGCAGCGGGTGAACTCCTGAGATTCCACACTTGGACACATCTGCAAGGAGTTTGTTGTTCTCCCGTGCTTGCCTGGGTTCCTCGGGCACTCGGGTTTCTCCCACAATCATAAGGACATACTGATAGCATGGATGTGACAAATAAATGTGCTTAGATTGTTAGCTCTTCGGGGCAGGGCCTGATGTGAATGTATGCATGTAATTGTATAGTGCTATGGGTTTACGGGCCCAAGGCAGCTAATGAATAATTTTCTAACAAAAGTCTTGTTTCTGCGCTTAATGGTTTTGAGCAGTCAGGGTTTCATGCTGCAAGGTCACTGTTCCCACTGTAGGAATATACTGTAAGTATCTATATATTAAAAGATTAAAATTCAATAATAAAAGCACTTACACTACAGTCAGGGATTTGGTTGTGCTTTTATATTGAGCTTTTAATATATGTTTTTTATTATTGATGTATCACGATTTTAATCTGATATTGGACACTTTTAATACTTTTTAATTTATTTTTTATCTTTTATCTATTCACTAAAGGACACACAAAACCCAAGACAGGTAATAAATAATCCTGCTATGAATTGCTAGCTGGAAATTGTAAATGCTGGACAATCCTGCTCCCTCTCCTTGTGTCCAGGACATTAATAATGTGAAGACACACTTCTCCCAGAGGGGGCGGATTTCAATACCCAGCTAAGATTGCTAGTGATCTGACGTCATCCCAGGGATGAGGAGTCTGGCAGTTAAGATTCTCACATTGTGTACATTAAATGGGAAGGGTGG
Source organism: Hymenochirus boettgeri (assembly GCA_019447015.1). Lineage (NCBI taxonomy): Eukaryota > Metazoa > Chordata > Amphibia > Anura > Pipidae > Hymenochirus > Hymenochirus boettgeri. The sequence continues at coordinate 259,480,008 of CM033473.1, read as the reverse complement.
GGTGCATTAGTCCTGTTGTCCTTTAATTTAATGTCTAACTTAATGTTCGTACACTTGTACGATATTCAGCAGACCTCCGAGCCCCAACCGACCCTCCGTTCATGGCTTGCACACGCGCCGAACAGGCGTTTTGGGGTCGATAGTCACGCTGTGTATGCATCCGGTCGGGGTCGTTCATCGATCCGCCTGGCAGAGGTATGCTGAATATCGTACCTGTGTAGAACCTTAAGGCCACTTGCCATTATATTTTGTTTATAAAGACATAAGGAATGTATGTAATGTTAGATATAACCCTTCTCCTTCTATAAGAAAAGATTGGTCTCGAGTCATTACTTATCACATTAAGAGAAATCTGACATGCACATAAGCTGTGCAGCAATATGCAGCCTTTCTATTTGGCAGATGGATGCACAGATTTAATGACTAGGAAGCCAATGCTGTGACTCACCCGTAAAAACAAATGGAAACACGTATCACTATTGCATGAAGAAAAAACTAATTTTTAATATTTCCTTTTCTTTTTGGATCGTTTCAGAAACATTCATCCTAAATAACTATTTAACAGAGAAAATCAACAGTTATAAATAAATAAAACTGAAAATATCCAACAACTGCAAAATTCCATACAGTACCAGTGCAATGGATATTTTTTTTTTTTTATTATTCTTAATTTAGAAAGAATCCAGGGCACATGGAAAGGAAATTTCTTTTTTTTTTTACAGGCTGTTTACCGTTATTCAAATGGCATTATAAATCAGTTGGCCGTTTTCGATCCAACCTCTGGCCATGAGGGACAGGTCTTATGCTGACAGAACATGAGCTTATATATATAATGATACATTATAGGTAACCCACAGTATAGTAACTACAGTAAAAGTTACTTTCCTATGACTAATAGACCAAGAAACTGATGGATAAAATAATATATAACCTACCCTGTAATGGATTTCTATGGGAGGAACCTTGGAGTTCCGTGTCCTGGATAAAAGGTACTCGGCCTGCAGCCTCGTGCTTTATATGGTCACGGAACTCCTCGGTGACTTATATCCTTATAATTTACAGTTGGGGGTGCATTATCCACTATATACTTTTGTGTAATCCTATAATTCTCCAGTACAGAAATCTCTGTAGCCACTGTATTGTACATAGCTCAATGAACTCAGTCTACTTCACCCGGGAATGAAATAAAAGAATTCCCTTATCAGCTATTTCCTATGCTAAGTTTAGGAAGGGGGAACTAGACTGTAAAGCTAGTTAGGCACGTCTGCAACATCCTGTCTGTCATTTTCAAAGATCAGAGAACACACAGTCCCGAGCATTCTCCCTATACAACAGCAATATGCATAGCGTAAACAGCATAGGGAGGATGTTTGGGACTGTGTGTTTCTCTCGACTACGGACAACTCCCTCTATAGGGAGTCTAACGCACTTGAAGGAAATTACGGTCTTTCCCGAATCCCCAATACGTTGAATCCAATGGTATCGGGGATTTATCGGTACTGTGCTTACCTAGCTTGCACGGTAGGCCGCACTACTGTGCTTGATCTGATTGCACTTTTAAAAGCATGCAGAACTGTTGGTCTATTGTGGTGGCCACATCACCTCCATTGGTGTCTACTGCACTGTGACCCGCTTATCGGAAATCATACGATGACTATTTTGTGCGATTGCATGCGCTCCGATAAGGGCAAAAACCCAAAGGGGACACCAATGGGAGGGTAACGTGTGTATGCAGTGCAATGTGGCCTCACGGTAAATGGAGGGCTTTCTGTGGTGAAAGATTTTAGTGATTTAAACACTGTGTTTGATGTTGTCTAGGAGCTACATAGAAACTTCCTCACCTGACCTGGTCCTCGCCACTTCTACTTTGCCGTCTGCTGCTGACAGCCGCTCCCTTTCATTGTTGTGGCAGTCTGTAAGGCACAACGTGACATTATGCACAATCTCCAGTTAAGGCGTAGATAGAATTTCCTGCTCCTGTTTTGCTTAAAACAAGCTCAAAACTGGAGCAGGCGGCGCACCTAGACGGCAAGGGACCGAGGGGACCGGGTCAGGTAACAAAGTTCAGTAGCGTCTTTGGAAACTTACAATATCGTGAAAGTGGGGTTTGGGGGGGAAAGTACTTTTGGAAGTTTATTTTGAGTGGACTTGCCCTTTAATCTGCAGCTCATAGGGGAATTGGTTTTAGGTTGGGGGCCTCCTTTAAGTAATTAAAACAGCATTTGATTTTAACTAGTATGGTATTTCTCTTTGTACACAAGCATACTTCATATACGTTTAGGGCACGGCCACGCTGCATTCCACCGGAAGCGCTCACGCAATCACACCCATTGCGATTTCTCCTTTTGAGATAGGAAATTGGATGTGATTGCGCATTAAAATGGTGATCAATGCAATTGCGTATGGCAAAGGATGTACAAAATCACGCAATTTCGGTGCATTGCTGCGATACAATATTAGGGGGGGGAATTGCATGCGCAAACACACGGAAAGAGGGACATTTCTCATAGCAGGGTGGTAAAAGCTGAAAGAACCCGATTCAGCATTAATATATTTTGTACATTTTAAATTGACATCCCTATACAGAAATAATAAATAAAGGATTTTTATAGTATTGCTACAGTTCAGCTTTCTTCTAAAAAAAATAATTATAGTATTTTTCTGAACTAAGCACCATCTCTACTAAGAGCCTCCCAATAGGTCTAGTGCCCCGTCCTACCTAGAATATTGCTAATTTCTTAAAGGGCATGTCCACCCCAAAAACTATAATCCCCCCCACTACTGGCCCCTCATGTAGTGTAGTTTAATCCTTACCTCACATCCCAGCTCATAAGGTTCTCTGTAGTCCCCCACCAAAAGTCCAAAAACTGCCCACAGGAGGATAGCAGAGTCCATATAGGACTCTGCCTCCTACCGGCCTCCGGGAGAAGTTTGGCATAGCGTACTGCAGCCCTTCTCCCTCCCTCTCCCCCTAATTAGGATTCCCTCCCCCTAGTGTAAATCCCTTTTATCCAAAGATTCCCCCTGTCCCCCAGCCCCAACCGCTATGTTAATATTATTAGAAAATGCCCCCTAAACATTACTTACCTTCCTTCTGCCTCCGCCGCACTGACTGCCGGTCCCGCGCCTCTGCTTGCATTTACTCGCTAGCAGAGGGCCTGGCAGCGCGGTGGAGGCAAGAGGGGAGGTAAGTAAAGTTCTAATATATTAACATAGCGGTTGGGGCTGGGGGGACAGGGGATCTTTGGAGGAAAATTTTTTTTAAGGGTGGACATACCCTTAAATGGGGATGAAATGTTCCTAAAATCATTTGCTAACTTGACCAATCAAATAATCATTGCAGGCTGTGGATGTGTAATATTTTCTCTAGGCTCTGTATGGTAAAATAAAAAAAGTCAAAAAGGCCTTCGTTGTAATTTTGCCATTGGAGACATTTGCAGCAATCTGGTGCAATATTTCCAACCTGATAAAAACATTAGTTATCGTTTAAAGGGCATGTTTAACCTAAAAAATAACCTCTTAATATTTGTAGTTGACCCTTGCTCACCCCCAACCGCTGAGTATTTCTTTAAAAAAAACAATCAGAACGTTGTTCTCCCTGAGGCGATTTAATCTGGCTCCTGCTTGCCGCAAGCAGGGGCCGGACTGGCAGCTGCCGTCAATGGACAGCGCTGTGGGAACGAAGGACTGTAAGTACAGTTCTGATGTTTTTTTAAAGAATAACTTGTTAGGGGTGGAAAAGGAATTAACTTAGGTGGAATGGCAGCAATGGATGGATCCGGGTGGTAAGAGGGGTAAAGGGCTCCTCTGCGCATGTCACTGTCCTTACTGAGGTTAAGGAAGTAGCAGGCACGGATGACACACAGTTACCTCCTACTCTTCACTTTTCTGGAATTTGGAAGGCATTGCAGGAGAACTATAAGGAGCAGAGATGTAAGGTAAGGATATTTTAAACTACACAGTGGGGCCAGTATGGGGGAAATTCTAGTTTGGGGGGTGGACATGCCCTTTAATCTGTTTTCTATTGAAAATAATTCCTGACCATTTTTATCCAACTTGTTTCCAGCTTTATAGCTAAAAGAATACTAACGGTATTGTCTTTAGTTCCTTTACTGCCGTTAAACCCATAGAACCAAAACCATTCAAAGATCGAACCTACTGCCACATTGAACAAATGATCCCTCCCCCCTTCTAGCTAAAACTGTAAAAGGTTGAACTTAATTGACATTTGGTTTTTTCAACCTTGACTACAATGTAATTATGTTCAGAGAGATGAACTGTCTTCCTTTGAAGTAGCTTTCTGCCTTGTGGCCCACACCTGGAAGACAGAAAGAAGAGCTAATTATTCATTGGAACATTAGCATCAAGTAGAAGTTCCAGGCAGCTTGAATCTTCAGTAGAGGCGGTCTGTCACACTTTCAGGCTATGTTTGCTCTGCGGTATATTGATGCTGATAGATTATCACGTGACCACAGCCTGTATCTTATTTGTGTCTTATAGGAACCGTTCCCCCACTCTTGGACACCCTTCTATCAAGCTGGATGCTGTAATTATGCAGAACTGTTTCCTTTCCTTTCAGGTAGAGTGCTACTCACCAAGATTAATAAGACTGTCTTCATGTTGACGGACAGACTTCAATCAACATTCCACTTATTATATTACCATGTTAAGATGCAAAATAATGTCCCTTTAAGTCTTGTGTATACTGATTATCAAAATTGCAAATGTATTGATATAAATCTCTCACCCAGAGGGTAAAATATAGAATTATTTTATTAAAAAAACTGCAGCGATATCACCAGTCCTACAACTAGAAGATTATTCTAACTTCAACAAGCTTTATCTTGGGAAACAGAGGGAATAAAATGCAATGTGATACATCATTCATTCAGTAATCATGGCAAACACCCACTGAAAGATAGTTGTAATCCTTTGTGCCTCCTTTAAACAGGGCACAGCGCAGTCATTCGTTTGCTTTGTGTCATTGTACATTACCTAAATCTGAAGAAAGTGCAAGGCTGGTATAAGTAAGAAAATAAACAATGTGTGAACATGTGTGGACGTATCAGATGCAGTTCGAATAAAGCTGGGTACACATCATCCAATATTTTGGACCAATCAACTGGGCAAGCCGTGACCAGCGTCCAACCATTCGTACATCTGAATTGAATGAATGGACGATTGGATGGGTCTGAAAACTATGGCGCTTGGTTGCAGCGAACTGTCGGCTGTGTCTTCTTACCCATGACAAACAGTCCTGCATCCTGCACTGAACAAATGTGTGTACCCAGCATAATGGTTGTTTTTTTTGTTGTTGCCACATTTGCATTATTCCTTAAGTTGTGCCATGGCTGTTCAGTAGGTTTATTTGGTGACCACAGTAGTAGATTGTGTTAAGAAAATAAGTAGTAATGCAAAAGGATAACGTAACATCCTAATAATAACGTACCAATAAGATAGTATCCAGTCATTGATTGGATGTCGTCAGAGCCATTCAAGTCTTGGTGCTAAATAAAGATTTGTCCAGTTGAACTTGGAATGTGTTACCAAGCACCAGAGGAGCTTAGGAAGGAAGTGGACTAATCTGCATCCATCTATTTAAAATAGTAATTCAGCTCCTAATTACATTCATGTACTTTTCTTATTTGACTGCTGTAAGATCTGAACCAACATCATTTGCCCCACCCCACTGCACTGATCTACAGAGAATTCAGTTCTTATGTGTAAAGTCAAGATAAAACAATCTAGTTATACTCCTACAGCCTCCTTCATCCTCTCAACAGGGATCAAAAATGCTCCAAGGGGTGAAAATTCAGAGAATATTCTCTCTATCAATGGACTAATGGATTGTCCCTTTTTTACATTTCTGGGGTCTCAACCCGATTCTATATTAAGAACTGTAATGGTCCACATATGTTCCTTGAAGAAACACCCTCAAATTCTTATTGTCGTTGCTTTTTCACCAATTTTAACCTTCAATGTTGATCTAAATGGGGACGTGTAAAAGAAAAATATTCAAATTCATTTGCATTTCATTTAATTCAACATTACAATTTTCAGTCCTCAGTAGACCACATTTTATTTAACTGCATTCCTTTAACTTTTGTCTGTCTGAATTTTACACCTATAAAAGGATAACTCTTGTCAAAAACACAATCTTGTCCAATGTCTGTAAACTGCTAATTACAATGATGTATCCCTTTGTCTTCCCAACCTATTCCTAACCAAGTTACCCTTTTTGATATCTGCTTCTTTCCCAGTGGAAATCAAACAAGGTTGCAGGCACTACTTCATATAATAAAATGTGGGGTGTTGAAGAAATTGGGACATCTAATTTCTCAGTAGCCCAACATTTTATGGATACACATAAGTTTACTAAAGATCTGCTTTGCTATGGAATTGAAAGGATTACCATATCCAAGGGAAAGGATTTACCATATCCAAGATGAGGCAATCTAAAAGGCATAGAACAAGGAATTTGATTTCACACTTCCGGTTCAGTCTAGGAAGAAAGTTTAGACCTGAAAATTCCTCCCAAAAGGAACTATTCGTTCTACAATATCATAAATATGATTGAGAAAAATGTTTGATACCCTTTATGTGGACCATAAAATGATTGACTTAATTGAATGGTCTGACATACCCCAATCTGACATGAACTTTATTGGGTTATATCTGTATTTGTATATAGCTGATATGACTAATAATGGACACAATGCTAATGTTACTTTGAAGGGTATGTCTACCCTTAAAAAAAATTTTTGATATAGAAATTTAGACTCTGGTATAGCAGTAGATGTAGTTTACTTGGATTTTGCAAAGGCTTTGATACAGTCCCCCATAGGCGACTAATGAATAAGCTAAGGTCTGTGGTCTGGGGAGTCACATTTGTACATGGATAGAAAATTGGTTAAAGAATAGGAGCAGAGAGTAGTTGTTATGGGGCTTCATCATATGGACTAAAGTGCTACGTGGGGGTCACAGGTTCTGTGTTGGGGCCGCTTCATTTAATCTATTTATTAATGATTGGAAGTGGGTATTGTCAGCAAGGTTTCTGTGTTTGCTGACGACACAAAACTTGTCGACCATTAAAACTTCAGGGATGTGCAATCGTTGCAAGGGGATCTAGATAGATTATCATTGGGCTGCAAGTGGCAGATGAAATTCAATGTTGATAAATGTAAGGTGATGCATTTTGGACTTAAAAATACTTGTGCTACTATACTAAAATGGCTCTGTGTTAAGTGAATCCCTGTTGGAAAGGGATCTTGGAGTTTGGTGGATAACAAATAAAGGTAGCAAGCAGTGCCAGGCGGCAACAGCAGAGCCAGCATGGTATTGTCTTGTATAAAGCGAGGTATGGATTCAAGGGAGGAAAAGGTAATTCTCCCTCTTTACAAAGCATGGTAAGGCCTTTGAATGATGCAGTGCAATTTTGGAATCCTGTGTACAAAAAGGACATCTTTGAAATGGAAAGGGTTTAGAGAAGGGCAACTAAATTAATAAGGGGATTGGGGGAGCTTGAATATGAAAGAGAGACTGGAAAAGTTACAATTAGTACGCGGAGAAAAGGCACTTGCGTGGATATGATTTTAGTATAAATACATTAACGGGCCATACAATAAAACTACTGGGGCATTGTTCACCAATAGAACATGTCAAAGGACACGAGGACATCCTTAAGACTGAAGAAAAAAGGTTTAGGCTTCAAGCTCGGAAAGGGTTTTTCACTGTGAGAACGGAAAGCTATGGAACGTCTTCCAGTGGACGTTGTAATGGCAGGTTCATTGGTCAGTTTAAAAAAAAAGCTGGATGAGTTTCTGCAAACAAGGAACGTTGCAAGTTACTGGTATTGATACATAAAGTAGAGTTGATCAAGGGAAATTTCCGATTGCCACAGGAAGGAATTTTTTCCCCCTCATAAATTTGGTGGGGGGGGTTTTTTGCCTTCCTCTGGATCAACAGTTAGGCAGGAAATGAGGATATTGCTAGATGGGTTGGACTGGATGGACGTATGTCTTTATTCAACCTAAATACTATACTATACTATACTATAACTATTCCCCCTGCCCCAGCCCCAACCGCTCTATTTATTTATTAGAAAGTTCCCCAAACTTACTTACTGCCCTCTTTCTTCCGCCGCGCTGCAGGCCTCTGCTTGTGAGATAATGCAAGCAGAAGGGGCGGGACCGGCAGTCGCGTTTGGATTGGCTGAGCGGAGCCAATCAAAGACACGGCTGCGGGGGAGTTCAGTGCGGCGGAGGAAAGAGGGCAGGTAAGTAAAGTTTGGGGAACTTTCTAATAAAATAAATAGAGGGTTGGGGCTGGGGGGACTGGGGGAATGATTTACCTAAAGGTTTTTATGTAGGGGGAGGGAATGCTAATCGGGAGGGAGAGGGAGGGAGGGGGAGAAGGGTGCAGTACGCATGCCAAACTTCTCCGCGAGGCCAGGTAGGAGACAGAGTCCTATATGGACTCTGCTATCCTCTGGGGGCAGTTTTTGGGACTTTGGGGGGGGATTACAGGAGAACTATGGAGCTGGGATGTAAGGTAAGGATTAAACTTACACTAAACAATGGAGCAGTAGTGGGGGGGATTATAGTTTTGGGGGTGGACATGCCCTTTAAAGCACTTCAGGAGAGTCAATAAAATTTCTTATCTTTAAAAATGGTGCTAATTTGCCCCAACCAATCAGGTATTATTAACATTTGAAAGCTAACATCTGTTTGGTTGGGGCAAAATAAGAACAATTTTTAATGATAAAACTTTTATTGAATTACCCTGTTTATTATTAAGTTTTGACACTAAGATGTAATTTGCTGGGACCAGCAGCGACATGCTGAGTCTATTTCTACCACATCATATGGGTATTGCCTTTACTAGATTTTGATTGGCTGGTAATCTTTACAGGGCACTTAGCAAAGTGCGCAAGCTTCATGACATTAGACGTTAGTGGAAGTGCAGGACTTCAGTTAGAGTTTAGAAGCCTTGTGTTGGCAAAGCAGGCCCGGCTGTCTCTGTGATGGCATCCTCCACATTCTATTTTCATACTTACCTGAAGCCTGATCCTCCTGTGCCACTGCTTGACTCTAAAACCTCTGACTCATTGACCGGAGAGGACCGATAAGTACATTTATGTATGTATAGGTTTACCTTTCTATATGAGTAACAGTGATAAGGAGGTATTTAGGGCTGGATATCACCACATTGAATATATTTAATTGTTTTTAATTATATTCACGATGATGTCAGATAAAGGTTTTTACCTTTTTTTTTTGCACAGCATAAGAGACTTCTATTTTTATGTAGAATTGTCTCCCCTTTCCTATTATCCTTCTATTGAGCATGGGATGACCCATCCCTGTGTGCAGCCGGGCAGTTTCTAGGATAAGTGACAAAGGCGAGAACTAGGGCACCATTTAAAGTTGAGGACGCATTTAAAGTTTTTTCTTTAAGACAGGGATCCTTATTAGCCATAGAGCAACAGCGTTCCAATCTACTTGCGTAGCCTCTTGTTGCATACAATATATCATCTGGCTGAGTTTTCAGTCATGCAATAAAAAAAATGTGATACATTGGACGACTAACAACCCTGAGCATGAACGCCCGTTTAGATTGATAATCGCTCATGTGTTTGCTTTCAGTTGGGCGTCCATCAACCAATGACACCTGACCGAACACGTAGACATGTGCAATTATCGTCTGAAATGGGGCATCCGTTGCGTTGTGGGCTAGACACTGGGGGTGTTCTTCGTCCACAAACTTTTCATGCGTGTACAGACACTTAATACAAGAGGTTGTTGGGGAAGTTTAGCTGGGAAACGGACACCATGGGAGACTTGCTTAGGACCCAAAAATGGCTATAACTGGCCCTACCAGCATACCGGCTATTCATTTAGAAAACCAAACTACTAATAAAAAAAGTATATCAACTTAGTTAATTAACACTATTGGTTTCAAAACCTTGGTTGGATGCTGTAACTTCATTTAGAAATAAAGTGAAAAGCTTATCAAATTAACTAATATTATCCCGCGGAACTGACAACAGTAAGGAGTGAAAATGGCGATGGGGCCCAGATTATTCCTAGTCACTTGGGAAAACCAAGCCATGCCCCCAGACTGCCCAGTACCATTCACGTCAACCCCGTCACATTTCAGACCTCCGCAAATACCGGGACAAGGCTTGACCCTCCAGGACAGTGGGATGGGTCCTTAAAATGGGACTTTGGACAAGAACACATTCGGTCATTGCAGAGCCGGATTAAGACCAAACGGGGCCCAAAGCAGATTTTTGGGGGGCCCCCTAACGTTCCATTACACATTAACACAGCACACCCGCAACACACCCTGGCACCCACAGCACACCCATGGGACCACCAGCACACCCGCTGGCACCACCAGCACTTCACCAGGATGTGTGGTGGTGCAGGGGTGTGTGTGTGGTGCCAGGGGATGGTGCCAGAGAGGATGTGCTGGTGGTGCAGAGAGATGTGCTGGTGGTGCCAGAGGGGATGTGCTGGTGGTGCCAGGGGGATGTGCTGGTGGTTCGAAAGGGGATGTGTGGTTGTGTCAGAGGGGATGATCCCCATGGCACCACCGCACACACACCCTGGCACCACCAGCACATCTCCCTGGCACCACAAGCACATCTCCCGCTGGCACCACCAGCACACACCCCTGGCACCACAGCTCCACACCCTGGCACCACCAGCACACCCCCCTCTGGCACCTCCAGCACCCCCCATCCCCCTCCCCACCAGAACATTCCCATCCTCCTCCCAAGCCCCCTCGCCATGATGGCACCCATCTGATTCCACTGGTGGCCAGGGGGGGTTTCAGGTGGGGGGGGGCTTGCTTTCCACACCCCATTGATTCTGATCATCTGATTGATTGATTGATTGACACCCCAAGCACACCAGCACATCCCCAAGGCCCCCCTGGGCCATGATAGCACCCATCTGATTGCACTGATGGCCGGAGGGGGGCTTGCTTCCTTGCTTGCACACCCCATCTGATCATCTGATTGACCACACACCCCCGGGCATACAGCCCTTTGGATATATATGGTACATATTCACTGCAGCAGAGATCAAAGGTTGTAACCATATACATGGATTGGGTCATCAATTGGAATGTTGGAACTTAACTTCCTTGGAGTAGTTGAGTTGGAAGTTGGAACCAACTAACACTGGCATGGCATGCTCTCCTGCGCAAACCCCAGCAGTCAGCAGGGCAGCGGCCAGCGGTGGTAAATTTACATAAGCTCGCAGGCCGCTCAGGCGCACATCAGTGAGTGTGCGCGCTGCACCCGACGGCCCAGTGTCGGGGAACTTTACTAAACCAAACAATGATGGTTGGTAATTCATTCTGCTGCAAGACTCCCCCTGATTGGAATTGGATGTCAGTGCCGGGCCCCTGTCCGGACGCCAGCAGCAGCAAGCAGAGGTAAATCGTTATGAATCATGCATGCCCATAGCCCAATATTGCCAACATTTTTATATAGATACTGGGCCCCCTGGGCGGCTACAGATGGGGCCCCCCTGACATCCGGGCACAGGCATTGCCTCGGTGACTGTGGATAATCTGGTCTTTGGAAAGTGAGGAGTACAATATTAATCTCAGGTATTGGTTAAAAAGAAAGGATGAAATTATTTTTAGATTTTAAAAATCATAATTCACCTTCAAGAATTCTCTTCAGTATTTTCTACTGGTGATTTTTTTTTACGAACCATGATGATTATGCAATTTTGTCAAATTCAAAATGTAACCATCACTTCAAAGGATTTTTATAATGAACAAGATAAAGTTTGTACGTGTTGTAAAGGTCAATTGTACCGACCTGAAATCAATAATGCTGAGAATATTTCTTGTAACTCAAAGGTCCAAGACCCAGAATTTTTCTTGTCTAAATCCCCGCGTTCTTAGTCATCAATCCTATTTCTTTAGTCTAGTGCACAATTGCTTTATGGAAAGCTTCTCAGCTCTGTGGAAATCTTCAGGAGTCTGTCACATTCACAAAAATTATATTTTGCAAAGTTTTAAGGCAGATATTCAGGGTGCTGTATGGTGTGTTATCTTTTTAAGAGGTGTTGATTTTTTTATTTATTTTCCTAAAGGGGAACTTTATTTTGCAGTTTATTTCTCAGCTAGCATAGATGTAAAAAACAGAATAATAATACTTTAAAAAAAAAGTAAAGCTTCATACCCCTAACCCTTTGGGAATGCTAAAACATGTAGAATAAACAACAACATGGGAGCCTTCTTAGTTACAGAATCTATTATATGTACTAAAATATAAATTACAATGTATAGGTGTTCTAGGGAGAAAAACTTTACATTAGGAGTAAGCAGATGTAGTTAAGGGCATCCACCCCCAAAAAAATCCCACTGGCCACCATGTAGTCCCCCGCTAGTTTAATCCCCCTACCCACCCTAACATCCCAGCTCCATATGGGTTTCCTGTAGTCCCCACCCCAAAGTCTCAAAAAAACTGCCACCAGGAGGATAGCAGAGTCCATATAGGACTCTGCCTCCTACCTGGCTCCGGGAGAAGTTTGGCATGGTACTGCAGCCCTTCTCTCCCGTCCTCCCTCCTCTCCCTCCCTCTCCCGATTCCCTCCCCCTACATTTCCCTTTAATATAGCCTTCCCCTGGTCCTACAGCCCCAACCGCATAATTTTTATTTTTAGAAAGCTCCCAAACTCTTACTTACCTCCCCTCTTTCCCCGCTGCACTGAATGGACCGGCAGCCGCGTCCGTGATTGGCTGCCACTCAGCCATCACAGACGCGACTGCCGGTCCCGCCCCTCCGCTTGCATTTTCTCGCAAGCAGAGGGCCGGGAGGGGCGGGGGGAAAGGAGGAGAAAGAGGGGAGTGTAAGTAAAGTTTGGGGCACTTTCTAAAGAATATAATGATGCGGTTGGGGCTGGGGGACCAGGGGGAAGGCTATTTAAAAATTAGATTAAGGGTGGACATACCCTTTAAATATAACAGCTCAGGTGACCCACTGAAACATTGTGTTATCGACAAACATTTACAATTCTTAGGAATTCTGGTTGTTTTTGGACTATATTACCTTCCAGTAGTGTTGCCCTATCATGTTAGTGAAAAGCTCAAGTAAAGATCAAATGGAAACGAATGAACTGCTCATTCAGTACCTTTGACACTGCATAAGTATGGAGTGAATCGCTTGTATTTTTAAAGAAATATTCCTATTAATTTAAACAAGAATTAAAAAAAAAACGAAAAGCCACAGATTGTGGCTCAACAGAAACCTTCTTCTCAAACGATTCAATCACATTGTACAGCGGCAGGTTCCGGCATCATTATTTAGCATTAATAGTCTCTTTCATCCACTATGGCGCTGTGTTGCTTTGCCTTATTGGACGCATACGTGCACACTTTTGTGCCATAGGTTCACGTGGCCGTCAATAAGTACAACAGATTAAGTAAGGGCCGGGGCGTATCTCACGTATGCGGAAGAACTATTCGGTGTGAAGGGCGAACACAGTGTCCCGGAGTTGGCGACAAGGTGCCGATTTCGAGGCCTCGAGTTTGTCTTTTTAACTGCCTGTGCCCCTGAAAGTGCCCCGGAACTTCCGGATTTCCGGCTGCACAAAACCTCTGGGCCGTCGCGGCGACGACCGGCACGCCAATCCCGTGCAGTACTACGGCGCGACGTGTCACGACGCGACAGGGAAGAGAGAGAATCAGGGACTCAGGAGGGAGTCCAGATATGTAGCAGTGGCAACCGTAGACAGTAGCAGCAGAGCTAGATATCAGATAAGTAGATAATAGATTAGATAGGCAGCCAGTTAGATAGATAGATAGCAGCCAGTTAGATAGAAGATAGCAGTTAGATTAGATAGATAGCTAGCAGCAGAGGTATATAGATAGCAGTTAGAGTCAGATAGGACAGATAGATGATAGATAGCAGAATTAGACAGACAGGACAGAAAGACAGATAGATAGATTAGATAGATAGATAGATCGATAGATTAGTAGATAGATAGATAGAGAGATAGATAGATAGATAAGCAGAGTTAGATAGATATAGATAGATAGAAGATAGATAGATAGCCAGAGTTAGATAGAGAGGAGATAGATGATAGATAGATAGACGATAGCGATGTAGATAGATAGCAGTAGAGATAGATCGTAGATAGAAGTAGAGACATAAGAGATAGACAAGAAGCAGATAGACATAGTAATAGATAAACAAGTGGCAAGATAAGATAGACAGATATACAGAGAGAGAGAGGGACAGATAGAGATAGATAGGGGAGAGGTCCATGGAAAAGGTACCAAAGAAGGTCCCCTGGCCCAGGTGTTGGGCAAGCATCTGACTACAAGAACACAACAGTAAGTTTATAAATGACCAAATTGCTACCAGATATAATGAAATTGCCAGTTTACTGTGCCTTGTGTCATTAATTTGTGTCCAACTCTATGATCGCTATCTTGTCTGTCTATTTCACTGTTTTCTGTTTTACACTATCGGGCTGTGTGTCTAGGTTTTGTGGTTGTTATCTGTCTGTACTTTTTGGTAATCTCTATAAGTACATAGGGGGGTTGGACTAATTGGGGCGGAGAAAGGGGCGTGACCTAAAAACATTTTTCTCTCGCTCTTGGTACATACTTAGTATGTGCTCAGTACCTACAGTATGCTATCTCTGGAAGTATGTGCTTGGTACTAGACAAGGCCAAATCGATTGGTTTTTGTTCATCCGGTGGGAAAATGTTAATAAATTTCAGCAACAAAATTTAATTGTCAATATTTACAGACAAATTTCCAATGATGATAAAATCCTGTTTGACAAAATGTTGTCAGTTTCTGTACAAACTTTTATTGGTAATTTTTACTTTGAAATTTTGTCCTGAATGTAGTTTGGGGACATATACAACACAGAACATACAATACAATACAGAACCCTGAGAAATATTCTGTATGTTGGTTAATGCAGAAGGCTCATCAGCTCTATACAGCAGACACGAGGAAATTAGGACCCTCAAGCCTTCAGGGTCTTCTAAAAAAAAGAGAATTAATGATATATACTCTATAGACATGACAGCAAAAATTGACAGCCTCACCAAGCCATATTCCTTTTTATATTGTGATATTAGTTCTAGGCTAGTAAAGTGAAATGTTCCCATGTTGTTGGCTTCATTATTTTTGATGCTTGATGATCTCTGTGACCGGTGCTACTTGACTCAGTTACTGTTTAGCAGGAATCCATCTCTCCAGTCTCAGGCAGAATGTCAGACAGCCCAAGGCTGTGTTTTGACTGAGCTGAAGATTGCACATTCGGCTGTTACCATTTCTAACACTTCTTGTCAATGCTTCAGTTCAATGATGAGGATCCCAGATCTCTAGGGATGTTCTGCAAATGGAAGAAGTGAAGCTGTTGGCTTATCGGCTGTCGTGTACTTTTTCTGCTTACATCATCCAAAATGTCTTTTTTTCTCAATTTTCACACAGACGAATTGTCTCCTTAGGGTTCCATATACATCATAGATACTGACACATCCTTTAATATCCTCTTCCTTTATTTCTGTTTCTCCTACACTTACTGCCAAGTCCCTTTATGTAACTATACATTCTCCGGCTAGCATGATTGCTTTTCATGTTATTAATGTGCATTTCCTATATTACTTTATAAATCATTTCCACGTATATTTCAATACAAACAGTATTATTGTTCATGTTGTACACAATAGGAATATTGTTATTGAGGGTTAAGAAGACTCGTTCCAACAAACTGAAACTTTGACTCAAAGCTTTTTGCTGATAAAGGGGAAATCAGGTACCAAATAAACTCATTCCTGACATCTTGACAAATAACAACCAGACTAGCCCATGGCCCAATTATACATCTAATAATGGTGAGGTGGAATCCCTTACTGTACACCTAACGCAGCAGAGCCTTCTTACAACAGAAGCCTTTATATGAATGTGAGCCTTAACACAGCATTGTCTGACAGAAATATTGCTTTCACTTCCTGAATTGTGTGGGAATTTGTCTCCTGTATGTCTTTTTAATTAAATCCCCTGTCTAGAACCTCTGCTTGGATATAAAGCATACAGCCATAATGGACAACAGTACATGTTTTTCTGATCAATGGGAAGGTGTGATCTGCATGATACTAGAGATGGCCGAAACACGGAAGATTCCTTACATTTTCGGATTTACGGAACTTACTTTCGAGGATTTGGAACGTATTTTCGAGGGTTTCCGAACATACAAGGTTATTTTCGAGGGTTACCAAAAATAACCTTGTACATTCAGTAGCCCTCGAAAATACAATACGAAGTCCTGAACCGAGGGGTTCTGAGTCGGACCAGGATCCCATCTCTACAAGAAACATTTTTTTCTCAGTGACCAGGTCTCAGACTGAGCAAGAGGGTAGAGCTAGAGTGGACCAGCGAAGAAGGGGTAAAAAAAACAGTACAGCTGTCCTTTATAGTATATTATAGCATAGTACAGTACAGTATAGTACAGTACAGTATAGTACAGTATAGTACAGTATAGTACAGTATAGTACAGTACAGTATAGTATAGTACAGTATAGTACAGTATAGTACAGTATAGTATAGTACAGTATAGTACAGTACAGTATAGTATAGTACAGTATAGTGTAGTACAGTATAGTATAGAACAGTATAGTACAGTACAGTATAGTATAGTACAGTATAGTGTAGTACAGTATAGTACAGTATAGTGTAGTACAGTATAGTATAAAACAGTATAGTACAGTACAGTATAGTATAGAACAGTATAGTACAGTACAGTAAAGTACAGTATAGTATAGTACAGTATATTATAGTACAGTGTAGTACAGTATAGTATAGTACAGTATAGTATAATATATAATAGTACAGTATAGTATAGTATAGTACAATATATTATAGTACAGTATAGTATAGTACAGTATAGTACATTATAGTATAATACAGCTATGTACAGTATAGTATAGCACAGTATAGTATAGCACAGTATAGTACAGTACAGTATAGTACAGTACAGTATAGTACAGTAAAGTACAGTATAGTACAGTATAATATAGTACAGTATTGTATAGTACAGTATAGTACAGTACAGTATAGTGTAGTATAGTATAGTACAGTATAGTACAGTACAGTATAGTATAGTATAGTACAGTATAATATAGTACAGTATAGTACAATATAGTATAGTACAGTATAGTATAGTATAATGCAGTATAGTATAATATAGTACAGTATAGTATAGTAAGTATAGTACAGTACAGTATAGTACAGTATAGTATAGTACAGTATAGTATAATGCAGAATAGTATAATATAGTACAGTATAGTATAGTACAGTATAGTAAGTATAGTACATTATAGTATAGTACAGTATAGTACAGTATAGTATAATACAGTATATAACATATAGTATAGTACAGTATAGTACAGTATAGTATAGTACAGTATATAACATATAGTATAGTACAGTATAGTATAGTAATTTCACTTTCACTTTAAAAATCTTTGGGGCATTCATAACCAACCACTATAATTACTTCCAGAAACCATGCATTTTTTTATTTTTATAAAGTTTATTTTTTAAAAACTGTTACCGGTATATGGATCCTTTGTGAATTTCCAGAGCGGTAGAATTCTAAAGCTCACTAACTTTCAACCATATTCCATATAAACATTGACCTGGAAAAAATACCATTTGATACATAATACAACTGACCTGGTTGCTGCTATATATATATTTATTCTTATCTGATATCAATTCCCCTGCAGTCTATGGGTAAATACTGTATGGAATAGAATCTTGAGATAAGGTTTTCCCATCTAATTGAATTTAGCCCTTTGTTTCCAGATTCATTACCAGTTCTATCAGATACCAAATGAAAAATGTTTAATTTCCAATGTTCCTCACAGATTAAAATGCTTTATCATGTTTACAAACTATACTGTCTCCCTTCTGAAACTGATATATAATACCTAACTAACTATTCATCCAGAGGAATGCAAACCCCCTACTAAAGGGCTAACAAATTCCTTCTGACTCCAAATTGGATCTGGATCAACAAAAACTTTTAGTAACATGTAATATTGGGCACTCTCGCCCAAACCCAGGGACGCTGCATCCATGAAGCAAGGTAAAAATCCTGCTCATGGTATGGCAATCCTGTACAAAAGAAGTCAATTGATCTGTATTGTAAGGGGAGTGTCATCGGAGGAGGCCTACTGCCCAATCCAGTACTATAGGCTTTGCATGGATGTATCTCTGGTTTTGAGGGTCCTGGGCAATTTCTAAAAATGTTTGGTAACAACACAGCACTCCTGATTTAATGCCTGATTGCACATTTAGAGGCTGTTTTAAAAGTTTTTAAGCTTGCGTTTAGGGTCGGGGGAGGGCGGTGTCCTACATAATATGGTTTTGAAGGTTTGAAGGTGGAGATAGATACCCTTTAAATGTTTAGGGGACAATTCAATAAAGGGAAGTTAGTGTGACTTTTACTCCTTTAGTGCAACTAACTTCCAGTCAGGAAGTAAGGTAAAAAAAAATTAGGGTGAATAGGGTGGACTTGATGGACATATGTCTTTATTCAACCTCAATTACTGTGTTACTATGTAGTCACATAAATAATAATTATGATATAGGCAGAAGACCAAGATTATTGGTGCTGGAAAAAATACACATCGATGTAAACTGGTAAGGAAGAAGCCCATAGAATGTCAGAACATAGTATTGTATAAAAGGTACACAAAGGATGCTAAATTGCTTCCATATTATAGGAGTCCAGGAACTGCCTTAATGATATACATCTGCTGCCTCCCATCATACCCCAGAAGTGTGGACCTGAACCACTAGGTCTGCACCCCCCAGGGTTAACCCAGATTATTTGCAATGTTAGCCAGATGGGCAGCACGGTGGCTCAGTGTTTAGCACTGATACCTTGCAGCGGTGAACTCCTGAGATTCCACCCTTGGACACATCTGCAAGGAGTTTGTATGTTCTCCCCGTGCTTGCCTGGGTTTCCTCCGGGCACTCGGGTTTCTCCCACAATCATAAGGACATACTGATAGCATGTATGTGACAAATAAATGTGCTTAGATTGTTAGCTCTTCGGGGCAGGGCCTGATGTGAATGTATGCATGTAATTGTATAGTGCTATGGGTTTACTGGGCCCAAGGCAGCTAATGAATAATTTTCTAACAAAAGTCTTGTTTCTGCGCTTAATGGTTTTGAGCAGTCAGGGTTTCATGCTGCAAGGTCACTGGTTCCACCTGTAGGAATATACTGTAAGTATCTATATATTAAAAGATTAAAATTCAATAATAAAAGCACTTACACTACAGTCAGGGATTTGGTTGTGCTTTTATTATTGAGCTTTTAATATATGTTTTTTATTATTGATGTATCACGATTTTAATCTGATATTGGACACTTTTTAATACTTTTTAATTTATTTTTTATCTTTTATCTATCTCACTAAAGGACACACAAAACCCAAGACAGGTAATAAATAATCCTGCTATGAATTGCTAGCTGGAAATTGTAAATGCTGGACAATCCTGCTCCTCCCTCTCCTTGTGTCCAGGACATTAATAATGTGAAGACACACTTCTCCCAGAGGGGGCGGATTTCAATACCCAGCTAAGATTGCTAGTGATCTGACGTCATCCCAGGGATGAGGAGTCTGGCAGTTAAGATTCTCACATTGTGTACATTAAATGGGAAGGGTGGGGTGCATTAGTCCTGTTGTCCTTTAATTTAATGTCTAACTTAATGTTCGTACACTTGTACGATATTCAGCAGACCTCCGAGCCCCAACCGACCCTCCGTTCATGGCTTGCACACGCGCCGAACAGGCGTTTTGGGTCGATAGTCACGCTTGTGTATGCATCCGGTCGGGGGTCGTTCATCGATCCGCCTGGCAGAGGTATGCTGAATATCGTACCTGTGTAGAACCCTTAAGGCACACTTGCCATTATATTTTGTTTATAAAGACATAAGGAATGTATGTAATGTTTAGATATAACCCTTCCTCCTTCTATAAGAAAAGATTGGTCTCGAGTCATTTACTTATCACATTAAGAGAAATCTGACATGCACATAAGCTGTGCAGCAATATGCAGCCTTTCTATTTGGCAGATGGATGCACAGATTTAATGACTAGGAAGCCAACTGCTGTGACTCACCCGTAAAACAAAATGGAAACCGTATCACTATTGCATGAAGAAAAAACTAATTTTTAATATTTCCTTTTTCTTTTTGGATCGTTTCAGAAACATTCATCCTAAATAACTATTTAACAGAGAAAATCAACAGTTATAAATAAATAAAACTGAAAATATCCAACAACTGCAAAATTCCATACAGTACCAGTGCAATGGATATTTTTTTTTTTTTTTATTATTCTTATATTTAGAAAGAATCCAGGGCACATGGAAAGGAAATTTCTTTTTTTTTTTTACAGGCTGTTTACCGTTATTCAAATGGCATTATAAATCAGTTGGCCGTTTTCGATCCAACCTCTGGCCATGAGGGACAGGTCTTATGCTGACAGAACATTGGCTTATATATATATGCTACATTATAAGGTAACCCTACAGTATAGTAACTACAGTAAAAGTTACTTTCCTATGACTAATAGACCAGAAACTGATGGATAAAATAATATATAACCTACCCCTGTAATGGATTTCTATGGGAGGAACCTTGGAGTTCCGTGTCCTGTATAAAAGGTACTCGGCCTGCAGCCTCGTGCTTTTATATGGTCACGGAACTCCTCGGTGACTTCTAATATCCTTATAATTTACAGTTGGGGGTGCATTATCCACTATATAACTTTCTGTGTAATACCTATAATTCTCCAGTACAGAAATCTCTGTAGCCACTGTATTGTACCATAGCTCAATGAACTCAGTCTTACTTCACCCAGGGAATGAAATAAAAGAATTCCCTTATCAGCTATTTCCTATGCTAAGTTTAGGAAGGGGGAACTAGACTGTAAAGCTAGTTAGGCACGTCTGCAACATCCTGTCTGTCATTTTTCAAAGATCAGAGAACACACAGTCCCGAGCATTCTCCCTATACACAGCATATGCATAGCGTATACACAGCATAGGGAGGATGTTTGGGACTGTGTGTTTCTCTCGACTACGGACAACTCCCTCTATAGGGAGTCTAACGCACTTGAAGGAAATTTACGGTCTTTCCCGAATCCCCAATACCGTTGAATCCAATGGTATCGGGGATTTATCGGTACTGTGCTTACCTAGCTTGCAGGCTAGGCCGCACTACTGTGCTTGATCTGATTGCACTTTTAAAAGCATGCAGAACTGTTGGTCTATTGTGGTGGCCACATCACCTCCATTGGTGTCTACTGCACTGTGACCCGCTTATCGGAAATCATACGATGACTATTTTGTGCGATTTGCATGCGCTCCGATAAGGGCAAAATACCCAAAGGGGACACCAATGGAGGGTAACGTGTGTATGCAGTGCAATGTGGCCTCACGGTAAATGGAGGGCTTTCTGTGGTGAAAGATTTTAGTGATTTTAAACACGTGTATGTTTGTCTAGGAGCTACATAGAAACTTCCTCACCTGACCTGGTCCCTCGCCACTTCTACTTTGCCGCTGCTGCTGACAGCCGCTCCCTTTCATTGTTGTGGCAGTCTGTTAAGGCACAACGTGACATTATGCACAATCTCCAGTTAAGGCGTAGAATTTCCCTGCTCCTGTTTTTGCTTAAAACAAGCTCAAAACTGGAGCAGGCGGCGGCACCTAGACGGCAAGGGACCGAGGGGACCGGGTCAGGTAACAAAGTTCAGTAGCGTCTTTGGAAACTTACAATATCGTGAAAGTGGGGTTTGGGGGGGAAAGTACTTTTTGGAAGTTTATTTTGAGTGGACTTGCCCTTTAATCTGCAGCTCATAGGGGAATTGGTTTTAGGTTGGGGGCCTCCTTTAAGTAATTAAAACAGCATTTGATTTTAACTAGTATGGTATTTCTCTTTGTACACAAGCATACTTCATATACGTTTAGGGCACGGCCACGCTGCATTCCACCGGAAGCGCTCACGCAATCACACCCAATTGCGATTTCTCCTTTTGAGATAGGAAATTGCATGTGATTGCGCATTAAAATGGTGATCACATGCAATTGCGTATGGCAAAGGATGTACCAAAATCACGCAATTTCGGTGCATTGCTGCGATACAAATATTAGGGGGGGGAATTGCATGCGCAAACACACGGAAAGAGGGACATTTCTCATAGCAGGGTGGTTAAAAGCTGAAAGAATCCCGATTCAGCATTAATATATTTTGTACATTTTTAAATTGACATCCCTATACAGAAATAATAAATAAAGGATTTTTAATAGTATTGCTACAGTTCAGTCCTTTCTTCTAAAAAAATAATTATAGTATTTTTCTGAACTAGCACCATCTCTACTAAGAGCATCCCAATAGGTCTAGTGCCCTGTCCTACCTAGAATATTGCTAATTTCTTTAAAGGGCATGTCCACCCCCAAAACTATAATCCCCCCCACTACTGGCCCCATCATGTAGTGTAGTTTAATCCTTACCTCACATCCCAGCTCCATAAGGTTCTCCTGTAGTCCCCCACCAAAAGTCCCAAAAACTGCCCACCAGGAGGATAGCAGAGTCCATATAGGACTCTGCCTCCTACCTGGCCTCCGGGAGAAGTTTGGCATGCGTACTGCAGCCCTTCTCCCCCTCCCTCTCCCTCCTAATTAGGATTCCCTCCCCCTAGTGTAAATCCCTTTTATCCAAAGATTCCCCCTGTCCCCCCAGCCCCAACCGCTATGTTAATATTATTAGAAAATGCCCTAAACATTACTTACCTTCCTTCTTGCCTCCGCCGCACTGACTGCCGGTCCCGCGCCTCTGCTTGCATTTACTCGCTAGCAGAGGGCCTGGCAGCGCGGTGGAGGCAAGAGGGGAGGTAAGTAAAGTTCTAATAATATTAACATAGCGGTTGGGGCTGGGGGGACAGGGGGATTCTTTGGAGGAAAATTTTTTTTAAGGGTGGACATACCCTTTAAATGGGGATGAAATGTTCCTAAAATCATTTGCTAACTTTGACCAATCAAATAATCATTGCAGGCTGTGGAATGTGTAATATTTTCTTCTAGGCTCTGTATGGTAAAATAAAAAAAAGTCAAAAAGGCCTTCGTTGTTAATTTTGCCATTGGAGACATTTGCAGCAATCTGGTGCAATATTTCCAACCTGATAAAAACATTAGTTATCGTTTAAAGGGCATGTTTAACCTAAAAATAACCTCTTAATATATTGTAGTTGACCCTTGCTCACCCCCAACCGCTGAGTTATTTCTTTAAAAAAAACAATCAGAACGTTTGTTCTCTCCTGAGGCGATTTAATCTGGCTCCTGCTTGCCGCAAGCAGGGGCCGGACTGGCAGCTGCCGTCAATGGACAGCGCTGTGGGAACGAAGGACTGTAAGTACAGTTCTGAATGTTTTTTTAAAGAAATAACTTGTTAGGGGTGGAAAAGGAATTAACCTTAGGTGGAATGGCAGCAATGGATGGATCCGGGTGGTAAGAGGGGTAAAGGGCTCCTCTGCGCATGTCACTGTCCTTACTGAGGTTAAGGAAGTAGCAGGCACCGGATGACACACAGTTACCTCCTACTCTTCACTTTCCTGGAATTTGGACAGGCATTGCAGGAGAACTATAAGGAGCAGAGATGTAAGGTAAGGATTATTTTAAACTACACAGTGGGGCCAGTATGGGGTTAAATTCTAGTTTGGGGGGTGGACATGCCCTTTAATCCTGTTTTCTATTGAAAATAATTCCTGACCTATTTTTATCCAACTTGTTTCCAGCTTTATAGCTAAAAGAATACTAACGGTATTGTCTTTAGTTCCATTTACTGCCGTTAAACCCATAGAACCAAAACCATTCAAAGATCGAACCTACTGCCACATTGAACAAATGATCCCTCCCCCCCTTCTAGCTAAAACTGTAAAAGGTTGAACTTAATTGACATTTGGGTTTTTTCAACCTTGACTACAATGTAATTATGTTCAGAGAGACTGAACTGTCTTCCTTTGAAGTAGCTTTCTGCCTTGTGGTCCCACATCCTGGAAGACAGAAAGAAGAGCTAATTATTCATTGGAACATTAGCATCAAGTAGAAGTTCCAGGCAGCTTTGAATCTTCTCAGTAGAGGCGGTCTGTCACCTTTCAGGCTATGTTTGCTCTGCGGTATATTGATGCTGATAGATTATCACGTGACCACAGCCTGTATCTTATTTGTGTCTTATAGAGAACCGTTCCCCCACTCTTGGACACCCTTCTATCAAGCTGGATGCTGTAATTATGCAGAACTTGTTTCCTTTCCTTTCAGGTAGAGTGCTACTCACCAAGATTAATAAGACTGTTCTTTCATGTTGACGGACAGACTTCAATCAACATTCCACTTATTATATTACCATGTTAAGATGCAAAATAATGTCCCTTTAAGTCTTGTGTATACTGATTATCAAAATTGCAAATGTATTGATATAAATCTCTCACCCAGAGGGTAAATATATAGAATTATTATTATTAAAAAAACTGCAGCGATATCACCAGCTCCTACAACTAGAAGATTATTCTAACTTCAACAAGCTTTATCTTGGGAAACAGAGGGAATATAAATGCATGTGATACATCATTTCATTCAGCTAATCATGGCAAACACCCACTGAAAAGATAGTTGTAATCCTTTGTGCCTCCTTTAAACAGGGCTACAGCGCAGTCATTCGTTTGCTTTGTGTTCATTGTACATTACCTAAATCTGAAGAAAGTGCAAGGCTGGTATAAGTAAGAAAATAAACTAATGTGTGATACATTGTGTGGACGTATCAGATGCAGTTCGAATAAAGCTGGGTACACATCATCCAATATTTTGGACCAATCAACTGGGCAAGCCGTGACCAGCGTCCAACCATTCGTACATCTGAATTGAATGAATGGACGATTGGATGGGTCTGAAAACTATGGCGCTTGGTTGCAGCGAACTGTCGGCTGTGTCTTCTTCACCCATGACAAACAGTCCTGCATCCTGCACTGAACAAATGTGTGTACCCAGCATAATGGTTGTTTTTTTTTGTTGTTGCCACATTTGCATTATTCCATTAAGTGTTGCCATGGCTGTTCAGTAGGTTTATTTGGTGACCACAGTAGTAGATTGTTGTTAAGAAAAATAAGTAGTAATTGCAAAGGATAACGTATACATCCTAATAATAACGTACCATACTTAAGATAGTATCCAGTCATTGATTGGATGTCGTCAGAGCCATTCAAGTCTTTGGTGCTAAATAAAGATTTGTCCAGTTGAACTTGGAATGTGTTACCAGCACCAGAGGAGCTTAGGAAGAAGTGGACTAATCTGCATCCATCTATTTAAAAATAGTAATTCAGCTCCTAATTACATTCATGTACTTTTCTTATTTGACTGCTGTAAGATCTGAATCCAACATCATTTGCCCCACCCCCACTGCACTGATCTACAGAAGAATTCAGTTCTATGTGTTTAAAGTCAAGATAAAACAATCTAGTTAATACTCCTACAGCCTCCTTCACTCCTCTCAACAGGGATCAAAAATGCTCCAAGGTGTGAAAATTCAGAGAATATTCTCTCTATCAATGGACTAATGGGATTGTCCCTTTTTTACATTTCCTTGGGGTTCTCTAACCCGATTCTATATTAAGAACTGTAACTGGTCCACATATGTTCCTTGAAGAAACACCCTCAAATTCTTATTGTCGTTGCTTTTTCCACAATTTTAACCTTTCAATGTTGATCTAAATGGGGACGTGTAAAAGAAAAATATTCAAATTCATTTGCATTTCATTTAATTCAACATTACAATTTTCAGTCCTCAGTAGACCACATTTTATTTTAACTGCATTCCTTTAACTTTTTGTCTGTCTGAATTTTACACCTATAAAAGGATAACTCTTGTCAAAAACACATCTTGTCCAATGTCTGTAAACTGCTAATTACAATGATGTATCCCTTTGTCTTCCCAACCTATTCCTAACCAAAGTTACCCTTCTTTGATATCTGCTTCCTTCTCCCAGTGGAAATCCAAACAAGGTTGCAGGGCACTACTTCATATAATAAAATGTTGGGCTGTTGAAGAAATTGGGACATCTAATTTCTTCAGTAGCCCAACATTTTATGGATACACATAATTGTTTAACTAAAGATCTGCTTTGCTATGGAATTGAAAGGATTTACCATATCCAAGAGGAAAGGATTTACCATATCCAAGATGAGGCAATCTAAAAGGCATGAACAAGGAATTTGATTTCACACTTCCGGTTCAGTCTAGGAAGAAAGTTTAGACCTGAAAATTCCTCCCAAAAGGAACTATTCGTTCTACAATATTCATAAATTATGATTGAGAACATGTTTGATACCCTTTATGCTGGACCATAAAATGATTGACTATTTAATTGAATGGTCTTGACATACCCCAATCTGCATGAACTTTATTGGGTTATATCTGTATTTGTATATAGCTGATATGACTAATAATGGACACAATGCTAATGTTACTTTGAAGGGTATGTCTACCCTTAAAAAAAATTTTTGATATAGAAATTTAGACTCTGGTATAGCAGTAGATGTAGTTTACTTGGATTTTGCAAAGGCTTTTGATACAGTCCCCCATAGGCGACTAATGAATAAGCTAAGGTCTGTTGGTCTGGGGAGTCACATTTGTACATGGATAGAAAATTGGTTAAAGAATAGGATGCAGAGAGTAGTTGTTAATGGGGCTTCATCATTATGGACTAAAGTGCTACGTGGGGTGCCACAGGGTTCTGTGTTGGGGCCGCTTCTATTTAATCTATTTATTAATGATTTGGAAGTGGGTATTGTCAGCAAGGTTTCTGTGTTTGCTGACGACACAAAACTTTGTCGACCATTAAAAACTTCAGAGGATGTGCAATCGTTGCAAGGGGATCTAGATAGATTATCACATTGGGCTGCTAAGTGGCAGATGAAATTCAATGTTGATAAATGTAAGGTGATGCATTTTGGACTTAAAAATACTTGTGCTACTTATACTATAAATGGCTCTGTGTTAAGTGAATCCCTGTTGGAAAGGGATCTTGGAGTTTTGGTGGATAACAAACTTAAAGGTAGCAAGCAGTGCCAGGCGGCAACAGCCAGAGCCAGCATGGTATTGTCTTGTATAAAGCGAGGTATGGATTCAAGGGAGGAAAATGTAATTCTCCCTCTTTACAAAGCATTGGTAAGGCCTCATTTGGAATATGCAGTGCAATTTTGGAATCCTGTGTACAAAAAGGACATCTTTGAAATGGAAAGGGTTCAGAGAAGGGCAACTAAATTAATAAGGGGATTGGGGGAGCTTGAATATGAAGAGAGACTGGAAAAGTTACAATTATGTACGCTGGAGAAAAGGCATCCAGAGGAAGGCAAAAAACCCCCACCAAATTTATGAAGGGGGGGGTTTTTTGCCTTCCTCTGGATCAACAGTTAGGCAGGAAATGAGGATATTGCTAGATGGGTTGGACTGGATGGACGTATGTCTTTATTCAACCTCAAATACTATACTATACTATACTATTATATTCTTAAACAACGACTTAAGAAATAAACTAGAAATAGAAATGGAGCGGGGGGGTTGAATTGGGGGTAAAATGGGGAAAGAGGTATGGTGTTCAGGGCTGCAGTACGCATGCCAAACTTCTCCCGGAGGCCAGGTAGGAGACAGAGTCCTATATGGACTCTGCTATCCTCCTGGTGGGCAGTTTTTGGGACTTTGGGGGGGGATTACAGGAGAACCTTATGGAGCTGGGATGTAAGGTAAGGATTAAACTTACACTAAACAATGGAGCCAGTAGTGGGGGGGATTATAGTTTTGGGGGTGGACATGCCCTTTAAAGCACTTCAAGGAGAGTCAATAAAATTTCTTATCTTTAAAAATGGTGCTAATTTTGCCCCAACCAATCAGGTATTATTTAACATTTGAAAGCTAACATCTGTTTGGTTGGGGCAAAATAAGAACAATTTTTAATGATAAGAACTTTTATTGAATTACCCTGTTTATTATTAAGTTTTTGACACTAAGATGTAATTTGCTGGGACCCAGCAGCGCACATGCTGAGTCTATTCTACCACATCATATGGGTATTGCCTTTACTAAGATTTTGATTGGCTGGTACTCTTTACAGGGCACTTAGCAAAGTGCGCAAGCTTCATGACATTAGACGTTAGTGGACGTGCAGGACTTCAGTTACGAGTTTAGAAGCCTTGTGTTTGGCAAAGCAGGCCCGGCTGTCTCTGTGATGGCATCCTCCACATTCTATTTTTCATACTTTACCTGAAGCCTGATCCTCCTGTGCCACTGCTTGACTCTAATAACCTCTGACTCATTGACCGGTAGAGGACCGATAAGTACATTTACTGATTGTATAGGTTTACCTTTCTATATTGAGTAACAGTGATAAGGAGGTATTTAGGGCTGGATATCACCACATTGAATATATTTAATTGTTTTTAATTATATTCACGATGATGTCAGAATAAAGGTTTTTACCTTTTTTTTTTGCACAGCATAAGAGACTTCTATTTTTATGTAGAATTTGTCTCCCCTTTCCTATTATCCTTCTATTGAGCATGGGATAGACCCATCCCTGTGTGCCAGCCAGGGCAGTTTCTAGGCATAAGTGACAAAGGCGAGAAGCTAGGGCACCATTTAAATGTTGAGGACGCCATTTTAAAGTTTTTTCTTTTAAGACAGGGATCCTTATTAGCCATAGAGCAACAAGCTGTTCCAATCTACTTTGCTGTAGCCTCTCTGTTTGCATACAATATTATCATCTTGGCTGAGTTTTCCAGTCTATGCAATAAAAAAACATGTGATACATTGGACGACTAACAACCCCTGAGCATGAACGCCCGTTTAGATTGATAATCGCTCATGTGTTTGCTTTCAGTTGGGCGTCCATCAACCAATGACACCTGACCGAACACGTAGACATGTGCAATTATCGTCTGAAATGGGCATCCGTTGCGTGTGTGCCTAGCACACTGGGGGTTGTTCTTCGTCCACAAACTTTCATGCGTGTACAGACCTTAATACAAGAGGTTGTTGGGGGAAGTTTCAGCTGGGAAACGGACACCATGGGAGACTTGCTTAGGACCCAAAAATGGCTATAACTGGCCCTACCAGCATACCGGCTATTCATTTAGAAAACCAAACTACTAATAAAAATAGTATATCAACTATAGTTAATTAACACTATTGGTTTCAAACCTTGGTTGGATGCTGTTAACTTCATTTAGAAATAAAGTGAAAAGCTATCAAATTAACTACTTATTATCCCGCTGTACTGACAACAGTAAGGAGTGAAAATGGCGATGGGGCCCAGATTATTCCTAGTCACTTGGGACAACCAAGCCATGCCCCCAGACTGCCCAGTACCATTCACAGTCTAACCCCGTCACATTTCAGACCTCCGCAAATACCGGGACAAGGCTTGACCCTCCAGGACAGTGGGATGGGTCCTTTAAAATGGGACTTTGGACAAGAACACATTCGGTCATTTGCAGAGCCGGATTAAGACCAAACGGGGCCCAAAGCAGATTTTTGGGGGGCCCCCTAACGTTCCATTACACATTATCACCAGCACCACCAGCACACACCCCTGGCACCCACAGCACACCCCCATGGGACCACCAGCACACCCGCTGGCACCACCAGCACTTCACCAGGATGTGCTGGTGGTGCCAGGGGTGTGTGCTGGTGGTGCCAGGGGGATGGTGCCAGAGAGGATGTGCTGGTGGTGCCAGAGAAGATGTGCTGGTGGTGCCAGAGGGGATGTGCTGGTGGTGCCAGGGGGATGTGCTGGTGGTTCGAAAGGGGATGTGCTGGTTGTGTCAGAGGGGATGATCCCCATGGCACCACCAGCACACACACCCTGGCACCACCAGCACATCTCCCTGGCACCACAAGCACATCTCCCGCTGGCACCACCAGCACACACCCCTGGCACCACCAGCTCACACCCCTGGCACCACCAGCACACCCCCTCTGGCACCTCCAGCACCCCCCCATCCCCCTCCCCACCAGAACATTCCCCATCCCCTTCCCCAAGCCCCCTCGCCATGATGGCACCCATCTGATTCCACTGGTGGCCAGGGGGGGTTTCATGGTGGGGGGGTGCTTGCTTCCACACCCCATCTGATTCTGATCATCTGATTGATTGATTGATTGACACCCCAAGCACCACCAGCACATCCCCAAGCCCCCCTGGGCCATGATAGCACCCATCTGATTGCACTGATGGCCGGAGGGGGGCTTGCTTCCTTGCTTGCACACCCCATCTGATCATCTGATTGACACACACCCCCGGGCATACAGCCCTTTGGATATTATATGGTACATATTCACTGCAGCAGAGATCAAAGGTTGTAACCATATACATGGATTGGGTCATCAATTGGAAGTTTGGAACTTAACTTCCTTGGAGTAGTTGAGTTGGAAGTTGGAACCAACTAACACGGCATGGCATGCCTCTCCTGCGCACCAACCCCAGCAGTCAGCAGTGGCAGCGGCCAGCGGGTAAATTTACATAAGCTCGCAGGCCGCTCAGGCGCACATCAGTGATGTGCTGCGCTGCACCCGACGGCCCAGTGTCGGGGAACTTTACTAAACCAACAATGATTGGTTGGTAATTCATTCTGCTGCAAGACTCCTCCTGATTGGAATTGGATGTCAGTGCCGGGCCCCCTGTCCGGACGCCAGCAGCAGCAGCAGAGGTAAATCGTTATGAATCATGCATGCCCATAGCCCAATATTGCCCAACATTTTTATATAGATACTGGGCCCCTGGGCGGCTACAGATGGGGCCCCCTGACATCCGGGCACAGGCACTTGCCTCGGGTGACTTGTGGATAATCTGGTCATTTGGAAAGCTGAGGAGTACAATATTTTAATCATCAGGTTATTGGCTAAAAGAAAGGATGAAATTATTTTTAGATTTAAAAAATCATAATTCACCTTCAAGAATTCTCTTCAGTATTTTCTACTGGTGATTTTTTTTAACGAACCATGATGATTATGTCAATTTTGTCAAATTCAAAATGTAACCATCACTTCAAAGGATTTTTATAATGAACAAGATAAAGTTAGACTGTTGTAAAGGTCAATTGTTACCGACTGAAATCAACTAATGCTGAGAATATTTTCTTGTAACTCAAAGGTCCAAGACCCAGAATTTCTCTTTGTCTAAATCCCCAGCGTTCTTAGTCATCAATCCTATTTCTTTAGTCTAGTGCACAATTGCTTTATGGAAAGCTTCTCAGCTCTGTGGAAATCTTCAGGAGTCTGTCACTTCACAAATATTATATTTTGCAAAGTTTAAGGCAGATATTCAGGGTGCTGTATTGTTGGTTTATCTTAAGAGGTGTTGATTTTTTTATTATTATTTTCCTTAAAGGGGAACTTTATTTTTGCAGTTTATTTCTCAGCTAGCATAGATGTAAAAAACAGAATAATAATACTTTAAAAAAAAAAGTAAAGCTTCATACCCCTAACCCTTTGTGGAATGCTAAAACATGTAGAATAAACAACAACATGGGAGCCTTCTTAGTTACAGAATCTATTATATGTACTAAATATAACTTACAATGTATAGGTGTTCTAGGGAGAAAAACTTTTACATTAGGAGTAAGCAGATGTAGTTAAAGGGCATGTCCACCCCCAAAACTATAATCCCCCCAACTACTGGCCCACCATGTAGTGTAGTTTAATCCTCACCTAACATCCCAGCTCCATAGGGTTCTCCTGTAGTCCCCCCCCAAAGTCTCAAAAACTGCCCACCAGGAGGATAGCAGAGTCCATATAGGACTCTGCCTCCCTCCGGGAGAAGTTTGGCATGCGTACTGCAGCCCTTCTCCCCGTCCCTCCCCCTCCCTCTCCCTCCCTCTCCCGATTCCCTCCCCCTAGCATTTATCCCCTTTAATATAGCCTTCCCCCTGGTCCTACAGCCCCAACCGCATAATTTTTATTTTTAGAAAGCTCCCCAAACTCTTACTTACCTCCCCTCTTTCCTCCGCTGCACTGAATGACCGGCAGCCGCGTCCGTGATTGGCTGCCACTCAGCCAATCACAGACGCGACTGCCGGTCCCGCCCCTCCGCTTGCATTTTCTCGCAAGCAGAGGGCCGGGAGCGCGGCGGAGGAAAGAGGGGAGGTAAGTAAAAGTTTGGGGCACTTTCTAAAGATAATAATGATGCGGTTGGGGCTGGGGGACCAGGGGGAAGGCTATATTAAAAATTAGATTTAAGGGTGGACATACCCTTTAAATATAACAGCTCAGGTGACCCACTGAAACATTTGTTATCGACAAACATTTACAATTCTTTAGGAATTCTGGTTGTTTTGGACTATATTACCTTCCAGTAGTGTTGCCTATTCATTTAGTGAAAAGCTGCAAGTAAAGATCAAATGGAAACGAATGAACTGCTCATTCAGTACCTTGTACACTGCCTACAGTATGTAGTGAACTCGCTTGTATTTTTTAAAGAAATATTCCTATTAATTTAAACAAGAATTAAAAAAAAAACGAAAAGCCACAGATTGTGGCTCCAACATGATAACCTTCTTCTCAACGATTCAATCACATTTTGTACAGCGGCAGGTTCCGGCATTCATTTATCTTAGCATTAATAGGCTCTCTCTTCATCCCACTATGTGCGCTGTGTTTCTTTGCCTTATTGGTACGCATACGTGCACTACTTTTTGTGCATATCACATGTGCTCCAATAAACAGATTGAGCGCCAGTGGCGTATCTACGTTAAAACATTCGGGGCACATGCCCCGGATGTTTGGCAAAGTGCCCCGAATGTTTTAACTGCCTGTGCCCCCTGAAAGTGCCCCGAACTTCCGGATTTCCCGGCTGCACAAACCTCTGGGCACGTCGCGCAGCCGGCGCACGCAATGACGTCTTACCGGCGCGCCGATGTCACGAGCGCGCCGGTGCAAGAGAGAGAAATCAGGGACTCAGGAGGGAGTCCAGATATGTAGCAGTGGCACCGTAGCAGTAGCAGCAGAGCCTAGATATCAGATAAGATAGATAAGATAGATAGCAGCCAGTTAGATAGATAGATAGCAGCCAGTTAGATAGATAGATAGCAGTTAGATTAGATAGATAGCTAGCAGAGGTATATAGATAGCAGTTAGATAGATAGACAGATAGATGATAGATAGCAGAATTAGACAGACAGACAGACAGACAGATAGATAGATAGATAGATAGATAGATAGATAGATAGATAGATAGATAGATAGATAGATAGATAGATAGCAGAGTTAGATAGATAGATAGATAGATAGATAGATAGATAGCAGAGTTAGATAGATAGATAGATAGATAGATAGATAGATAGATAGATAGCAGAGTTAGATAGATAGATAGCAGTTAGATAGATAGATAGATAGATAGATAGAGACATAGAGAGATAGACAAGAAGCAGATAGACATAGTTAAATAGATAAACAAGTGGCACATATATAGATAGATAGATATACAGAGAGAGAGAGGGACAGATAGAGATAGATAGGGGCAGAGGTCCATGTAAAAGGTACAAGAAGGTCTCCCTGGCCCAAGGTGTGGGCAAGCATCTGACTACAACTGAACACAACAGTAAGTTTAAAATGACCAAATTGCTACCAGTATATAATGAAATTGCCAGTTTACTGTGCCTTTGTGTCATTAATTTGTGTCCAACTCTCTGATCTCTATCTCTGTCTGTCTATTTCACTGTCTTTCTGTCTGTTTATCACTATCGGGCTGTGTGTCTATGTTTGTGGTTGTCTATCTGTCTGTATCTTTTTGGTAATCTCTATAAGTACATAGTGGGTGTGGCCTAATTGGGGCGGAGAAAGGGGCGTGACCTAAAAACATTTTGCTGCGCGCGGCACATGGTGTGCCCAAAAGTGCCCCTGATCTCCTTAGACTCTAGATACGCCCCTGTGGAGCGCAGTACATCTAGCATACACTGCAAAAACATGGTTTTATAGTCTAGAAGTGTAAAAGTAAATGCAAAGTTACATTACTAAAAAAAGAATCTTTGTCCCACAGGGGCTGCTTAACAAAAAGTCGCACTAACCCTCATACATCTTTGCTAAAGTATTATCATGACTTTGAGATTGCATTAAGCGGTTGCATCTCACTCATCACCCCCTTAGTTCCTCCCCCTTAGTCCTCACATCTTTTCCTGTTTTCTGTTTTTCTCCTCTTACTGTGCAATTCTGCCTTAAAGGGCAACTGTGGTATCAAAACAAGTTAAGGTTAAATAAGAGCCTGTAGTATTTCTTTTAAAATGAGCCGACAATCACATTTCTGGCTGCAACCTGTGAGAAATTACATTGGGATGAATTTTCAAATTTCCTGTTTCCAGTAGGTTGAGTGACCTCACCTGACCTCTGCCCCACCCATCCACCCAGGGGGAGAAGCATGTTCAGTTAAGACTTAATGCTGGGAAATCAGGAAGTACCTGGGGGGAAAATTGACAGTTGAGAAGGGGAGTCTATTAATGCAGACAGGCTGGTCACATGATTACAAGCTGGTCACATGGCTGAAAACAGGAAGTGTTCAAGCAGGAAGTAATATTGCTAAACCTATCTAGCAATAACTTCTCACAAATTTTATCTAGAGATGTGATTTAGGTTTTATTTTGAAGGTATGATGGAAGGGTTTTTATATAATTCTAACTAGTTTGGAACAATTCAAGACCACAGTTGCCCTTTAATGCACTGCTGTAACATAGTAACATAGTAATTGAGGTTAAATAAAGACATACATCCATCAAGTCCAACCTATTCACCCTCCTTTTTTTTAACCCTATCTACAGTAACAGTTGATCCAGAGGAAGGCAAAAAAAAAAAAGAAAACAGCTAAAAAGGGGGATTCCTTCCTCACTACAAACGGCAACCGGAAGTATCCCTGGATCAACCAGTATATGTATTAATATCAGTAATTCTCAATATTATATAGTATACCTGTACCAACCAGAACTACAGTATATGAATTAATACCAGTAATTCTCAATATTATATAGTATCCCTGTACCAACCAGAACTACAGTATATGTATTAATACCAGTAATTCTCAATATTATATAGTATCCCTGTACCAACCAGAACTACAGTAAATGTATTAATACCAGTACCGTAAGTCTCAATATTTTTTAGTTTTAGAAACTTATCTAGGCCACTTTTAATGCTATTCAATGAACTTGTCATTACCACATCTGCTGGAAGACAGTTACACAGTTTCACTGTTCTCACTGTAAAGAAACCTTTCCTAACCTGAAGATGAAACTTCCAATCATAAAGGATGTCCACGGGAGCTGTGTTAGAGATGTTGTCTCTGTGCCCTTGTTATTGCAGTAAAGCTATCATGCAAGTTTCCTGTGGATATAACTATCAATATTGCATTGATCTAATTGTTAATCATCTTTACCAATCGATGAAACTCAGTGGACTTTAACTTAACTTCAGTGGTTCTTTAACTGTTACATCACTACATCTATTGTTTATTTTGTTTTTATGCTTTAAATAAAGTTCCAATTGGGGAGATAGAGGAAAACAAAATCTTGGTAATGTTTAATGCAGCCAGCCAATACCAACTTTCTAAAAACTGACATGTCCCAGAATGCCATGCGCACAGGTCAATAAGCAATTAATTCTGGAGGCAACAGGTGTGATATTGTCAGACTTTAGTTCAGAGCTGTAAAGCCAATACAGTCAATCCATATAAAGCCTCCTGCATTGATAAAGGATTGCTTTCTGTGTCCTATTCCTTCCATTCATTCATCTCTTTCCTAGTTGTCCTATGTATCACCATGATACTAAACTGGGAAATTGATTTAATTGCCAGTTAATTATATAAAACTATAATTCCTACCAACAACCACTGTTGCTTTTGATGACCTGTCACTATTTTTCTTAGATATCCAATCTGAAACATTTTACATTTCAGGAGTAGTTAAAAGAGTGAGATACTGAGCCTAAAGATGGGTGCACACATAATGATAAAGGGCTGTTCTGAGTGGAAATGAAGAACATTCAACGGGATTGTTTGCAACCGCCCGAAAATTGCGGTCATTGCCCTTTACTAAAGTATAGTGTAGTGTTAATAAGCCATTACCTTGCATCTCTACTCCTTATGGTTCTCCTGCAGTGTCTGTGCAAAGTCCAGGAAACTGAAGAGTAGGAGCTGTCAGTGAGTCATCTGGTCCCTGCTTCTTCCTTGTCCTCCCTGTGGAAACTGGCATGCACAGGGGAGCCTTCCCCCACCCTTCAGATCCTTTTATGGCTGCCTCTTCCCCTAGCATTAAAATACATTTCCATAGTGTAGGGTACCCCTGCCCACTCCCACCCACTATGTTAGTTTTGTAAGAAAAATTGTGTATAAAATCCAAAATTTTCTAGGTGTTTTCTCATGCAATTGCGCTTGCAATCAGTTAGCATGTGAGAACCGCAGAACAGGGCATTCCATTCACATGCATAAAAAGTTTGATGGAAGCGCACTCTGTGAATCAGAAAATGTTTGTTTGATTGCATCACGGAGTACAAAAAGAAAACAAAAAATATACACAACGTTTCGGAGAACGCTATGTCTCCTTCATCAGTGTAATCCACACTCTAACCCATACCACCATTTATAGACCCAGTGATCCAAAATTACTCCCCCCTCCCACCTTTTAGGGAGTGCGCAAATTCATTAACCTTCACAATCATGTGTTTTTATACAGCTGATATGCGTTGAAACACCAGAAAGTTTCTTGTAAAGAACTCACTTCACAGTCAAGGATTATCAGATGCCTTCACGTTTATTTGAATATTTTCAAAAGGGACACTTATGGACTTTTACATGTTTGGGAAGACACATGATTGTGAAGGTTAATTGAATTTGGCCACTCCCCTAAAAGGTGGGAGGGGGGAGTAATTTTGGATCACTGGGTCTATAAATGGTGGTATGGGTTAGAGTGTGGATTACACCTGATGAAGGAGACATAGCGTTCTCCGAAACGTTGTGTATATTTGTGTGATGCAATAAACAGAACATTTTCTGATTCACAGAGTGCGCTTCCATCAAACTTTTTATGCGCACCCTCCAGCACCCCTCCCCATCCTCCCCCTCCCTCACCATAACATTCTCCCTCATCCCGCCTTCCTCCTCATCCCCAAGCCCCCTCGCATGATGGGCACCCATCTGATTCCACTGGTGGCCAGGGGGGTTTCATGGTGGGGGGTGCTGCTTTCCACACCCCATCTGATTCTGATCATCTGATTGATTGATTGATTGACACCCAAGCACCACCCAGCACATCCCCAAGCCCCCCTGGGCCATGATAGCACCATCTGATTGCACGTGGCCGAGGGGGGCTTGCTTCCTTGCTTGCACACCCCATCTGATCATCTGATTGACACACACCCCCGGGCATACAGCCCTTTGGATATTATATGGTACATATTCACTCAGCAAGATCAAAGGTTGTAACCATATCATGGATTGGGTCATCAATTGGAAGTTTGGAACTTAACTTCTTGGAGTAGTTGAGTTGGAAGTTGGAACCAACTAACACGGCATGCATGCCTCTCCTGCGCACCAACCCCAGCAGTCAGCAGTGGCAGCGGCCAGCGGGTAAATTTACATAAGCTCGCAGGCCGCTCAGGCGCACATCAGTGATGTGCTGCGCTGCACCCGACGGCCCAGTGTCGGGAACTTTACTAACAACAATGATTGGTTGGTAATTCATTCTGCTGCAAGACTCCTCCTGATTGAATTGGAGTCAGTGCCGGGCCCCCTGTCCGGACGCCAGCAGCAGCAGCAGAGGTAAATCGTTATGAATCATGCATGCCCATAGCCAATATTGCCCAACATTTTTATATAGATACTGGGCCCTTGGGCGGCTACAGATGGGGCCCCCTGACATCCGGGCACGGCACTTGCCTCGGGTGACTTGTGGATAATCTGGTCATTTGAAACTAGGAGTACAATATATTTAATCATCAGGTTATTGGCTAAAAGAAAGGATGAAATTATTTTTAGATTTAAAAAATCATAATTCACCTTCAAGAATTCTCTTCATGTATTTCTACTGGTGATTTTTTTAACGAACCATGAATGATTATGTCAATTTTGTCAAATTCAAAATGTAACCATCACTTCAAAGGATTTTTATAATGAACAAGATAAAGTTAGACTGTTGTAAGGTCAATTGTTACCGACTGAAATCAACTAATGCTGAGAATATTTTCTTGTAACTCAAAGGTCCAAGACCCAGAATTTCTCTTTGTCTAAATCCCCACGTTCTTATTCATCAATCCTATTTCTTTAGTCTAGTGCACAATTGCTTTATGGAAAGCTTCTCAGCTCTGTGGAAATCTTCAGGAGTCTGTCACTTCACAAATATTATATTTTGCAAGTTTAAGGCAGAATTCAGGGTGCTGTATTGTTGGTTTATCTTAAGAGGTGTTGATTTTTTTTATTTATTTTTCCTTAAAGGGGAACTTATTTTTGGCAGTTTTTCTCAGCTAGCATAGATGTAAAAAACAGAATAATAATACTTAAAAAAAAAAGTAAAGCTTCATACCCCTAACCCTTTGTGGAATGCTAACCATGTAAATAACACAACAACATGGGAGCCTTCTTAGTTACAAATCTATTATATGTCTAAATATAACTTACAATGTATAGGTGTTCTAGGAGAAAAACTTTTACATTAGGAGTAAGCAGATGTATTTAAAGGGCATGTCCACCCCCAAAACTATAATCCCCCCAACTACTGGCCCCACCATGTAGTGTAGTTTAATCCTCACCTAACATCCCGCTCCATATGGGTTCTCCTGTAGTCCCCCCCCCAAAGTCTCAAAACTGCCCACCAGGGGATAGCAGAGTCCATATAGGACTCTGCCTCCTACCTGGCCTCCGGGAGTTTTGGCATGCGTACTGCAGCCCTTCTCCCCGTCCCTCCCCCTCCCTCCTCCCTCTCCCACTCCCATTCCCCCCCCTAGCATTTATCCCCTTTAATATAGCCTTCCCCCTGGTCCTACAGCCCCAAACCGCATAATTTTTATTTTTAGAAAGCTCCCCAAACTCTTACTTACCTCCCCTCTTTCCTCCGCTGCACTGAATGACCGGCAGCCGCGTCCGTGATTGGCTGCCACTCAGCCATCACAGACGCGACTGCCGGTCCCGCCCCTCCGCTTGCATTTTCTCGCAAGCAGAGGGCCGGGATGTGCGGCGAGGAAAGAGGGAGGTAAGTAAATTTGGGGCACTTCTAAAGATAATAATGATGCGGTGGGGCTGGGGGACCAGGGGGAAGGCTATATTAAAAATTAGATTTAGGGTGGACATACCCTTTAAATATAACAGCTCGGTGACCCACTGAAACATTTGTTATCGACAAACATTTACAATTCTTTAGGAATTCT
Organism: Hymenochirus boettgeri; assembly: GCA_019447015.1. Lineage (NCBI taxonomy): Eukaryota > Metazoa > Chordata > Amphibia > Anura > Pipidae > Hymenochirus > Hymenochirus boettgeri. The sequence goes on along the minus strand of CM033473.1, from coordinate 259,440,503 downwards.
GGTTGTTTTGGACTATATTACCTTCCAGTAGTGTTGCCTATTCATTAGTGAAAGCTGCAAGTAAAGATCAAATGGAAACGAATGAACTGCTCATTCAGTACCTTGTACACTGCCTACAGTATGTAGTGAACTCGCTTGATTTTTTAAAGAATATTCCTATTAATTTAACAAGAATTAAAAAAAAAACGAAAAGCCACAGATTGTGGCTCCAACATGATAACCTTCTTCTCAACGATTCAATCACATTTTGTACAGCGGCAGGTTCCGGCATTCATTTATCTTAGCATTAATAGGCTCTCTCTTCATCCACTATGTGCGCTGTTTTCTTCTTGCCTTATTGGTACGCATACGTGCACTACTTTTTGTGCATATCACATGTGCTCCAATAAACAGATTGAGCGCCAGTGGCGTATCTACGTTAAACATTCGGGCACATGCCCCGGATGTTTGGCAAAGTGCCCCGAATGTTTTTAACTGCCCTGTGCCCCCTGAAAGTGCCCCGAACTTCCGGATTTCCGGCTGCACAAACCTCTGGGCACGTCGCGCAGCCGGCGCACGCAATGACTCTTACCTACGGCGCGCCGATGTCACGAGCGCGCCGGTGCAAGAGAGAGAAATCAGGACTCAGGAGGGAGTCCAGATATGTAGCAGTGGCCCGTAGCAAGTAGCAGCAGAGCCTAGATATCGATAAGATAGATAGATAGATAGCAGCCAGTTAGATAGATAGATAGCAGCCAGTTAGATAGATAGATAGCAGTTTAGATTAGATAGATAGCTAGCGAGTATATAGATAGCAGTTAGATAGATAGACAGATAGATGATAGATAGCAGAATTAGACAGACAGACCAGACAGAAGATAGATAGATAGATAGATAGATAGATAGATAGATAGATAGATCGATAGATAGATAGATAGATGATTACAGAGTTAGATAGCTAATAGATGATAGATAGATAGATCGAGTTGTAGATTGATAGTGATAGTAGTTAGCTTTATTGCAGTTGATAGATAGATAGATAGATAATGAGCTAGAGAGATGCAAGAAGCAGATAGACATAGTTAAATAGATAAACAAGTGGCACTATATAGATGATAGATATACAGAGAGAGAGAGGGACGATAGGATAGTAAGGGGCAGAGGTCCATGTAAAGGTACAAGAGGTCTCCCTGGCCAAGGTGTGGGCAAGCATCTGACTACAACTGAACACAACAGTAAGTTTAAAATGACCAAATTGCTACCATAATAAATGAAATTGCCAGTTTACTGTGCCTTTGTGTCATTAATTTGTGTCAACTCTCTGATCCTATCTCTGTCTGTCTATTTCACTGTCTTTCTGTCTGTTTATCACTATCGGGCTGTGTGTCTATGTTTGTGGTTGTCTATCTGTCTGTATCTTTTGGTAATCTCTATAAGTACATAGTGGGTGTGGCCTAATTGGGGCGGAGAAAGGGCGTGACCTAAAAACTTTGCTGCCGCGGCCACATGGTGGTGCCCAAAAGTGCCCTGATCTCCTTAGACTCTAGATACGCCCCTGTGGAGCGCAGTACATCTAGCATACACTGCAAAACATGGTTTTATAGTCAGAAGTGTAAAGTAAATGCAAAGTTACATTACTAAAAAAAGAATCTTTGTCCCACAGGGGCTGCTTAACAAAAAGTCGCACTAACCCTCAACATCTTTGCTAAAGTATTATCATGACTTTGAGATTGCATAAGCGGTTGCATCCACTCATCACCCCCTTAGTTCCTCCCCTTAGTCCTCACATCTTTTCCTGTTTTCTGTTTTCTCCTCTTACTGTGCAATTCTGCCTTAAAGGGCAACTGTGGTATCAAAACAAGTTAAGGTTAAATAAGACCTGAGTATTTCTTTTAAATGAGCCGACAATCACATTTCTGGCTGCAACCTGTGAAAATTACATTGGGATGAATTTTCAAATTTCCTGTTTCCAGTAGGTTGAGTGCCCTCACCTGACCTCTGCCACCCCATCCACCCAGGGGGAGAAGCATGTTCATTAAGACTTAATGCTGGAAATCAGGAAGTACCTGGGGGAAATTGACAGTTGAGAAGGGGAGTCTATTAATGCAGACAGGCTGGTCCCATGATTACAAGCTGGTCACATGGCTGAAAACAGGAAGTGTTCAAGCAGGAAGTAATATTGCTAACCTATCTAGCAATAACTTCTCACAAATTTTATCTAGAGATTGATTTAGGTTTATTTTGAAGGTATGATGGAAGGTTTTATATAATTCTAACTAGTTTGGAACAATTCAAGACCACAGTTTGCCCTTTAATGCACTGCTGTAACATAGTAACATAGTAATTGAGGTTAAATAAAGACATACATCCATCAAGTCCAACCTATTCACCCTCCTTTTTTTTAACCCTATCTACAGTAACAGTTGATCCAAGGAAGGCAAAAAAAAAAAGAAACAGCTAAAAAGGGGGATTCCTTCCTCACTACAAACGGCAACCGGAAGTATCCTCCTGATCAACCAGTATATGTATTAATATCAGTAATTCCAATATTATATAGTATACCTGTACCAACCAGAACTACAGTATAGATTAATACCGTAATTCTCAATATTATATAGTATCCCTGTACCAACCAGAACTACAGTATATGTATTAATACCATTAATTCTCAATATTATATAGTATCCCTTTACCAACCAGAACTACAGTAATGTATTAATACCAGAAATTCTCAATATTATATAGTCCCTGTACCAACCAGAACTACAGTATATGTATTGATACCAGTAATTCTCAATATATAGTATCCCTGTACCAACCAGAACTACAGTAAATGTATTGATACCAGTAATTCTCAATATTTATAGATCCCTGTACCAACCAAAACTACAGTATATGTATTAATACCAGTAATTCTCAATATAATATAGTATCCCTTTACCAACCAGAACTACAGTATATGTATTAATACCAGTAATTCTCATATTATATAGTATCCTTGTACCAACCAACTACACATATGTATTAATACCGTAATTCTCAATATTATATATAATCCCTGTACCAACCAAACTACAGTATATGTATTAATACCAGTAATTCTCAATATTATATAGTATCCCTGTACCAACCAGAACTACAGTATATTGTATTAATACCATAATTCTCAATATTATATAGTATCCCTGTACCAACCAGAAACTACAGTATAGTTATTAATACCAGTAATTCTCATAATATAGTATCCCTGTACCAACCAGAATTACAGTATATGTATTAATACCAGTAATTCTCAATATATATAGTATCCCTTTACCAACCAGAACTACAGTAATGTATTAATACCAGTACCTAAGTCTCAATATTTTTAGTTTTAAGAACTTATCTAGGCACTTTTAATGCTATTCAATGAACTTGTCATTACCACATCTGCTGGAAGACAGTTCAACAGTTTCACTGTTCTCACTGTAAGAAACCTTTCCAACCTGAAATGAAACTTCCATCATAAGGATGTCCCACGGGAGCTTGTTAGAGATGTTGTCTCTGTGCCCTTGTTATTGCAGTAAAAGCTATCATGCAAGTTTCCTGTGGATATAACTATCAATATTGCATTGATCTAATTGTTAATCATCTTTACCAATCGATGAAACTCATGGACTTTAACTTAACTTCAGTGGTTCTTTAACTGTTACATCACTACATCTATTGTTTATTTTGTTTTTATGCTTTAAAAAAGTTCAATTGGGAGATAGAGGAAAACAAAATCTTGGTAATGTTTAATGCAGCCACCAATACCAACTTTCTAAAACTGACATGTCCCGAATGCCATGCGCACAGGTCAATAAGCAATTAATTCTGGAGGCAACAGGTGTGATATTGTCAGACTTTAGTTCAGAGCTGTAGCCAATACAGTCAATCCATATAAAGCCTCCTGCATTGATAAAGGATTGCTTTCTGTTTCCTATTCCTTCCATTCATTCATCTCTTTCCTAGTTGTCCTATGTATTCACCATGATACTAAACTGGGAATTGATTAATTGCCAGTTAATTATATAAAACTATAATTCCTACAACACCACTGTTGCTTTTGATGACCTGTCACTATTTTTCTTAGATATCCAATCTGAAACATTTTACATTTCAGGAGTAGTTAAAGAGTGAGATACTGAGCCTAAAGATGGGTGCACACATAATGATAAAGGGCTGTTCTGAGTGGAAATGAAGAACATTCAACGGGATTGTTTGCAACCGCCCGAAAATGCGGTCATTGCCCTTTACTAAAGTAATAGTGTAGTGTTATAAGCCATTACCTTGCATCTCTACTCCTTATGGTTCTCCTGCAGTGTCTGTGCAAATCCAGGAAACTGAAGAGTAGGAGCTGTCAGTGAGTCATCTGGTCCCTGCTTCTTCCTTGTCCTCCCTGTGGAAACTGGCATGCACAGGGGAGCCTTCCCCCACCCTTCAATCCTTTATGGCTGCTCTTCCCCTAGCATTAAAATACATTTCCATAGTGTAGGGTACCCCTGCCCACTCCCACCACATGTTAGTTTTGTAAGAAAAATTGTGTATAAAATCCAAATTTTCTAGGTGTTTTCTCATGCAATTGCGCTTGCAATCAGTTAGCATGTGAGAACCCAGAACAGGGCATTCCATTCACATGCATAAAAGTTTGATGGAAGCGCACTCTGTGAATCAGAAAATGTTCTGTTTATTGCATCACACAAATATACACAACGTTTCGAGAACGCTATGTCTCCTTCATCAGTGTAATCCACACTCTAACCCATACCACCTTTATAGACCCATTGCCAAAATTACTCCCCCCTCCACCTTTTAGGGGAGTGGCCAAATTCAATTAACCTTCACAATCATGTGTTTTTATACAGCTGGATATGCAGTTGAAACACCAGAAAGTTTCTTGTAAAGAACTCACTTCACAAGTCAAGGATTATCAGTATGACTTCACGTTTATGTTTGAATATTTTCAAAAGGGACACTTATGGACTTTTACATGTTTGGGAAAGACACATGATTGTGAAGGTTAATTGAATTTGGGCCACTCCCCTAAAAGGTGGGAGGGGGGAGTAATTTTGGATCACTGGGTCTATAAGGTGGTATGGGTTAGTAGTGTGGATTCACTGATTAGGAGACATAGCGTTCTCCGAAACGTTGTGTATATTTGTGTGATGCAATAAACAGAACATTTTCTGATTCACAGAGTGCGCTTCCATCAAACTTTTTATGCTTGTGCTATAGCTTAAAGTCCTGAAGGTAGAGGACTGAGGGAAGCAGCACCTGGAAGATACTGGCACATTGCCTGAAGGAGTGCCTAGGCCCATACGTATGTTATAACATTCCATTCACATTCATACATTTGTTAATAACAAGTAGCAGCTTTCTCTATTATCAAGCTGAGGCCATCAGCATCTATCTATCTATTTATCTAGAGTGCTTTGTGGAATGCTCTTATGGTGCTGAATGAAATCAATGATGGATTGCTATAATTCCATCTCAGAAAGAGAGTTTGTTTCTTCCTATAATTTAATCCACATTACTGTGAGATCAACGGGCTACTAATCGTAGGTCCATTGTGTAGGATAGAAACAATAATACGTTACAGTATCTTTCAATTATGTAGATGGTTTCCTTCTCTTTACAAACGTTTCTCTTTTTTCCCAGTTGTAAAAAAGAGAGTTGTATTTGCTTTGTACATGGGGACAAGTTTCAGGTCTAATTACTCATTTCCTCTGCCCATCTCAGTGCAAATCAACTTTACCATGGGTGTAGCTAGAAATCCTTGGGCAAAATAGCAAAATTTTGTATGACATCTCTGGCTGCAGCCTGTTAGAAATTACATTGGGGTGAATGTTCAACTTTCCTGTTTCCAGTAGGTTGAGTGACATCACCTGACCTCTGCCATGCCCTCCGCCCCCTGGGGTGAAGCATGCTCAGTTAAGAGTTGAGTTACTGCTGGGGAAAACGGGAAGTGCTTGGGGAAAAAATTGACAGTTGAGAAGGGGAGCCAATTATTGAAGGCAGACGGTGGTCACATGACTACAAGCTGGTCACATGGCTGAAAACAGGAAGTGTCAAAGCAGGAAGTAATATTGCTGAACCTTTCTAGCAATAAATTCTCACAACTTTTATCTAGAGATGTGATTTAGGTTTTATTTTGAAGGTATGGTAGAAGGTTTTTTATATAATTCTAACTAGTTTGGAAGAATTCGAGACCACGGTTACCCTGTAGTTTATATCCCTTTATATCGCTGAGACTTTCCGTACATTGTTCTGCTCTCAGCCTCCTTCAAAGTCCTGTGACTCGGTTTCTACAGAAAGCAGGAGAAATTAGAAAGGGAAAGTTTAAGTATAAAGTTTGAATTTGGCTTGAAAGACTGCATTTTGGAAGGGAATTTGTGTGTTTGTGCTGCAGATTTTAAAACTCAATAATGTCAATGAAGAGGATATTGTTGTTTTTTACTTACCCTTTAAATAGGTCACATGCATTAAAGGTAGGTCAGTTGGTGTGTGAGTGTGTATTCAGGTTGGGGGATAAATACTAACTTTTTTGATGATGGTCAAAATTAGTTTTTTTACTTTAGTTTACCCTATACATATGGCTGCCATAGTAATGGATAGTAGATCAGTAGGTTGGTGTACCCGTGTCGGGTTGAGTTAAAAAAAAACTTTTTTGATTATTGATCAAAATTAGCTTTTTTGACTTTAGTTACCTAAAGTTGGCTTCAACAGTAATGGATAAGTAGATCAGTAGGTGTGTCTACCTGGGTCTGATTGAGGGGTATGTCTTTTTTGTGTTTACAACACATAAAACTATTTTTTATTGAGGATAAATCTAAATACTTTTTTTACTTTAGTTACCCTTTAAGTATGGCTGCCCACTGTAATGGATAAGTAGATCAGTAGGTGTTGTACCTGGGTCTGGTTGAGGGGGTATGTCTTTTTTGTGTTTACACCCATAAACTATCTTTTATTAAGGATCAATCTAAATTTGTTTTTTTACTTTAGTTACCCTTTAAGTCTGGCTGCCACAGTAATGGATACGTAGATCAGTAGTGTGTGTACGTGGGTCTGGTTGAGGGGTATGTCTTTTTGTGTTTACAACACATAAAACTATCTTTTATTGTGGATAAATCTAAATTAGTTTTTTTGACTTTAGTTACTCTTTAAGTAGGCTGCCAAGTAATGGATAAGATTAGTTACCCTTTAAGTATGGCTGCCACATAATGGATAAGTAATCAGTAAGTGTGTGTACGTGGGCCTGGTTGAGGGGTATGTCTTTTTGTGTTTACAACCATAAAACTATCTTTTATTGAGGATAAATCTAATTAGTTTTTTGACTTTAGTTACTCTTTAAGTATGGCTGCCAAAGTAATGGATAAGTAGATTAGTAGGTGTGGTACATGGGTCTGGTGAGGGGGCATTTCTTTTTTTGTGTTACAAACCATAAAACTATCTTTTATTGAGGATAAATCTAAATTATTTTTTTACTTTAGTTACCCTTTAAGTATGGCTGCCACAGTAATGGATAAATAGATTGGTAGGTGTGTGTACCTGGGTCTGGTTGAGGGGTAGGCTTTTTTCTTTTTGTGTTTACAACACCAACAACAATCTTTTATTGAGGATAAATATAAATATATTTTTTTTACTTTAGTTATCCTTTAAGTATGGCTGACACCGTAATGGATAAGTAGATCAGTGGTGTGTGTACCTGGGTCTGGTTGAGGGGGTAGTCTTTTTTGTGTTTCAACCATAAACTATCTTTTATTGAGGATATCTAATTTGTTTTTTTGACTTTAGTTACCCTTTAATATGGCTGCCACCGTAATGGATAAGTAGATCAGTAGGTGTGTGTACCTGGTCTGGTTGAGGGGGTATGTCTTTTTTGTGTTTACAACATAACTATCTTCATTGAAATAAATCTAAATTAGTTTTTTTTAACTTTAGTTACCCTTTAAGTATGGCTGCCACAGTAATGGATAAGTAGATTAGTAGGTGTGTGTACCTGGGTCTGGTTGAGGGTATGTCTTTTTTGTGTTTATAATCATAAACTATCTTTTATTGAGGATAAATCTAATTAGTTTTTTTTTACTTTAGTTACCCTTTAAATATGGCTTCCATGGGATGGAAAGGTAGGTCAGTAGGTGGGTGTCCCGGTTCTGTGTGGGGGGTTGGGGGTATCACCATTTGTATTTAACCATGAAAAAACTGTTTTGAAATATCCACATTTGAGGATTGTTACCATTATAGTCTATGGGAAAACATGTCCAGAAATTCACCGATAACACCGTAACGCTTCCGCGGGATTCCAAAAATTACCAATTCATGTCTCTAGCTCAAAAACTGTGGAGGAGATACAGTCCAAAAAGCGAAAGAAATTAATGGAAGAAGAAAAGAAGAAATAGAAGAACAGTAATTTGGGTTTTTCAAGCCAAATTAATTATTACATTTCAACGACACAATAGTATGTCAACAAGGAGTATGAACAAAATCCTGCCAGAGTTGTTATACGTCCCATCTCTGGGATTCACTTACTCACACGCGTCTAATGCTTATCATGTTATTGAAACATCCGATATAACCTTAGATTTCTGGGGGGGTTTAAATGATTTTTTTTTGTGGCAGCATGGTGCTCAGTGGTTATACTGATGCCTTGCAGAGTTGAAGCCCTGAGTTCGATTCCACCCTTGGACACATCTGCAAGGAGTTTGTATGCTCTCCCCCTGCTTGCGTGGGTTTCCTCTGGGCATCTGGTTTCCCCACTTTCATAAAGACATACTGATAGGTTGTATGTGCAAATAAATGTGCTTAGATTGCAAGCTCTTGGTGGAAGGGCCTGATGTTAATGTATCCATTAACTGTAAAACCACAGAAGATTTGCACCATATAATCCACAATAATAATAATAAAAAATACACAAATTAAAGAGCAATGCACAGACAGGGGAGGACATTTCTATTCTCTTGTCATAAAAAGCTATTGTATACAATGCCATGTGGGTAAATGTGTGTCTTAGCATTTTTTTTGTCCTTTGCACTAATTAGATATTTTAAAGGAGATTTAAACCGTTATGACTCTTCAGGAGAGCCCCAGCAAACCTCTCACTGGACGCAGAGTCTAAGTGTCTGTTGGTCTTTCTCCAGAGCCTCTGATGTGAGGATGTTGAGCTGCGGACAGACACCAGGTTGCGGTTCCAGATCAAAGTCTACCGAGACCAACCAGCAGTGAGAGAGGCAGTTGGTAACTGGGAACAGTAAAGTACAGGCAAGAGCACGGAGGTAAAACTGGAAACAGAGCTGACTTAACATATTGATGCTGCAGGCTGAACTGGAAACAGAAGCTGGCTGTAACAATATGGATGCTGAAGGCTGAACTGGAGACAGAAGCCTGGCTGTAACAATATGGATGCTGAAGGCTGAACTGGAGACAGAGCTGGCTGTAACAATTGGATGCTGAAGGCTGAACTGGAGACAGAAGTGGCTGTAACACATATGGATGCTGCAGGCTGAACTGGAGACAGAAGCTGGCTGTAACAATATGGATGCTGAAGGCTGAACTGGAGACAGAAGCTGGCTGTAACAATATGGATGCTGAAGGCTAACTGGAAACAGAAGCTGGCTTTAACAATATGGATGCTGAAGGCTGAACTGGAGACAGAAGCTGGCTGTAACAATATGGATGCTGCAGGCTGAACTGGGACAGAAGCTGCTGTCAATATGGATGCTGAAGCTAACTGAAACAGAAGCTGGCTGTAACAATATGGATGCTGAAGGCTGAACTGAAACGAACGGGCTTTAACAAATGGATGCTGAAGGCTGAACTGGAGACAGAAGCTGACTGTAACAATATGGCTGAAGGCTGAACTGGGAGACAGAAGCTGGCTGTAACAATATTGATGCTGAAGGCTGAACTGGAACAGAAACTGGCTTAACAATATGGATGCTGAAGACTGAAGGACAAGAATCGAACAAACTGGGCAGAACAAATCACAACAAGAAGGAGCTAAGAACAGATAAAACTATACTGAACTGGCAGCAAGATCTCACCACGTGGGAGGCTTATGAAGGCCCCCCCCGTCACCGCCCTGCGTTGGAGCGTGCCCTGCGTGCCGCGCGCACATTTGGAGGAGACCCAGCCGACCCATGTTCCAGCCGCCGGCTCCACGCCCCCCGTGCGTCCTTGCGTGCGCGTGCACGGGTGTTCACGCCTAGGAGCTTGAACTTGCTCAGCCGGTTCCCACGAATTTTCTTAGGGCCAAAACCTTTCCATTTGACCAGATATCGCAATTTCCCTGCACAGCCTTGACATCCAGAATGGCTTCAATCTCATACCTCAACATTCTCAAGCAAGATAGGCGGCAGAGGAGGAGGTGGAGGAGCCAAGAGGAGTTAGTGATCTCCTTCTTAAAAGAGGAGACATGAAATACTGGGTGTACCTTCAAAGATTGAGGAAGTCTAGTTCAAAAGCAATAGCGTTAATACACCTCTTAATCAAAAATGGTCCATAAAACGAGGGCCCAGCTTGGTAGAAGGGATCTTCACCCTCAGATTCGTGTTGACAGCCAAACAAGAGTCACCAACCTAAAATTTGACGAATCCCTTCTAGCTCTATTAGCAACCTTTGAGCCTGGACTTGGGCCTGAGTGATGAACCTTAGTCTGTGAATCTCTGCTTAATACCTCCAACCGAGTTTGAAGATCTGGGACCTCAACTGCTGCCGGGAAATCAACAAGGAGGTTGGATTTAATCCATAATTTGCAAAAAAGAGGTGAGCATTTAATGGGAATGAATAGCGTTATTATAGGCAAACTCGGCCAAGGGTAAGGAGGGAAGACCAATCCTCCTGAGAAGCGGAATTATACCAACGAAGGTATTGTTCAAAGCGTTTGATTGGTGAGCCCCAAGTTGCATTTGTACAGTTTCAGCCATCTGAGGAGGGGTGCAGGGAAAGGTGATTCTGAAAAGTGCGATTGGCACCCATCCTCTCCAACCTTCTTTCCCTCAAACGTCTATCTATTTGGACGGACAGATCGTTGAGAACTTTAGAGTCTCCGAACCCCACAGGGAGTCATCCTAAAGTCTCAGACAGGCCGAGACGAAATTGATGTTTAAGGGCTGCAATCATTCCAATGGGTTTCGGTGCCACTCTCCGGAAATCAGACACATACTGCTCCACTGGCCTCCACCCTGGAGAGATTACGGAGCGTACCCTCTGCAGAGCAGCCCTTCTAGGTCATCATAAATTTCTGCCAGGGCAGCAAGAAGGTCTCCACCGAGGCTACGTGGCATCATTCTTTTCCAAAGCCGGAGAGCCCAGGCTTGGGGTTCATCTTGCAATAAGGAAATGATAAACCGACTTTAACCCTTTCATCCTAAAGCTTCGGGGACGAAGGGAGAAATAAAGTCCACAAGAGCTTTTAAACTGAGTGAATTTGAACGATCTCCCACAAATCTATCAGGCAGAGGCACCTTAGTTCCAGGGAGGCAGCTTGGAACGCCGTCTGTGAGACTGGAGTGGAGATGGCCTCACACCTAGCATCAAGCTGGAAGAACCCTTGACAGGCCTCCTGTAAGGCCCTTGTAGCTCGATACCTGTCTATATTTTCTTACCGCCGGACCGACCTCTCCACGGGGTTCATATCTGGCTGCCAGTTACTGTTAGGACTCTCAGGGAGAGCCCCACAAACCTCTCACTGGACGCAGAGTCTAAGTGTCTGTTGGTCTTCTCCAGAGCCCTGATGGTGAGGATGTTGATTGCCGACAGACACCAGTTGCGGTTCCAGATCAAAGTCTACCGAGACCAACCCGCAGTGTAGAGAGGCAGTTGGTAACTGGGAACAGGTAGAAGCACAGGCAGAGACATGGGAGGTAAAACTGGAAACAGAAGCTGACTGTAACAATATGGATGCTGCAGGCTGAACTGGAAACGAAGCTGGCTGTACAATATGGATGCTGAAGGCTGAACTGGGAGACAGAACTGGCTGTAACAATATGGATGCTGAAGGCTGAACTGGAGACAGAAGCTGGCTGTAACATATGATGCTGAAGGCTGAACTGGAGACAAGCTTGCTGTAACAATATGGATTCTGCAGCTGAACTGGAAACAGAAGCTGGCTGTAACATATGGAGGCTGAAGGCTGAACTGGAGACAACTGGCTGTAACAATGGATGCTGAGGCTGAACTGGAACACAGAAGCTGGCTGTACAATATGGATGCTGAAGGCACGAACTGGAGACAGAAGCTGGCTGTAACAATATGGATGCTGAAGACTTAAGGACAAGAATCAGACCAAACGGGCAGAACAAATCACAACAGAAGGACTGAAGAACAGATAAAACTATACTGAACTGGCAGGCAAGATCCACCACGTGGGGAGGCTTATGAAGGCCCCCCCCACGTCATCGCCCTGCGTTGGAGCGCGCACGTTTGGAGGCGACCCCGCCGACCCAGTTCCGGCCACCGGGCTCCATGCCCCCGTGCGTCCTTACGTGCGCGCGCACGGGGTGCCCGCGCGTGCCTGCCCATGCGGCAGCGAAGGAACGTGGCCCCAGGTAAGACCCGAACCCTACAAACCTAAACCCCCAAATGATAGAATTCTAAGGGAACGTTGGTCAATTGCTGTATGTATAATGTCAGACTATGGTAGGCAGATACAGGAAGTTATATATTTGTTTTTCTGTGTTTCTGCTTTGACAGAACCAACTCTCTAGGGTTCCGTATAGGTCATAATGAGCTTCTCTGCCAACCATTCAGGATCTGCTTCATCATCCGCACTCCCTGCACGAACAGCTCTCAGGGAATTATCACTTTGTTGTCAGTTTGTTGCCCCTCTAGAGCTACAAACAGCTTGTGACATTACAATTGAGGCGAACTGAGGTTGACAGAATTTATTGAATGTCTTCCCCTATGTGCAACTTGATTTTCTTACTTAAACCTCAATCAAAACAGAAATGCTACATTATAATGCTGTAGGCCAGGAACCACAAAGTGACTTTGAACTAATTCATTATTTTCACTATCTATATGAGTGACCAATCTGCATGTTGCTTATATTGCCAAAATTATGGATTCTTTCTATAAGGTCTGGATTTGCATTATGTGCAGTTGTTTATAGACACATTGGCAGAGATCACTGTATTGTCACGGTATTAAAAATTGGGTACGAATTTTCCTTTAAAAACATACAGGGTAATTCAATAAAAGTTCTTATTTAAAATGGTGCTAATTTTGCCCCAACCAATCAGATGTTAGTTTTCAATGTTAAATAGATCTGATTGGTGGGGCAAAATTAGCACCATTTTAAACGATAAGAACTTTTATTGAATCTCCCTGATAAACAGTTATTTCAGTTTGATATGAGGACAATGGTTTGCAGGAGGCCACAACTTCCACAGGCATCTTCTGGGGTGGAATACCGCGCGCCCAGAGACCCTGGGAAACTCCGTGAACTTGCCCAGATGCCAGGAAATACTCCCATGAGATGCCCAATATTGTGAGAAGAAACAATAAAGGTAAGAAAACCATCCTCAAGTTTTTAGGTGGGAGGTTGAATCAAATAATATTGCCAGGGTGGGATGTCTGCTTCCAGTTAGAATTAATAACCGTCCGGCTAATATATCTCAGTGTAGTAAAGCAAAGAATGATATTTACACTTTTCCCATTTCCATGTACACTACAGCTGCCTATATACAGTTATTTGGCACGTACATAACCTGCACTATATATGGTTTACAGACAGCGTATTACTGTACTATGTAGAAGGGAACATAAGGTTAAAAAGAACAAAGAGTGAAGGAACCAATCAGAGTTGCCTAATTACATGCAGCAATTAGCATGGCAGTAATTAGCTAATAGAAGTGTTCTCCTGTCTTTGGCAAAAAAATGTCTCTCTTGAGGTATCACACCCCCTTAGCAGTCTATGAAGTTGGGCAGTGAGTTGAAAATTACAGCAATAACCCCAGGCTCTCTGCTAATCACAGGCTGACTAATGATTCCTAAACTATATCCAATACAGCAGCTGAATTGCCCTAAAAAGGTCTTACACTTTGGGGGCATCTTATTGGTTTTAATGGATTAACGACAAATCAGAATCTGACAGAATCTGCCTGTGTCTGACAGACACAAACAGAAACATTGCTCCTTATTTTATTCTACATTAGAAAAACAGAGCTGAAATGATTTAAGCTAGGTACACACAGTACAGATTCTGAAAGATGACAGACAGGATCTGCAAGATCCTGTCTGCCATCTTTCAAAGATCTGCATAGGAGAACGCTCGGGACTGTGTGTTTCCATCGGCCGCGCTAGACCCGATCGTTCGGCGGCCGCCGCGCCTCGTTCGGGAAACGAACGTACACACAGTACCGATAAAGCCCCGATACCGTCGGATCCGATGGTATCGGGCTTTATCGTTACTGTGTGTACCCAGCTTAAGAAAGGATCATCAGCAGAGCTGATTCGATATCCTTTTACAGAACTGATTCCGATATCCTCAGCAGAGCTGATTCCGATATCCTCAGCAGAGCTGATTCCGATATCCTTTAGCAGAGCTGATTCCGATTCCTCAGCAGACTGATTCCGATATCCTTGCAGAGCTGATTCCGATATCCTCAGCATAGCTGATTCCGATATCCTTTAGCAAGCAGATTCCAATATCCTTTAGCAGAGCTGATTCCGATATCCCAGCAAGCTGATTCCGATATCCTTTAGCAGAGCTGATCGCTATCCTCAGCAGAGCTGATTCCGATATCCTCAGTAGAGTGTACTGTGGGCTCTAATAGAACCCAGTTTCGAATCGAATCCGAAGGTTTTTTAATGGCCCGACAAACTTTCGGAACTCCCGGGATTTACGAAACCCGAATTTTCGGAGTTTGCGATTTTTATAGAAAATTTGATAATTATCGAAATCAAAAGTAGATCTTATCGAAATCGAATGTAATGATTATCGAAAAATTAGTATAAAAAGTTTTGTAATATGGTAACCCTCAAAAGTAGCGTTTGATTTCGGTAACCCTTGAATGTACAGCCAATTTCGGTAACCCTTGAATTTGTAATATCGGAACCCTTGAAAGTAGCGTTGGCTTTCGGTACCCCTCAAAAATAGAATGCAAAAGCTCGAAAACAGCCCAATCGAGAGGAAGATGGTTTTTAAAATTTGTGTTATATTTATGGTTCCCCAGACCATTCCCCAGGTCGAGTGTTATTTACAGTAAACTACTATTACTATTTAAAATCAATAGAAACTTTCAAATTTTTTTTCTCCCATAGACTTCTATTGGTCTGTTTTCGTATCTCGATTTTTTCGAATTTAACTGTAAATTCTAAAAACGGAGAAACTCTCATCATTTTCGAACATCTCTAATCCTCAGCAGCGCTAATTCCGATATCCTTTAGCGAGCTGATCCGATACCTCAGCAGAGATGATTCCAATATCCTTAGCAGAGCTGATTCCGATATCCTTTAGTAAGCTGGTTCCAATATCCTTAGCAGAGCTGATTCCATATCCTTAGTAGAGCTGGTTCCAATATCCTCACAAGC
Organism: Hymenochirus boettgeri; assembly: GCA_019447015.1. Classification (NCBI taxonomy): domain Eukaryota; kingdom Metazoa; phylum Chordata; class Amphibia; order Anura; family Pipidae; genus Hymenochirus; species Hymenochirus boettgeri. The sequence goes on along the minus strand of CM033473.1, from coordinate 259,424,972 downwards.
TGATTCCAATATCCTTACAGAGCTGATCCAATATCATTTAGAAAGCTGAAACGCCTGTAATACTTACCGAGAGTTTCCTTCCCTGGCCATCCCCAGGGCAGCATAATACAAACTCATTGGTTCCCCTGCCATTGGACAGAAGTAGTTTACACACTCACCCTTTAATGTGACACGCCTCCTCCCTTCCCTTAGTCTAGTTTTCAAAGCCAATATATGGGGGGATGCTGCCCTGGGGATGGCCAGGAAAGGAACGTTTCTGTAAGTAGGACAGGATTTTCAGCTTTCCTGGCAATCCCCGGCAGCATAATACAACATTGGGTCATACCGAAGCAATCATGGGCTGGGAAAAATTATTGTCCACACACTGCAGAAAAATTAATTTTACTCATCAGAAACGGACTGCAAATCTCCTGTGTCCAAACAATGCCCTTAAGGCAAACTAAGATTTAGCTTTATATGCTTAACAAGGTATTGGGCGTTGCCCATGTAGCTCACAGCACAGCTTCTTCTGTAGTGGTTCCCTCTTCTGCTGCCGAAGATGTCGCTTGTGGAATGAGCTATTACCCTTGGGGAGGTGCCAGTTGCTGAGCTTCGTACGCCCTGTTGATCGCTCTAACTATCCATCTCCTTATTGTAGATACAGTTGCTGCCGCCTCCTTTTTTTGGACCTGAAGGTACCACAAACAGGTTGTCAGTTCTCCTGATTGTCCCGATTTCTCTCTGTAGGCAGAATACATTCCCGTACATCCAAATTTTTTAAGTCTGGATTAGACTCAAGGTCTTCTGCCGAAAAGGCTGGAGGATGATGGGCTCATTAATATGGAACTTGAGATGACCTTGGGTAAAAACCCTTCAGAATGATGCATGATAATTGCCTCTGGAAGAACGTTGATATTGGGCTCTTTTATTGAAGGCCGTTATTTCATTTGCCCTTCTTCCTGATGTTAATGCCACTAGTAACACAGTCTTTAGTGTTAGATCCCAGATAAAACTAATTCTTTTGGCTCAAAAGGCGGTTTTGATTAGTGATTTTTAGCACAGTAGGTAAGTCCCATGGGTACAAACTTCTTCTGTGCGGTTCTAATACCACCTCACTCCTTCAGGAATCTCCTCACTAGCTCTTCTTGTTTCTTACCTAATGCTACTGACCAGGCTGATACCTGCACCTCAATGACGGAGGCTCAAGCCTCTATCCAAGCCCACCTGCAGAAATCCAATTTGAGGAATTGATGGTTGCAAGAAGGGAACTTCACTTTTCATAAAAATCTTGTCGTCTTGGCTTCTGAGTTGTTGCCATTAGATCCCAATCTGGCATCCCATCTGGCTGTTAATTCCTGAAACACCAGTGTTTTAAGCTCCACTCTGTGTGTCCAGCTGGCTCCTTGATACACATCTGCCACCTGATTCTGGACCCCAGGTATGTGTAAGGCGGTGAGGTCTGACAGATTCGACTGCGCTAATCTTATAATTGGTGCCACCTCATCCTTCATCAGGTTATGGCTTCTCGTGCCTCCCTGATTTTTTATGTACGAGACTGCTGCCACATTGTCTGTCCTTTACACACTGGCATTGTGCCCGAATCAGAGGTAAAAGCCTTGAGGGCCTGATGAATCGCCCTCAGCTCTATCACAGGTGAGGGTAGATGGGACAGGTCTGTACTCCACTGTGCTTGAGCACACTCCTACTAAGTGGGCTCCCCAACCCTGAATGCATCCGTGAATATATGAATCCACTCGGGTTCTGCTAGGGGAGTCCCCACTCGGAGATTTACCTGCTCCGCCCACCAAGATAAATTTCTCTTGTAAATAGTGCTCAGTGTATTATTTGCGACCAGTTCTTGATTATCTTGTCCCACCTGGCTAGGAAGTACCCTGCAAGGCCTGATCCTCCACTTGCCCATCTTATGAGACCAATCGTTGTTGTTAGGGGTGCCCAACACTCTCATTAGTTGTCTTTCTGACATTCTTTTCGAGCTTCAAGAGCTTCCTGGACTAAAGTAGGATATTTTCTCATCTTTGTTCACGGACAAAGATACTAGACCCAGCTGTTGGTGTCTATATTGCTCCGAGGAAAGTCAGCCTCTGAGTCGGCAGAAGTTGGCTTTTTTCGAGATTGATTAGCCACTCAAAGCAACCAGTGTCTCTTGTACCAGAGCTCGTCTTCGATGAGCTGGTGTTTGATGGCGAGCTATAATTAAAAGGTCCGTACCAGTAGTGGAAAATTTCCACTCCTGACTTCCCTTAAATGAGCCACTACCACCACCACATTTTGTAAATGTCCGGGAGGATGTTGAAGGCCAAAAGGAGGCAAGTAAATTGGAAGTATCTGCCTCCAAGGTGAACCTTAGGAACCGTTGATGCTCCCTGAGCTACCGGAACATGGAGGTACGCGTCCTTCGATCCATGAACACATCCAATCTCCTTCCAATATAGCCCCCGAATGGCTGGCAAAGTCACCATTTGAAGCTCTGACTCCTTATGAAACTTGTTCAATCTTCTGAGATCCAGGATTGGCCTTAGATCCCCAAGATTTTGTTACTAAGAACAGCGTTGAGTAAAACCCTGTTTTTCCTGTTCCTTTGGCACCTGGACAATAGCCTTCTTGTCCGGAGCTTCTGAATATAGGTCTGTAAAACCATCACATATACCAATCGCTGGTTTGGGGGTCTGGAAAAAAAAAAATTCTGGGGTTCTCAGGAATTCTATCCTGTAACCCTGTTGACTACTGCCTTTACCCAGGCATCCGTTGTCTTCTCTGCCCAAACCTCTTTGAATTTGAGCATCTGGCCCCTACATGAAGGGTCTTGGCAGTCCATTTCATTAGGCATTGGGTCCTTGCTCGCCTTTGGTTGGGCTGCTTCCCCCGAAAAAAACTAAACGGTCTCCTTTTCCAGGCGGCTGCTCTAAGAAAAATTCTCTTCACGGTCTACTTCTTGCTATCCTCTCTTCTCCTTCGCGGAATCTAGTCTTCTGGGTCCTAGGAAGTCACCCTGTCTTCTATTCCCTGGGGAAGAAATGTGCTCTTGACACCCGAAACTTTGAAATTATCTCATCTAGAGTTTTTCAAACAGTTTCTTGCCCTCATAGGGAAGCGGGACAAAGAATTCTTAGATTGTGTATCCGCATACCAAGCATTAAGCCACAGGCCCTTCTAGCAAGACTGATAAGCCAATACCTCTGGCCCTAGTTTTATCAGATTCCCTGCTGCCTGCTCAATCCAAATGATGAGGCCATTCTGAGTCTGGAATCGCCTCCAAGGGACCTTTCTCTCAATACCATTAATATGGCATCCCCAACCTTTCCACTAAGTTAACTAGATTTTATCGAAATCATAGCTACTGCATCTTGCAGTAGCCCTGGAAGTTAAGAAAACCTTCACTCCGTCTCCAGCTTTTCCCATGGGTGCTTCCAAAGGAAGTGCTGTTCTCTTGAAAGCCGAGCTAACCGGAGCATCGACTGCTGGAGGCTTATCCAGAAGATCTGAAAATCCTGCTGAAAGGGTATAACTTATCGATCTTAGTCTCCACCGGGACTTTTCTCGAGACTCTCTGCCACTCAGAATGAATTATACCTCTGACTCCTCGTGCACGAAGTAGGTCTTTCTTTTTCATGGCAAACACAGAAGACGATGTTGGTTCTCTCGCCTCCTCAATAGTAACGTGTGTTTCACTAGTCTGATAAGTCTTGACCTGTCTGAAGTCAAAACACACTTTCATCCAGGGTTGCCAACTGTCCGTAAATCATGGGACAGTCCGTAAAAATGTGCCCAAAATTGACTCTGTCCGTAAAGTCCGTGAATTTTAATTCCGTCCGTTAAAAATAGCAATTTCCCGGTGGTGGTCCTGTACCTTTAAATAGCCGAAAGAGGAATCCGAACTAATACAGTTGGGTGAATGAAAGCAACCAAGTACTCCTCCCCGTCCCTCCCCCTGCACACATTCCATTCCCCTCATTGGTTCCTGCCTTCCCGGGTGTTTTTTTGGGGGCGGAGCCACAGAGCAGTTTTGTCCTCATGGAGACTGAAGTGAAGTGGAGAGAGAGACCTGCCATCTGTTCCCAATAAACAGTGGTCTGGTTGGTCGGCAAGCATCAGCTGATTCAGGGGAGGTTGTTGAGATTGAGACTCCCTAGTTAAGATAGTGTTTGCAGTTAACTTCTTTTCTGTTTCCCACATGGAATACTGGAATCAGCCTGTGCTGCTGCTAGTAGTAAACTGCTAGTCTTAGTGCTCCCTGCTGCTCTGTAATTGTATTCAAACCTACTGCCTAGGGGTGCCCCCGGCCCACCATCACGGCATCAAGGTCTTCTGTCAGTCCTTCTGTTCAAAATCCAAATTCTGATCCGTCCTTCTGTCAAATCCAAAGTCGTCAGTCTTCAGTTCAAAATCCAAAGTCTGTCAGTCCTCTGTTTCAAAAATCCAAAGTCTGTCAGTCCTTCGTTCCAAAATCCAAAGTCCTGTCAGTCCTTCTGTTCAAAAAAAAGTGCCGGTCAGTCCTTCCATTCAAAATCCAATGTCTGTCATGCTTCTGTTCAATAAACAGGTCTCGCCAGCCTCCACCAGTTCCCAACCAGCTTTAGTCAGCCTTCCAGTCACAACCAGCTTTAGTCATCCTTCCAGTTCCAACCAGCTTTAGTCGCCTTCCGTTCCCAAACCAGCTTTAGTCGGCCTTCCCGTTCACAACAAACCAGCTTTAGTCATGCCTTCCAGTTCACAAACCAGCATTAGTCAGCCTTCCCGTTCACAAACCAGCATTAGTCAGCCTTCCCGTTCACAACCAGCTTAGTCAGCCTTCCAGTTCACAAACAGCATTAGTCAGCCTTCCAGTTCACAAACCAGCATTAGTCAGCCTTCCCGTTCACAAAACCAGCTTTCGCCAGCCTAACCTTCCAGTTCAAAAACAGTGTTAGGTCAGCCTTCCCAGTATAACAACTAGCTTTTATAGTCAGCTAATTCAGTTCAATTAGTGTAGAGTGATTCCGATCTCCTCAGCAGAGATGATTCGATCTCCTCAGCAGAGATGATTCCGATCTCCTAAGCAGAGCTGATTCCGATATCCTCATCGGAGCTTATTCTGATCTCCTCTGCAGCACTAATTCCGATTCCTCAGCAGAGCTGATTCCATATCTCAGCAGAGCTGATTCCGATATCCTCAGCAGAGCTGATTCCGATATCCTCAGCTGAGCTGATTTCCGATATCCTGTTACTCTTTAAGTATGGCTGCCAAAGTAATGGATAAGTAGATTAGTAGGTGTGTGTACATGGGTCTGGTTGAGGGGCATGTCTTTTTTTGTGTTTACAACCATAAAACTATCTTTTATTGAGGATAAATCTAAATTATTTTTTTTACTTTAGTTACCCTTTAAATATGGCTTATGGAATGGAAAGGTAGGTCAGTAGGGGGTGTACCCGGTTCTGTGTGGGGGGTTGGGGGTGTATCACCATTTGTATTTATGACCATGAAAAAAACTGTTTTGAAATATCCACATTTGAGGATTGTTACCATTATAGTCTATGGGAAAACATGTCCAGAAATTCACCGATAACACCGTAACGCTTCCGCGGATTCCAAAATAATACCAAATTTCTGTCTATAGCTCAAAAACTGGGAGGAGATACAGTCCAAAAAAGCGAAAGAATAAATGGAAGAAGAAAAAGAAGAAATAGAAAGAACAGTAATTTGGCTTTTTCAAGCCAAATTAATTATTACATTTCAACGACACAATAGTGATGTCAACAAGGAGTATGAACAAAATCCTGCCAGAGTTGTTACTGTCCCATCTCTGGGATTCACTTACTCACACGCGTCTAATGCTTATCATGTTATTGGAAATCATCCGATATAACCTTAGATTTCTGGGGGGGTTTAAATGATGTTTTTTGTGGGCAGCATGGTGGCTCAGTGGTTAGTACTGATGCCTTGCAGAGTTGAAGCCCTGAGTTCGATTCCACCCTTGGACACATCTGCAAGGAGTTTGTATGCTCTCCCCGTGCTTGCGTGGGTTTCCTCTGGGCACTCTGGTTTCCCCACTTTCATAAAGACATACTGATAGGTTGTATGTGCCAAATAAATGTGCTTAGATTGCAAGCTCTTGGTGGAAGGGCCTGATGTTAATGTATCCATGTAACTGTAAAGCACCACAGAAGATATTGGCACCATATAAATCCACAATAATAATAATAAAAAATACACAAATTAAAGAGCAATGACACAGACAGGAGGAGGACATTTCTTTCTCTTGTCATATAAGCTATTGTATACAATGCCATGTGGGTAAATGTGTGTCTTAGCATTTTTTTTGTCCTTGCACATTAGATCTTTAAGGAGATTTAAACCTGTTATGACTCTTAGGGAGAGCCCCAGCAAACCTCATGGACGCAGAGTCTAAGTGTCTGTTGGTCTTCTCCAGAGCCCTTTATGGTGAGGATGTGAGCTGCCGGACAGACACCAGGTTGCGGTTCCAGATCAAAGTTACCGAGACCAACCAGCAGTGTAGAGAGGCAGTTGGTAACTGGGAACAGGTAGAAGCACAGGCAAGAGCACGGAGGTAAAAACTGGAAACGAAGCTGACTGTAACAATATGGATGCTGCAGGCTGAACTGGAAACAGAAGCTGGCTTGTAACAATATGGATGCTGATGCTGAGGCTGAACTGGAGACAGAAGCTGGCGTAGCTGTAAAAATGGATGCTGAAGGCTGAACTGGAGACAGAGAGCTGTGTAACCATATTGGATGCTGAAGTGCTGAACTGAGACAGAAGCTGGCTGTAACAATATGGATGCTGCAGGCTGAACTGGAGACAGAAGCTGGCTGTAACAATATGGTGCTGAAGGCTGAACTGGAGACAGAAGCTGGCTGTAACAATATGGATGTGAAGGCTGAACTGGAAAAAGAAGCTGCTGTAACAATATGGATGCTGAAGGCATTGAATGGAGACAGAAGCTGGCTGTAACAATATGGATGCTGCAGGCTGAACTGGAGACAGAAGCTGGCTGTAACAATATGGATGCTGAAGGCTGAACTGGAGACAGAAGCTGGCTGTAACAATATGGATGCTGAAGGCTGAACTGGAAACAGAAGCTGGCTGTAACAATATGGATGCTGAAGGCTGAACTGGAGACAGAAGCTGGCTGTAACAATATGGATGCTGAAGGCTGAACTGGAGACAGAAGCTGGCTGTAACAATATGGATGCTGAAGGCTGAACTGGAAAACAGAAAGCTGGCTGTAACAATATGGATGCTGAAGGCTGAACTGGAGACAGAAAGCTGGGGCTGTAACAATATGGATGCTGCAAGGCTGAACTGGAGACAGAAGCTGGCTGTAACAATATGGATGCTGAAGGCTGAACTGGAAAAAGAAGCTGGCTGAACAATATTGATGCTGAAGGCTGAACTGGAAACAGAAGCTGGCTGTAACAATATGGATGCTGAAGGCTGAACTGGAGACAGAAGCTGACTGTAACAATATGGATGCTGAAGGCTGAACTGGAGACAGAAGCTGGCTGTAAAAATATTGATGCTGAAGGCTGAACTGGAAACAGAAACTGGCTGTAACAATATGGATGCTGAAGACTGAAGGACAAGAATCAGGAACAAACTGGGCAGAACAAATCACAACAAGAAGGAGCTGAAGAACAGATAAAACTATACTGAACTGGCAGCAAGATCTCACCACGTGGGGAGGCTTATGAAGGCCCCCCCACGTCATCGCCCTGCGTTGGAGCGTGCCCATGCGTGCCCGCGCGCACATTTGGGAGGAGACCCAGCCGACCCATGTTCCAGCCGCCGGGCTCCACGCCCCCCGTGCGTCCTTGCGTGCGCGTGCACGGGGTGTTCACGCCTAGGAGCGTGAACTTGCTCAGCCGGTTCCCACGAATTTTCTTCAGGGCCAAAACCTTTCCATTTGACCAGATATCGCAATTTCCCTGCCGACACCTTGACATCCAGAATGGCTTCAATCTCATACTCCTCAACATTCTCAAGCAAGATAGGCGGCAGAGGAGGAGGTGGAGGAGCCAAAGAGGAGTTAGTGATCTCCTTCTTAAAAGAGGAGACATGAAATACTGGGTGTACCTTCAAAGATTGAGGAAGTTCTAGTTCAAAAGCAATAGCGTTAATACACCTCTTAATCAAAAATGGTCCAATAAAACGAGGGCCCAGCTTGGTAGAAGGGATCTTCAACCTCAGATTTCGTGTTGACAGCCAAACAGACCAACCTTAAAATTTGACGAATCCCTTCTAGCTTATTAGCAGACCTTTGAGCCTGGACTTGGGCCTGAGTGATGAAGACCTTAGTTCTGTGAATCTCTGTCTTAATACCTCCAACCGAGTTTTGATCTGGGACCTCAACTGCTGCCGGGAAATCAACAAGGAAGGTTGGATTTAATCCATAATTTGCAAAAAATGGTGAGCATTTAATGGAGGAATGAATAGCGTTATTATAGGCAAACTCGGCCAATGGTAAGAGGGAAGACCAATCCTCCTGAGAAGCGGAAGTATAACAACGAAGGTATTGTTCAAGCGTTTGATTGGTGAGCCCAAGTTGCATTGGTACAGGTTCAGCCATCTGAGGAGAGGGTGCAGGGAAAGGTGATTCTGAAAAAGTGCGATTGGCACCCATCCTCTCCAACCTTCTTTCCCTCAAACGTCTATCTATTTGGACGGACAGATCGTTGAGAACTTTAAGAGTCTCCGGAACTCCCACACGAGTGAGTTCATCCTTCAAAGTCTCAGACAGGCCGAGACGAAATTGATGTTTAAGGGCTGCATCATTCCAATGGGTTTCGGTGCTCACTCTCCGGAAATCAGACACATACTGCTCCACTGGCCTCCACCCTTGGGAGAGATTACGGAGCGTACCCTCTGCAGTAGCAGCCCTTCTAGGGTCATCATAAATTTCTGCCAGGGCAGCAAAGAAGGTCTCCACCGAGGCTACCGTGGCATCATTCTTTTCCAAAAGCCGGAGAGCCCAGGCTTGGGGTTCATCTTGCAATAAGGAAATGATAAAACCGACTTTAACCCTTTCATCACTAAAGCTTCGGGGACGAAGGGAGAAATAAAGTCCACAAGAGCTTTTAAACTGAGTGAATTTTGAACGATCTCCCACAAATCTATCAGGCAGAGGCACCTTAGGTTCCAGGGAGGCAGCTTGGAACGCCGGCTGTGAGACTGGAGTGGAGATGGCCTTCAACCTAGCATCAAGCTGGAAGAACCCTTGACAGGCCTCCTGTAAGGCTCCTTGTAGCTCAGATACCTGTCTATATAATTCTTCCGCCGGACCGACCTCTCCAGCGGGGTTCATATCTGGCTGCCAGTTACTGTTAGGACTCTTCAGGGAGAGCCCCAGCAAACCTCTCACTGGACGCAGAGTCTAAGTGTCTGTTGGTCTTCTCCAGAGCCTCTGATGGTGAGGATGTTGAGCTGCCGGACAGACACCAGGTTGCGGTTCCAGATCAAAGTCTACCGAGACCAACCCGCAGTGTAGAGAGGCAGTTGGTAACTGGGAACAGGTAGAAGCACAGGCAAGAGCATGGAGGTAAAACTGGAAACAGAAGCTGACTGTAACAATATGGATGCTGCAGGCTGAACTGGAAACAGAAGCTGGCTGTAACAATATGGATGCTGAAGGCTGAACTGGAGACAGAAGCTGGCTGTAACAATATGGATGCTGAAGGCTGAACTGGAGACAGAAGCTGGCTGTAACAATATGGATGCTGAAGGCTGAACTGGAGACAGAAGCTGGCTGTAACAATATGGATGCTGCAGGCTGAACTGGAAAAAGAAGCTGGGTAACAATATGGGATTGCTGAAGGCTGAACGTGGGAGACAGAAGCTGGCTGTAACAATATGGATGCTGAAGGCTGAACTGGAAACAGAAGCTGGCTGTAACAATATGGATGCTGAAGGCAGAACTGGAGACAGAAGCTGGCTGTAACAATATGGATGCTGAAGACTTAAGGACAAGAATCAGGAACAAACTGGGCAGAACAAATCACAACAAGAAGGAGCTGAAGAACAGATAAAACTATACTGAACTGGCAGCAAGATCTCACCACGTGGGGAGGCTTATGAAGGCCCCCCCCCACGTCATCGCCCTGCGTTGGAGCGCGCACGTTTGGGAGGCGACCCAGCCGACCCATGTTCCGGCCACCGGGCTCCATGCCCCCCGTGCGTCCTTACGTGCGCGCGCACGGGGTGCCCGCGGCGTGCCTGCCCATGCGGCAGCGAAGGAACGTGGCCCCAGGTAAGACCCGAACCCTTACAAAACCTAAACCCCCAAATGATAGAATTCTAAGGGAACGTTGTCAAGTGCTGTATGTATAATGATCAGACTATGGTAGGCAGATACAGGAAGTTATATATTTGTTTTTCTGTGTTTTCTGCTTTGACAGAACCAACTCTCTAGGGTTCCGTATAGGTCATAATGAGCTTCTCTGCCAACCATTCAGGATCTGCTTCATCATCCGCACTCACTGCACGAACAGCTCTCAGGGGAATTATCACTTTGTTGTCAGGTTTGTTGCCCCCTCTAGAGCTACAAACAGCTTGTGACATTACAATTGAGGCGACTGAGGTTGACAGAATTTTATTGAATGTCTTCCCCTATGTGCAACTTGATTTTCTTACTTAAACCTCAATCAAAACAGAAATGCTACATTATAATGCATGGAATGCCAGGAGACCACAAAGTGCACTTAGAACTAATTCATTATTTTCACTATCTATATGAGTGACCAATCTGCATGTTGCTTATATTGCCAAAATTATGGATTTCTTTCTATAAGGTCTGGATTTGCATTATGTGCAGTATGTTTATAGACACATTGGGCAGAGATCACTGTATTGTCACGGTATTAAAAATTGGGTACGAATATTTCCTTTAAAAACATACAGGGTAATTCAATAAAAGTTCTTATTTAAAATGGTGCTAATTTTGCCCCAACCAATCAGATGTTAGTTTTCAAATGTTAAATAAGATCTGATTGGTTGGGGCAAAATTAGCACCATTTTAAACGATAAGAACTTTTATTGAATCTCCCTGATAAACAGTTATTTCAGTTTGATATGAGGACAATGGTTTGCAGGAGGCCACAACTTCCACAGGCATCTTCTGGGGTGGAATACCGCGCGCCCAAGAGACCCTGGGAAACTCCCGTGAACTTGCCCAGATGCCAGGAAATACTCCCATGAGATGCCCAATATTGTGAGAGAAACAATAAAGGTAAGAAAACCATCCTCAAGTTTTTAGGGGGTGGGAGGTTGAATCAAATAATATTGCCAGGGTGGGATGTCTGCTTCCAGGTAAATGGAATTAAATAACCAGTCCGGTGCTAATATATCTCAGTGTATGTAAAGCAAAGAATGATATTTACACTTTTCCCATTTCCATGTACACTACAGCTGCCTATATACAAGTTATTTGGCACGTACATAACCTGCACTATATATGGTTTACAGACAGCGTATTACTGTACTATGTAGAAGGGAACATGAAGGTTAAAAGAACAAAGAGTGAAGGAACCAATCAGGAGTTGCCTAATTACATGCAGCAATTAGCATGGCAGTAATTAGCTAATAGAAGTGTTCTCCGTTCTTTGGCAAAAAAATGTCTCTCTTGAGGTATCACACCCCTTAGCAGTCTATGAAGTTGGCAGTGAGTTGAAAATTACAGCAATAACCACAGGCTCTCTGCTAATCACAGGCTGACTAATGATTCCTAAACTATATCCAATACAGCAGCTGAATTGCACTAAAAGGTCTTACACCTTTGGGTGGCATCTTATTGGTTTTAATGGCATTAACGACAAATCAGAATCTGACAGAATCTGCCTGTGTCTGACAGACACAAACAGAAAACATTGCTCCTTATTTTATTCTACATTAGGAAAAACAGAGCTGAAATGATTTAAGCTAGGTACACACAGTACAGATTTCTGAAAGATGACAGACAGGATCTGCAAGATCCTGTCTGCCATCTTTCAAAGATCTGCATAGGGAGAACGCTCGGGACTGTGTGTTTCCATCGGCCGCGCTAGACCCGATCGTTCGGCGGCCGCGCGCTCGTTCGGGAAACGAACGTACACACAGTAACGATAAAGCCCCGATACCGTCGGATCCGATGGTATCGGGGCTTTATCGTTACTGTGTGTACCCAGCTTAAGAAAGGATCATCAGCAGAGCTGATTCTGATATCCTTTAGCAGAACTGATTCCGATATCCTCAGCAGAGCTGATTCCGATATCCTCAGCAGAGCTGATTCCGATATCCTTTAGCAGAGCTGATTCCGATATCCTCAGCAGAGCTGATTCCGATATCCTTTAGCAGAGCTGATTCCGATATCCTCAGCAGAGCTGATTCCGATATCCTTTAGCAGAGCTGATTCCGATATCCTCAGCAGAGCTGATTCCGATATCTCAGTAGAGATGTACTGTGGGCTCTAATAGAACCCAGTTTCGAATCGAATCCGAAGGTTTTTTAAGGCCCGACGAAACTTTCGGAACTCCCGGAATTACGAAACCCGAATTTCGGAGTTTGCGATTTTTATAGAAAATTTGATAATTATCGAAATCAAAAGTAGATGCTTATCGAAATCGAATGTAGATGATTATCGAAAAATTAGTATAAAAAGTTTGTAATATTGGTAACCCTCAAAAGTAGCGTTTGATTTCGGTAACCCTTGAATGTACAAGCCAATTTCGGTAACCCTTGAATTTGTAATATCGGTAACCCTTGAAAGTAGCGTTGGCTTTCGGTAACCCTCAAAAATAGAATGCAAAAGCTCGAAAACAGCCCAATCGAGAGGAAAGATGGTTTTTAAATTTTTGGGTTATATTTATGGGTTCCCCAGACCATTCCCCAGGTCCGAGTGTTATTTACAGTAAACTACTATTACTATTTAAATCAATAGAAACTTTCAAATTTTTTTTCTCCCATAGACTTCTATTGGTCTGTTTTCGTATCTTCGAATTTTCGAATTTAACTGTAAATTCTAAAACGGGACGAAACTCATCAGTTTCGAACATCTCTAATCCTCAGCAGCGCTAATTCCGATATCCTTTAGCAGAGCTGATTCCGATATCCTCAGCAGAGATGATTCCAATATCCTTAGCAGAGCTGATTCCGATATCCTTTAGTAGAGCTGGTTCCAATATCCTTAGCAGAGCTGATTCCAATATCCTTTAGTAGAGCTGGTTCCAATATCCTCAGCAGAGCTGATTCCAATATCCTTAGCAGAGCTGATTCCAATATCATTTAGAAAGCTGAAACTCCTGTAATACTTACCGAGAGTTTCCTTCCCTGGCCATCCCCAGGGCAGCATAATACAAACTCATTGGTTCCCCTGCCATTGGACAGAAGTAGTTTACACTCACCCTTTAAATGTGACACGCCTCCTCCCTTCCCTTAGTCTAGTTTCAAAGCCAATATATGGGAGGGATGCTGCCCTGGGGATGGCCAGGAAAGGAAACTTTCTGTAAGTATGACAGGAGTTTCAGCTTTCCTGGCAATCCCCGGCAGCATAATACAAACATATGGGTCATACCGAAGCAATCATGGGCTGGGAAAAATTATTGTCCACACACTGCAGAAAAATTAATTTTACTCATCAGAAACGGACTGCAATACTCTGTGTCCAAACAATGCCCTTAAGGCAAACTTAAGATTTAGCTTATAATGCTTAACAAAGGTATTGGGCGTTGCCCATGTAGCTGCACAGCAAACAGCTTCTTCTGTAGTGGTTCCCTCTTCTGCTGCCGAAGATGTCGCTTGTGGAATGAGCTATTATCCCTTGGGGAGGTGCCAGTTGCTGAGCTTCGTACGCCCTGTTGATCGCTCTAACTATCCATCTCCTTATTGTAGATACAGTTGCTGCCGCTCCTTTTTTTGGACCTGAAGGTAACACAAACAGGTTGTCAGTTCTCCTGATGTCCCGAGTTCTCTCTAAGTAGGCGAGAATACATTCCCGTACATCCAAATTTTTTAAGTCTGGATTAGACTCAAGGTCTTCTGCCGAAAAGGCTGGGAGGATGATGGGCTCATTAATATGGAAGCTTGAGATGACCTTGGGTAAAAACCCTTCAGAATGATGCATGATAATTGCCTCTGGAAGAACGTTGATATTGGGCTCTTTAATTGAAAGGGCCGTTATTTCATTTGCCCTTCTTCCTGATGTTAATGCCACTAGTAACACAGTCTTTAGTGTTAGATCCCAGATAGAAACTAATTCTTTTGGCTCAAAAGGCGGTTTGATTAGTGATTTTAGCACAGTAGGTAAGTCCCATTGGGGTAACAAACGTCTTCTGTGCGGTCTAATACACCTCACTCCTTGCAGGAATCTCCTCACTAGCTCTTCTTGTTTCTTACCTAATGCTACTGACCAGGCTGATACCTGCACCTTCAATGTACTGAGGCTCAAGCCTCTATCCAAGCCCACCTGCAGAAAATCCAGAATTTGAGGAATTGATGGTTGCAAGAAGGGAACTTCACTTTTCATAAAAAATCTTGTCGTCTTGGCATTCTGAGTTGTTGCCATTAGATCCCAATCTGGCATCCACCATCTGGCTGTTAATTCCTGAAACACCCAGTTGTTTAAGCTCCACTCTGTGTTGTCCAGCTGGCTCCTTGATAACACATCTGCCACCTGATTCTGGACCCCAGGTATGTGTAAGGCGGTGAGGTCTGACAGATTCGACTGCGCTAATCTTATAATTGGTGCCACCTCCTTCATCAAGGTATGGCTTCTCGTGCCTCCCTGATTTTTTATGTACGAGACTGCTGCCACATTGTCTGTCCTTATACACACTGGCATTGCCCGAATCAGAGGTAAAAAGGCCTTGAGGGCCTGATGAATCGCCCTCAGCTCTATCACAGGTGAGGGTAGATGGGACAGGTCTGTACTCCACTGTGCTTGAGCACACTCCTGACCTAAGTGGGCTCCCCAACCCTGATGCATCCGTGAATATATGAATCCACTCGGGTTCTGCTAGGGGAGTCCCCACTCGGAGATTTACCTGCTCCGCCCACCAAGATAAATTTCTCTTGTAAATAGTGCTCAAGTGTATTATTTGCGACCAGTCTTGATGTATCTTGTCCCACCTGGCTAGGAAGTAACCCTGCAAGGGCCTGATCCTCCACTTTGCCCATCTTATGAGACCAATCGTTGTTGTTAGGGTGCCCAACACTCTCATTAGTTGTCTTTCTGACATTCTTTCGAGCTTCAAGAGCTCCTGGACTAAAGAGGATATTTTCTCTATCTTTGCAGCTGACAAAGATACTAGACCCAGCTTTGTGTCTATATTTGCTCCGAGGAAGATCAGCCTCTGAGTCGGCAGAAGTTGGCTTTTTTCGAGATTGATTAGCCACTCAAAGCAACCAAGTGTCTCTTGTACCAGAGCTCGTCTTTCGATGAGCTGGTGTTGATGGCGAGCTATAATTAAAAGGTCGTCCAGGTAGTGGAAAATTTCCACTCCTGACTTCCTTAAATGAGCCACTACCACCACCAACATTTTTGTAAATGTCCGGGAGGATGTTGAGAGGCCAAAAGGAAGGCAAGTAAATTGGAAGTATCTGCCCTCCAAGGTGAACCTTAGGAACCGTTGATGCTCCTGAGCTACCGGAACATGGAGGTACGCGTCCTTCAGATCCACTGAACACATCCAATCTCCTTCCAATATAGCTCCCCGAATGGTCTGCAAAGTCACCATTTTGAAGCTCTGACTCCTTATGAACTTGTTCAATCTTCTGAGATCCAGGATTGGCCTTAGATCCCCAGAAGATTTTGTTACTAAGAACAGCGTTGAGTAAAACCCTGTTTTTTCCTGTTCCTTTGGCACCTGGACAATAGCCTTCTTGTCCAGGAGCTTCTGAATATAGGTCTGTAAAACCTCCAACTTTACCAGATCCGCTGGTTTGGGGGTCTGGAAAAAAAAAAATTCTTGGGGTTCTCAGGAATTCTATCCTGTAACCCCTGTTGACTACTGCCTTTACCCAGGCATCCGTTGTCTTCTCTGCCCAAACCTCTTTGAATTTGAGCAATCTGGCCCCTACATGAAGGGTCTGGGCAGGCCTCATTTCATTAGGACTTGGGGTCCTTGCTCGCCTTTGGGTTGGGCTGCTTCCCCCGAAAAAAAAACTAAACTGTCTCCTTTTCCAGGCGGCTGCTCTAGAAAATTCTCTTCACGGTCTATAGCTTCTGCTATCCTCTCTTCTCCTTCCGGGAAATCTAGTCTTCTGGGTCCTAGGAAGTTCACCCTGTCTTCTATTCCCCTGGGGAAGAAATGTGCTCTTGACACCCGAAGACTTTGAAATTATCTCATCTAGAGTTTTTCCAAACAGTTTCTTGCCCTCATAGGGAAGCTGGCACAAAGAATTCTTAGATTGTGTATCCGCATACCAAGCATTAAGCCACAAGGCCCTTCTAGCAGAGACTGATAAGCCAATACCTCTGGCCCCTAGTTTTATCAGATTCCCTGCTGCCTCCAATCCAAATGATGAGGCCATTCTGAAGTCTGGAATCGCCTCCAATAGGACCTTTCTCTCAATACCATTAATAATGGCATCCTCCAACCTTTCCACTAAGGTTAACATAGATTTTATCACTGAAATCATAGCTACTGCAATCTTGCAGGTAGCCCTGGAAGTTAAGAAAACCTTCAACTCCGTCTCCAGCTTTTTCTCCATAGGGTGCTTCCAAAGGAAGTGCTGTTCTCTTTGAAAGCCGAGCTACCGGAGCATCGACTGCTGGAGGCTTATCCAGAAGATCTGAAAAATCCTGCTGAAAGGGGTATAACTTATCGATCTTAGTCTCCACCGGGACTTTTCTCGAGACTCTCTGCCACTCAGAATGAATTATACCTCTGACTTCCTCGTGCACCGGAAGTAGGTCTTCTTTTTCCTATGGAAAAACACAGACGATGTTGGTTTCTCCGCCTCCTCAATAGTTAACGTGTGTTTCACTAGTCTGATAAGTCTTGATACCTGTCTGAAGTCAAACACACTTTCATCAGGGTTGCCAACTGTCCGTAAATTCATGGACAGTCCGTAAAAATGTGCCCAAAATTGACTCTGTCCGTAAAGTCCGTGAATTTTAATGTCCGTCCGTTAAAAATAGCAATTTTCCCGGTGGTGGTACTGTACCTTTAAATAGCCGAAAGAGGAATCCGGAACTAATTACAGTTGGGTGAATGAAAGCACCAAGTACTCCTCCCCGTCCCTCCCCCTGCACACATTCCATTCCCCTCATTGGTTCCTGCCTTCCCGGGTGTTTTTTTGGGGGGCGGAGCCACAGAGCAGTTTTGTCCTCATGGAGACTGAAGTGAAGTGGAGAGAGAGACCTGCATCTGTTCCCAATAAACAGTGGTCTGGTTGGTCGGCAAGCATCAGCTGATTCAGGGGAGGTTGTTTGAGATTGAGACTCCCTAGTTAAGATAAGTGTGCAGTTAACTTCTTTTCTGTTTCCCACATGGAATACTGGAATCAGCCTGTGCTGCTGCTAGTAGTAAACTGCTAGTCTTAGTGCTCCCTGCTGCTCTGTAATTGTATTCAAACCTACTGCACTAGGGGTGCCCGCTGCCCAGGCCCAATCAAAGGCAATCAGAGGTCATTCTGTCAGTCCTTCTGTTCAAAATCCAAAGTCTGTCAGTCCTTCTGTTCAAAATCCAAAGTCTGTCAGTCCTTCAGTTCAAAATCCAAAGTCTGTCAGTCCTTCTGTTCAAAAAAAAGTGCCGGTCAGTCCTTCCATTCAAAATCCAATGTCTGTCAGTGCTTCTGTTCAATAAACAGTGTCTGCCAGCCCTCCACCAGTTCCCAAACCAGCTTTAGTCAGCCTTCCAGTTCACAAACCAGCTTTAGTCATCCTTCCAGTTCCCAAACCAGCTTTAGTCGGCCTTCCAGTTCCCAAACCAGCTTTAGTCGGCCTTCCCGTTCACAAACCAGCTTTAGTCAGCCTTCCAGTTCACAAACCAGCATTAGTCAGCCTTCCCGTTCACAAACCAGCATTAGTCAGCCTTCCCGTTCACAAACCAGCATTAGTCAGCCTTCCAGTTCACAAACCAGCATTAGTCAGCCTTCCCGTTCACAAACCAGCTTTCGCCAGCCTAAGCCTTCCAGTTCAAAAACAGTGTTAGGTCAGCCTTCCAGTATACAAACTAGCTTTATAGTCAGCTAATTTCAGTTCAATTAGTGTAGAGCTGATTCCGATCTCCTCAGCAGAGATGATTCCGATCTCCTCAGCAGAGATGATTCCGATCTCCTAAGCAGAGCTGATTCCGATATCCTCATCGGAGCTTATTCTGATCTCCTCTGCAGCACTAATTCCGATATCCTCAGCAGAGCTGATTCACATATCCTCAGCAGAGCTGATTCCGATATCCTCAGCAGAGCTGATTCCGATATCCTCAGCTGAGCTGATTCCGATATCCTTTAGCAGAGCTGATTCCGATATCCTTTAGCAGAGCTGATTCCGATCTCCTCAGCAGAGCTGATACCGATATCCTCAGTAGAGCTCATTCCGATATCCTCAGCAGAGCTGATTCCGATATCCTTAGCAGAGCTGATTCCGATATCCTTTAGCAGAGCTGATTTCGATCTCCTCAGCAGAGCTGATACCGATATCCTCAGTAGAGCTCATTAAACTGGCTGTAAAAATATGGATGCTGAAGACTGAAGGACAAGAATCAGGAACAAACTGGGCAGAACAAATCACAACAAGAAGGAGCTGAAGAACAGATAAAACTATACTGAACTGGCAGCAAGATCTCACCACGTGGGGAGGCTTATGAAGGCCCCCCACGTCATCGCCCTGCGTTGGAGCGTGCCCATGCGTGCCCGCGCGGCACATTTGGGAGGAGACCCAGCCGACCCATGTTCCAGCCGCCGGGTCCACGCCCCCCGTGCGTCCTTGCTGCGGTGCAAGGGGTGTTCACGCCTAGGAGCGTGAACTTGCTCAGCCGGTTCCCACGAATTTTCTTCAGGGCCAAAACCTTTCCATTTGACCAGATATCGCAATTTCCCTGCCGACACCTTGACATCCAGAATGGCTTCAATCTCATAATCCTCAACATTCTCAAGCAAGATAGGCGGCAGGGAGGAGGGTGGAGGAGCCAAAGAGGAGTTAGTGATCTCCTTCTTAAAAGAGGAGACATGAAATACTGGGTGTACCTTCAAAGATTGAGGAAGTTCTAGTTCAAAAGCAATAGCGTTAATACACCTCTTAATCAAAAATGGTCCAATAAAAACGAGGGCCCAGCTTGGTAGAAGGGATCTTCACCTCAGATTGTGTTGACAGCCAAACAGAGTCACAACCTTAAAATTGACGAATCCCTTCTAGCTCTATTAGGACCTTTGAGCCTGGACTTGGGCTGAGTGAAAGGACCTTAGTTCTGTGAATCTCTCGTCTTAATACCTCCAAACGAGTTTGAAGATCTGGGACCTCAATGCTGCCGGGAAATCAACAAGGAAGGTTGGATTTACCATAATTTGCAAAAAATGGTGAGCATTTAATGGAGGAATGAATAGCGTTATTATAGGCAAACTCGGCCAATGGTAAGAGGGAAGACCAATCCTCCTGAGAAGCGGAAGTATAACAACGAAGGTATGTTCAGCGTTTGATTGGTGAGCCCAAGTTGCATTGGTACAGGTTCAGCCATCTGAGGAGAGGGTGCAGGGAAAGGTGATTCTGAAAAAGTGCGATTGGCACCACATCCATCTCCAACCTTCTTTCCCTCAAACGTCTATCTATTTGACGGACAGATCGTTGAGAACTTTAAGAGTCTCCGGAACTCCACACGAGTGAGTTCATCCTTCAAAGTCTCAGACAGGCCGAGACGAAATTGATGTTTAAGGGCTGCATCATTCCAATGGGTTTCGGTGTCACTCTCCGGAAATCAGACACCTACGCTCCAATGGCCTCCACCCTTGGGAGAGATTACGGGAGCTACCCTTGCAGTAGCAGCCCTTCTAGGGTCATCATAAATTTCTGCCAGGGCAGCAAAGAAGGTCTCCACCGAGGCTACGTGGCATCATTCTTTTCCAAAAGCCGGAGAGCCCAGGCTTGGGGTTCATCTTGCAATAAGGAAATGTTAAACCGACTTTAACCCTTTCATCACTAAAGCTTCGGGGACGAAGGGAGAAATAAAGTCCACAAGAGCTTTTAAACTGAGTGAATTTTGAACGATCTCCCACAAATTATCAGGCAGAGGCACTTAGGTTCCAGGGAGCAGCTTGGAACGCCGGCTGTGAGACTGGAGTGGAGATGGCCTTCAACCTAGCATTCAAGCTGGAAGAACCTTGACAGGCCTCGTAAGGCTCCTTGTAGCTCAGATACCTGTCATATAATTCTTCCGCCGGACCGACCTCTCCAGCGGGGTTCATATCTGGCTGCCAGTTACTGTTAGGACTCTTCAGGGAGAGCCCAGCAAACCTTCACTGGACGCAGAGTCTAAGTGTTGGTCTTCTCCAGAGCCTCTGATGGTGAGGATGTTGAGTGCCGGACAGACACCAGGTTGCGGTTCCAGATCAAAGTCTACGAGACCAACCCGCAGTGTAGAGAGGCAGTTGGTAACTGGAAAGGTAGAAGCACAGGCAAGAGCATGGAGGTAAAACTGGAAACAGAAGCTGACTGTAACAATATGGATGCTGCAGGCTGAACTGGAAACAGAAGCTGGCTGTAACAATATGGTGCTGAAGTGAATGGAGACAGAAGCTGGCTGAACAATAAGGATGCTGAAGGCTGAACTGGAGACAGAGCTGGCTGTAACAATATGGATGCTGAAGGCTGAACTGGAGACAGAAGCTGGCTGTAACAATATGGATGCTGCAGGCTGAACTGGAAAACAGAAGCTGGCTGTAACAATATGGATGCTGAAGGCTGAACTGGAGACAGAAGCTGGCTGTAAACTATGGATGCTGAAGGCTGAACTGGAAACAGAAGCTGGCTGTAACAATATGGATGCTGAAGGCCGAACTGGAGACAGAGCTGGCTGTTAACATATGGATGCTGAGACTTAAGGACAAGAATCAGGAACAAACTGGGCAGAACAAATCACAACAAGAAGGAGCGAGAAACAGATAAAACTATACTGAACTGGCAGCAAGATCTCACCACGTGGGGAGGCTTATGAAGGCCCCCCCCACGTCATCGCCCTGCGTTGGAGCGCGCACGTTGGGGGAGCGGCCCAGCCGACCATGTCCGGCCACCGGGCTCCATGCCCCCGTGCGTCCTTACGTGCGCGCGCACGGGGTGCCCGCGGCGGCCTGCCCATGCGGCAGCGAAGGAACGTGGCCCCAGGTAAGACCCGAACCCTTACCAAACCTAAACCCCCAAATGAGAATTCTAAGGAAAGTTGTCAAGTGCTGTATGTATAATGATCAGACTATGGTAGGCAGATACAGGAAGTATATATTTGTTTTTCTGTGTTTTCTGCTTTGACAGAACCAACTCTTAGGGTTCCGTATAGGTCATAATGAGCTTCTCTGCCAACCATTCAGGATCTGCTTCATCATCCGCACTCACTGCACGAACAGCTCTCAGGGGAATTTCACTTTGTTGTCAGGTTTGTTGCCCCTCTAGAGTACAAACAGCTTGTGACATTACAATTGAGGCGACTGAGGTTGACAGAATTTTATGAATGTCTTCCCCTATGTGCAACTTGATTTTCTTACTTAAACCTCAATCAAAACAGAAATGCTACATTATAATGCATGGAATGCCAGGAGACCACAAAGTGCACTTAGAACTAATTCATTATTCACTATCTATATGAGTGACCAATCTGCATGTTGCTATATTGCCAAAATTATGGATTTCTTCTATAAGGTCTGGATTTGCATTATGTGCAGTATGTTTATAGACAACATTGGGCAGAGATCACTGTATTGTCACGGTATTAAAAATTGGGTACGAATATTCCTTTAAAAACATACAGGGTAATTCAATAAAAGTTCTTATTTAAATGGTGCTAATTTTGCCCCAACCAATCAGATGTTAGTTTTCAAATGTTAAATAAGATCTGATTGGTTGGGCAAAATTAGACCATTTTAACGATAAGAACTTATTGAATCTCACTGATAAACAGTTATTTCAGTTTGATATGAGGCAATGGTTTGCAGGAGGCCACAACTTCACAGGCATCTTCTGGGGTGGAATACCGCGCGCCCCAGAGACCCTGGGAAACTCCCGTGAACTTGCCAGATGCCAGGAAATACTCCCATGAGATGCCCAATATTGTGAGAGAAACAATAAGGTAGAAAAACCTCCTCAGTTTTTAGGGGTGGGAGGTTGAATCAAATAATTTGCCAGGGTGGGATGTCTGCTTCCAGGTAAATGGAATTAAATAACCAGTCCGGTGCTAATATATCTCAGTGTATGTAAAGCGAAGAATATAATTTTTCCATTTCATGTGTACATCTATTACAGCTGCCTATATACAATTATATGGCACGTACAAACCTGCACTATATATGGTTTACAGACAGCGTATTACTGTACTATGTAAAGGGAACATGAAGGTTAAAAGAAAAAAAGAGAGTGAAGGAACCCATCAGGAGTTGCCTAATTACATGCAGCAATAGCATGGCAGTAATTAGCTAATAGAAGTGTTCTCCGTTCTTTGGCAAAAAAAATGTCTCTCTTGAGGTATCACACCCCTTAGCAGTCTATGAAGTTGGCAGTGAGTTGAAAATTACAGCAATAACCACAGGCTCTCTGCTAATCACAGGCTGACTAATGATTCCTAAACCATATCCAATACAGCAGCTGAATTGCACTAAAAGGTCTTACACCTTTGGGTGGCATTTATGGTTTTAATGGCATTAACGACAAATCAGAATCTGACAGAATCTGCCTGTGTCTGACAGACACAAACAGAAAACATTGCTCCTTATTTTATTCTACATTAGGAAAAACAGAGCTGAAATGATTTAAGCTAGGTACACACAGTACAGATTCTGAAAGATGACAGACAGGATCTGCAAGATTCCTGTCTGCCATCTTTCAAAGATCTGCATAGGGAGAAACGCTCGGGACTGTGTGTTTCCATCGGCCGCGCTAGACCCGATCGTTCGGCGGCCCGCGCGCTCGTTCGGGGAAACGAACGTACACACAGTAACGATAAAGCCCCGATACCGTCGGATCCGATGGTATCGGGGCTTATCGTTACTGTGTGTACCCAGCTTAAGAAAGGATCATCAGCAGAGCTGATTCTGATATCCTTTAGCAGAACTG
The DNA here is from genome assembly GCA_019447015.1 of Hymenochirus boettgeri. NCBI lineage: Eukaryota > Metazoa > Chordata > Amphibia > Anura > Pipidae > Hymenochirus > Hymenochirus boettgeri. The sequence goes on along the minus strand of CM033473.1, from coordinate 259,401,756 downwards.
ATTCCGATATCCTCAGACGAGCTGATCCGATATCCTCAGCAGAGCTGATCGAATCACTTAAAGGATGTCGGAATCAGCTCTGCTAAAGGATGTCGGAATCAGCTCTGCAGTGGAGATCAGAATCAGCTCTGCTAAAGGATATCGGAATCAGCTCTGCTAAAGGATGTCGGAATCAGCTCTGCTAAAGGATGTCGGAATCAGCTCTGCAGTGGAGATCAGAATCAGCTCTGCTAATTTATTGTTAGCTCATTCCGATATCCTCAGCAGAGCTGTTTCCGATATCCTCAGCAGAGATGATTCAGCTGATCTCGATATCCTTTAGCAGAGCTGATTCCGATATCCTTTAGCCAGGATGATTCCGATATCCTAGCAGAGCTGCTTCAGATATCCTTCAGCAGAGCTGATTCCGATATCCTCAGTAGAGCTCATTCCGATCTCCTCAGCAGAGCGTCATTCCGATATCCTCAGCAGAGATGATCCGATATAGTCTCAGCAGAGCTGATTCCAATATAGTCTCAGCAGAGCTTATTCCGATATCCTCAGAGGGCTCATACGATATCTCAGCAGAGCTGATTCCGATATCCTCAGCAGAGATGATTCCGATATCCTCAGCAGAGATGATTCCGATATCCTCAGCAGAGCTGATTTCGATATCCTCAGCAGAGCTGATTTCGATATCCTCAGCAGAGCTGATTTCGAATCTCAGCGAAGCTGATTTCGATATCCTCAGCAGAGCTGATCGATATCCTCAGCAGAGCTGATTCCGATATCCTTTAGCAGAGCCGATTCCGATCTCCGCAGCAGAGCGATTCCGATATCCTTTAGCAGAGCTGATTCCGATATCCTAGCAGAGTTGATTCCGATCTCCACAGCAGAGCTGATTCCGACATCCTTTAGCAGAGCTGATTCCGATATCCTTTAGCAGAGCTGATTCTGATATTCTCAGCGAGTGATTCGATATCCTCAGCAGAGCTGATTCCGATATCCTCAGCTGAGCTAATTCCGATCTCCTAAGCAGAGTGATTCTGATATCCTCAGCAGGCTGTTTCCGTTTCTCCGCAGCGCTGATTCCGATCTCCTCAGCAGAGTTATTCTGATCTTCCTCTGCAGCGCTGATTCTGATATCCTCAGCAGAGCTGATTCCCATATCCTCAGCAGAGCCGATTCGATATCCTTTAGCAGAGCTGATTCCGATATCCTAATCAGAGCTTATTCTGATCTCCTCTGCAGCGCTGATTCTGATATCCTCAGCAGAGCTGATTCCCATATCCTCAGCAGAGCTGATTCCCATATCCTCAGCAGAGCTGTTCCCAATCCTCAGCAGAGCTGATTCCCATATCTCTCGCAGAGCTGATTCCGACATCCTTTAGCAGAGCTGATTCTGATATCCTAGCAGAGTTGATTCCGATCTCGCAGCAGAGCTGATTCCGACATCCTTAGCAGAGCTGATTCCGATATCCTTTAGCAGAGCTGATTCTGATCTCCACTGCAGAGCTGATTCCGACATCTAGCAGAGCTGATTCCGACATCCTTTAACAGAGTGATTCCGACATCCTTTAGCAGAGCTGATTCTGTATCCTTAGCAGAGCTGATTCTGATCTCCACTGCAGAGCTGATTCCGACATCCTTTAGCAGAGCTGATTCCGACATCCTTTAGCAGAGCTGATTCCGATATCCTTTAGCAGAGCTGATTCTGATCTCCACTGCAGAGCTGATTCCGATCTCCTCAGTAGAGCTCATTCCGATATCCTCAGCAGAGCTCATTTCTATATCCTCAGCAGAGCTTGTTCTAATGCGGTAATGCGCTTGATACATACTACTTTTTACACAATGTACCATGTGCGGATAATGTCTTAACCAGCTTTAACCAGTTAGCACTCAATTATAAATCTATCTGGTGTTGTTGCACTACAATTTCCAGCAAACCCTAATAATTAATGTAGTTTGTTTTTAAATGGAAGTAAAATCTAGTATGTCCCAAACCCTGTATACACAATGTCACATACGGCCCTTCCATAAGAGTGCATGTACAGGTAATGCACAGGTAATGTAAAGGTAATGCACAGGTATGTAGGCAATGTACAGTAATGCCAGGTAATGTACAGGCAATGTACAGGTAATGCACAGGTAATGTACAGGCAATCCACAGGTAATGCATAGGTAATGTACAGGCAATGCACAATGTAATGTACTGGTAATATACAGGCAATATACAGGTGATGCACAGGTAATGTACAGGTAATGCACAGGCAATGTACAGTCAATGCACAGGTATGTACAGGCAATGTACAGGTAATGCACAGGCAATGTACAGGCAATGCCAGGTAATGTGTAGGTAATGTACAGGCAATACACAGGAAATGTTTAGGTAATGTACAGGCAATATACAGGCAAAGCACAGGTATGTATAGGCAGTACTGGTAATGCCAAAGGTAATGTAAAGGCAATGCTCAATGTAATGTACAGGCAAGCACCGGTAATATGCAGGTAATGCAAAGGTGATGTACAAGCAATTTTAATGGGCACAGGAACGCAATGGATCTACAATAATGTCAATGAAGAGGATATTGTTGTTTTTTACTTACCCTTTAAATATGTCACATGCATTAAAGGTAGGTCAGTTGGTGTGTGAGTGTGTATTCAGGTTGGGGGATAAAATACTAACTTTTTTGATGATTGGTCAAAATTAGTTTTTTTTACTTTAGTTACCCTATACATATGGCTGCCATAGTAATGGATAAGTAGATCAGTAGGTGTGTGTACCCGTGTCGGGTTGAGAGTTAAAAAAAAACTTTTTTTGATTATTGATCAAAATTAGCTTTTTTGACTTTAAGTTACCCTTTAAGTATGGCTGCCACTGTAATGGATAAGTAGATCAGTAGGTGTTTGTACCTGGGTCTGGTTGAGGGGGTATGTCTTTTTTGTGTTTACACCCATAAAACTATCTTTTATTAAGGATCAATCTAAATTTGTTTTTTTACTTTAGTTACCCTTTAAGTCTGGCTGCCACAGTAATGGATACGTAGATCAGTAAGTGTGTGTACGTGGGTCTGGTTGAGGGGGTATGTCTTTTTGTGTTTACAACCATAAAACTATCTTTTATTGTGGATAAATCTAAATTAGTTTTTTGACTTTAGTTACTCTTTAAGTATGGCTGCCAAAGTAATGGATAAGTAGATTAGTTTACGAAGCGATATCGTAGGTTACGAACGATATAGGAAAAATAACGGTCCATACGTCGAACACCGCATCGTTATTTTTACGATAACGATGTTTATCAAATATTGCCCCAGTTGACGTGAATCGTAAGCCTTAAATAGATTGGCCGTGGAGTGTGAAAAGAAGCCGGGTTGGATCAGATTGGATAGTAAGAGGGGTAATGTCTCTAGGCCAGGTTTTAATGCTTGCCTAAAGAGGTGGGTTTTTAAGGTTACGTTTGAAGGTATTAAGGGGCGTGTGAGTGAACAGGACCGACAAGGAAGGGAGTTCCAGGCAGAGGGGCAGCCACGCGTAACGTCCTCAATGCGAGCATGGGAAGTGACAAGGGTGTATGAGAGAGGGTATCATTTGCGTTGTCGGAGGTTTGCATCTGGGACGGTGTCCAGTGGCTCGCTCGAAGATATATGGAGAGCTTTATTGGATAGTGGCTTTATAGGATAGGTACGATGCTTGAACGGATCCTTGTGCGTGATGGGCAGCCAGTGGAGTGACTGACAGAGAGCAGAGGATTAGAAGAGCGAGAATAGAAATGAATGAGCCGGGCAGCAGAGTGAGGAGGATTGAAGCGAGCAGGCGGTTTGTTTGGTAGACCACACAGAGTGTGTTGCAGTAGTCAAGCTGGGATATGAATAGGGCATGGACTAGGATTTTTGTACTTTATAGGGAAGAAAGGGTCCGGATGCGGGCGATATTTTTGAGTTGGACCCACAGGAGTTGGCAACTAATGACTGGGGTTTGAGGAAAGATCGGAATCTATGTTATTCCGCCAGGCAGCGGACATGAGGAGATGGGTGATATAGGTGTGTTTGTTAATATTAAGTAAACTAAGGGAGGGGAAAATCGATCGGAGGTTGGAAAGACAAGTTCGTCCTTGTCCATGTTGAGTTTTGAGAACAGAGACCATACAAGGCCAGAGATGGCCTTAAGGCAATCGGGGACCCTGGGATGTCATGTAGGGAGATCAGGGCAAGATGTAAATTTGGGATCCCACACTACAGGTGATACTGGAATCCACAGAATATGTGATACTTATATATCATTTTAATTATATTAATGTTATATAATGTTTATTTACGGGTAAGCAACACTAAACCCAAAATACCTTTTTCTCTTTCTTTTCCTATTTTAGCAAAAAAAACCCTGTTTACATCATTTCCTTATGTTCCAATCCATGTGGATCTCTTAATATATGTCCAAAATAAGAAAAATCTTCTAGGATTGGTGATCACCCTGCCATTCACATGCTCCCCCATTGGGGGGGGGGGGGGGGGGTTTTTTTTTGTTTTGTTGTTTTGTGGGGAGGTGGTGGGTGTGTTCTGTCTAGATCCAGTTCAAACTAAAGCTAAGGTACAGAAAGGGGGCTGTGGGAGCACGCCTATGGCACACATTAGTCATAACATTAGTGGAAGTGTGCTACTGTCTGACCAAACACTTAACAAACAAGAAAAGAGAGATGATCCATGCACATTCCTGGGCCACCATTATATCTAATATCTGTCAGTGCAAAACGTAAAAACATGGGGGGTTTTTAGTTTACAACTTTTATGCATGAATGAAAGCCTTCAACCAATTCAGGTAACCCCAGTATTAATTCCACCACTTTTTAAAGGGATAATTAACTATTACATTTCAAATTTATACTTAGGGAACAAGTGGTAATGCTCAGGTAAAAAAGGGGAAATGGAAAAAAAAAATGTACAATTTTCGAAATCAAAGGGAAAAGAAAGGCTTACAGGAACTATAAACCTTAAACTGAGGGGTGCAAGAAGCATTTAAATTAGCTAAAATAGAAAATGAAATACAATAGCATTCACAAGCAAGTCTAACCCCAAAATGTTTTTATAAGTATATTCAAAGTAAAAAGATGAGGACCGACATGTTGTACCATTAAAGGTATACCACCCCCAAAAAAATTAACCCACTATGACCCCACAGTACAGGCTTAAAAATCCTTACCTTACTCCGCTCCTTATGTTCCCTGTTGTCCATGTACAAAGTCCAGGAACTGAGAGTAGTGTCCTGTCTTCCTTCCAAACTCTTTTGCCTCTCTCTTGGGATGGTGGGATGGTGACATGTGCAATAGGAGCCCCTCACCCCCTCCCTCCCTGATCCCATCCTTTCAATCCTTTACCTTGGCACTAAAAAATGTTTATCTATGTGCGGGTCATACCCCTCCCAACCCCACAACCTCGTATTGGCTAAAGTAGTTGACGTGGAGTTGCTTTCAGGGTTCCATACTGGGGCACTTCTTTTTACTCTGTTATAAATGACTTCGAACGGGGCATGTGAGAGCAAGGTCTCGGTGTTTGTCTGATGACATAATCTATGCCGAGCTTGGGAAACTTCAAAGGATGTGCAATTACACACTACAACAGGACTATACATTATCAAAAATGGGAGCATAATTGGCAATGAGATGCAATGTTGATAAATGTACTAATTTGGGTTACAATGCCACCTACACTATAAAACTATGTCTAAGTGGGATCTCTAATGGAAAGAATTGGGGGGTCCTGTAATTACAGACCAGGCAGCCATGGCTAGAGCTAGCAAGTATATTGTCCCTGGACAAGAGGGGAATAGATTCAAGAGAGAAAATTATTATCTCCCTCTTTACAAGGACACTGGTAAGGCCTCATTTGAATAAGTTGTGCAGTTTTTGGAATCCCATACTCCACAAAGGGACATCTTGAAATGGAAGCATTTCAGAGAAGGGCAACTAAAATAATAAAGGGAATATAGAGGCTTGACTATCAGACAGATTTAGACACGTTAGGGCTGTTTACATTGGAGAAGCGACGTTTGCATGGTATATGATCACTTTTTACAATTATGAATGGTCCATATAATAAATTCTCCTGCTTATATTGTTCAACAGTAAGGTTCATATCAGAGGATACTGGACTCCTTTAAGATTAAGACCTAACATCTTCAGGTAGGAAGGTTTGCTTTACGGTGAAACCAGTGTGAATGTGAAACTGTCCCTTCCAGCAGATGTGGTAAATGGTAAGGTTCATTGAGTACTTTAACAAGTGGCTGATACGTTTCTACAACTACAACATATGAGATTACTGGAATTAATACATATACTGTAGTTTCTGTGTATGGTACAAGGGATACTATATAATATTGAGAATTACTGGTATTAATACATACGTGTACTTCTGGTTGGTACAGGGATACTATATAATATTGAGAATTACTGGTATTAATACATATACTGTACTTCTGGTTGGTACAGGGATACTATATATTTGAAATTACTGGTATTAATACATATACTGTGTGTCTGCTGGTGGTACAGGGATACTATATAAATTGGAATTACTGGTATTAATACATATACTGTACTTCTTGGTTGGTACAGGGATACTATATAATATTGAGAATTACTGGTATTAATACCATATACGTAGTTCTGGTTGGTACGGGATACTATAACTATTGAGACTTACTGGTATTATACATTACTGTACTTCTGGTTGGTACAGGTATACTTATAATATTGAGAATTATCTGTATTAATACATATACGTACTTCTGGTTGTACAAGGGATATATAATATTGAGAATAACTGTATTAATACATATACTGTACTTCTGGTTGTACAGGGGATACTATATAATATGGAGAATTACTGGTATTAATACATATACTGTAGTTCGGTGGTACAAGGGATACTATCTATATATTGAGAATTACTGGTATTAATACATATAGGGCTGACTTCTGGTTGGTACAGGGAATATATAATATTAGGAGAGTTACTTTGGTAGTTGATGTGGCAGAGTCTGGGCCGTAGGTCTGGTTGGTACAGGATACTATATGATGATTGAGATTAACTGGTATTAATACAATACTGTCTTCTGGTTGGTACGAGTTACTTCTGTAACAGATTTGGGAGCAACAATCGGCCTGTTGAGATGGATTTATATAAACTTTAGGCAAGAATCCGAATTTGGGAAGAGGAGCACAGCATGATGACTGGAATTGAACATAAGATGGTTCTATTGATAAAGCCTATAATTCACAGGAGCTCTTCTGTCCTGATGTCATGCTACAATAAGACTAGTTTTCAATGATATCTTCCATACTATGCCTCTGCCATGTTCAAAAGTGTGCTTTGTTACGGCAAACAGGACTAATGGCATTCCCACTGGGGAAAAATTTGTCCTTCGGGTGGCCTGATTCTTAGCTGCCCTGAAAAAAACTTTTAATTAATGGATCCGGAAAAGTGCTGAAGTTCTGTTGTGCTGCTATGGCTGATGCCTGATTCTTAAGACGTGCTCAATAACGACGCTCTTTCCATGCCGAAGAAAATCGAGGATTTTGGGGAATTTTTATTTGTAGGTGGCTCGTGGCCCTTTTTGCACTGCCCAGCGAAGTATTCCAACACTAGCATATCTACTAGGTAGTGGCAGGTTTTTTCGAGCCCTCACCAACATCTCTTAATCACTTCTTAGAGGCAGCCTAATTTCCTCAACCTCAGACCTGTCATTTCTATTGTTGCAAGTTTCGGCTGGCCGGATCTGGTTGAAGGATTCGGCTACCTGCGGATAGTAGGTCTCAGTTCATGGAAGATGGACGTCTGTCCCACCCTCAACCTCAATAATATTGGGGAAAACCATGGCCGTCGTGGCCAATGCAGGAGAAGTGGTTGGACATGACCCTGGGTTGACAGAACTTTCCTCAATAATACTCTGAAGATCAGAGGGAAGGAAGTAAGTATGTAGCCTCAAGTTGTCCGTCTTGGGCCTAGCTGCAATTGGTCACAACTGCTGCCTTGTCAGGAACCTCGACAAAGTAAGTTGCACCCTTCCCTGTTCTCCTCCACAAAAGAACAGACACCATTAAGTCACCCGCTGTGATCCCCATCTGTGGACAATCAATTTAATACATCCTGACGCAGACTCCTATCCCCATTCAGAATCGTTTCCTGGAGATGATACCTTGCCTGAACGTTCGGAAACTGAATATAAAGGGCTTCAAGTGTAAACCAACTTCCTCTGTGCCCAAAATAGAATATTGGGTTATCCTCCTTAGACTGAGCTCTTGCCTGATGTCCAGTCATCACTCTCACTGAGGAACCATGAAGTAAGCGGGTGTGAAATGCTTTCAGGGCCTGGTGTATGGCCCTTAGCTCCGAACCCGTGGAAGAGTCTTGCCCCACCAACCGTGCTGAGGCTATGAGCTTAAAGGTGAGCCCCCCCAACCAGCTCTTGAGGGTCGAACTATATGTCCGTCCACTCTAGCTCTCTAATAGGCATCCCATTCTGAGATGACTCGCGAAACTCTCCATTCAGTGCCGTTGAACTTCAATTCATACAATCATTGATTGAGATTCGGATTGTTCTTGTCTACTCCTTCCTCAAAGTAGATTTGCGGGGGCCTCATCCTCCATCTTGCCCACCACTATCCTACGAGAAACTAGGAGACCCGGAATTTTCATCAGACCTAGAGCTATCTCTGGACTATACTTCTGCCCTTTGGAAATTTGGGTTATCTTCTCCTTCGGCAGGAGTACAGCCCAGACGAGTATCAATCTTGGCTCCCAATACACCAAGGTTTGAGTTGACATAGATGAATATTGGCCTCGGTTCACTATCCACCCAAATTCTTAAGGTTTGGGAGTTAGGTCCCTGTGGCTGCATAGGTTGATACTTTATCTTGCCACTAATAGTGAGATCAATCCAGCTAGTGGTAAATTTCCAACCCGCCATCCTTAGCTTTGTGCTGACGACCAAAGGACCTTGTGAATGTTCTTGGGTGACGTTGACCACCCAAATAGGAACAGCAAAATTTGATATATGATCTTGCCGACGTGTGAACCTTAGGAAGGCTGAAATGTTCTGCGGAATAGGCACATGGAGAAATGCATCGGTGGATCCCACCATACAAAGCCATCTCCGGGCATGATTGCTGCTTACGGGTTTTGCAAAGTCCTCCATCTGAATTTCTACAATTTATTATTCGTTGAGCCTTCTTAGTCTAGAATGGGGCGTAGTATCTCCTGTAAGCTTTGTTACCAACAAAGGTTTATCAAGTGAAGACCCCTGCCACCCATTCTTGACATGGTACTGGAGCAATAGCATCCTTATCAGGAGCTGCCGAACATACTGGAACAATATCGTTCCTCTCGAGGGCACTGAGGACAGAAGAGTTGATAAGAAATCCCTGTTCATTTGTTCTGAATTCGAGGCGATAAACCCCTGGTTTAACCGAATGCACCCTGGAGTCCCTGAATATGCTTTGCTTACTATTGCCGAAATAAAGTAGCTTGGCTCCTACTGGTGCAACTCAGGCAGGCCTCACTCATGCCTGACTTTGTCCCTGTTTTGGGATTCTGGAGACAAATTATGCGTGAACCTTGAAAAAGCGAGTACTGTCCCCTTTCCAATTGGAGATTCTAGTATATTCCCTCCCTGCACAATAAGACCTGGCTTCGTCTTTCTTTGTCCTGCCCCCCCTACCAAACGATTTCCTTTGTTGCTCACAAAATCTTCTTGTCCCTGGGAAAAAGGTGCTTTTACCCCTGTTGACTTGCTATAAGGTCAATCCAAGGCATTCCAAACCCTGACCACAAAGCTCGTCTGACGGATACCGATAGCGCCTACCCCGAGCTTGAACCTTGGTTAGGTTAGACTGCTGATTCCAGCATAATTTGGCTGCTAGCTAAAGTCTGCTAGGTTCTCCGAAGATATTTCTCTCTAATTCCTTCTTTAATATCCTCTTTAATATCCTCTAAAGCTCTGGCTGTCCAAACAGCCAGATGCTTTAGCAACGGAAAAAGAGCGCCACAGAAGCTCTACAACCTGCCCCAGCGGTCACAATTGCTTTTTTAAGCTCCGCTTCCATGCTCCATTGGGTGGCTTAGCAGCTGACGCATCCTCAATCGTTAATGTAGACTTGCTAGAGAGTCTAGCTCCGAGCATCGCCATTTGGCTTAAGTCCAGAACTGAAGAAAATCCTCTCCAAAGGATACAATTTTTCAAAATTTGGCTTACAGGCACTTGCCTGGAAAAACTTCTGCCATCTAGGTTAATTATCCTCCACTCTTGATGAACAGGGAATACATGTCTTTCTTTCTATGGAAAAGCACCGAAGTGTGTGGTTGCTCCTCCTCCTCAATAGTCAAGGCTTTTTAACCGACTTTTTAAGGAATTAATCTGCCTAAAATCGAACCCCAGACTGGCTCTTCAGACTCTGAAGCTTCAGAAGTCCTAGGATGCTGCTTCTCTTTGGTGTGTGAACTTCAGCCTCTGGGGATCCTCCTGTAATAGATCAGACCTGTCTGCACAACTTTTTGCTTTCCATCGCTGGATTGGAACAGGCTCTACAATTTCTTGACTCCGAGATTGGGACCATAGGCATCCCACCCCTCCCGGGAATCTCCCAGATTTTGGGGTGGTCTCCCCGCACACCTGCGAGACCACCCCAACTCCCGCGACCCGAACCTACCTGAGAGTCTGCCTTCTTGCAACAGCCCCTTTAAACATAGAAAAACAGGCAACTTCATAATTGACACTGCTCCTTTAATCCTTTACTCACAGCAAGATGAAAACTTACCACCTCCCCTAGACCCAGACTTCTTTCTTGGCAGCAGGCATAATGGGATCCACAACTAAGTGCAGCTCTGGCAATAGAAACTGCCACAGTGAGCATAGAGGACTGTAGCCGGTATAGCCAGAAAGGCATGTAGCTGGCAGAGCTGAAAAATAACATACTATTACTAAATAACCGGCTCACAGAAAAAACAAGACTGCTGGAGTTGAGGGGGAGGAGGGTTTTATTAATTGGGGGGGGGGGGGTTCTTCTGCTTACTGGCTTACCAGGAGCTTAACCCTTTAGTTTCTGCTGCCTGGGATGGCCAGGAAGGAATCCCCCCCCCTTTATAACTATTTTTGCCTTCCTCTGGATCAACCATTAAACTGTTAGGGTCGTGTAAAAAAGTAGAGTGAAAAGTTTGCCACTTTATGGACGTATCCATAGTAGTCAATACTGTCAGCCAGGACAAAGGCCTGTCGGGTCGCTGCAAAAGTAGCCCCAGGCGACAGTCGCCATAGAGAATTGCGTGTAATTGCCCTACACTATTCAGGCGATTTACCGTTACACTGAAATGCTGTCAGTCCCCAAATATTGGATGGTGTGTACCCCAGTTAAGATACTAACAGGGAGATGAATTATTTAATGTTATTGTATAACAAGTGTAAAATGCCCCCGTACCCAATTGTTATATTGATTATTTAGTCAGATAGACGTGGAAACTAATTTTCACTGAAAAGTTTTGGAATCCAACATTTTGTTATGTGGATTTTATAGATTTTGTGTTTGCAGTCCGTAAACTATTTCACAGAAAACAATGGCAATCATACAGTAATACAGTGTAATACTTTATGGAATGTTGGACTCTTCTCTTTGGAACTTGAGGAGTGATTTGGAGAGTAGATTTTGAGTTTCTTCCTCTGCTGATCATTCTTTCATCTGTCCTGCTTGTCAAACACAGTGTTTCTATCATAGTGTTGTCAGATTCATCTAATGTAACACAACATTCACATTCTAATTTATTCTGTCAGATTTTAGATCTGCCAGTGGAAGTTATTTTCACAAACTTGTCATTAAACTAGAATGGTGACATGAAAGTGTATTTATTGAACCATGGAATTGAGAACATAAAACAGTTTTAAGTCTTGACTTCCAGCAAAGCTTGTGAACAGAGGCCAAAACTTGGTGTCCATTAGGATTTTTCCCATGATCGCTTGACCCGATGCAGGACTCATCATCTCTAACTTAGTCCTGCATCGGCTGCATACCTGGGTTTACCTGATTCAGGTGGGGTTTTGGGTAACCTCATCGACTTTGAATGGATTTGGGTCGGTTTTTGTGGTGCAGACAGATCAGGTAGCAGGTGCAGGTCCCTTGAAGGCTCTGTTTAATTTTGGGTGCTGGTCAGGTTGTGGGCCTGTTATTTTTGGGTAATGGTTTTACGGTTGGAGGTTAGGTGTGGCTCTAAAAATGGAACCTTCAACGGACTCTAATCTGACCTTTGCTCCCATTTATTGGTAAATCAATGATCTCCCTGCTGAAAACGACTGAACCCAACAGGTTATGAATGAAAAAAACGGGCAACCCAGGTACTTGTAAAGACTAAGGTTTTTTTACATTTTAAAAACAAATTATAAAACTATTTCACTTGCAGAAAGTATTGCAAATACTCAGACTTCTGTGGTTTTGATGATCAATAACCAAGGTTTCAGCTTCAGACACGTTCCTCTCTCTGACCCGTAACCTTGTACACATCTGGTTACAGATCTGCCTGAGTGGTTTAACATAGCGATGGATCTGGATGTTCAAATAAAACCTTTGCAACAAAGAGACTTAATGGAGTCTGTTTCTGTCCACAGCCATACTTATACACATATGTACAGAATATATCAGGATAGGTAGGAAGGGGAGTAAATACCATTTAAAGCCCCACCAGTGCCAGTGTGTTCCAAGAATTCCAGCAAAAGTGCATTTTTATTACTGATTTTGTTAGATTATCATTCGCCGCAACATTGGCCTGTGCATTACCTGTACATTACCTGTGCATTGCCTGTGCATTACCTGTACATTACCTGTGCATTGCCTGTGCATTACCTGTACTTACTGTGCATTGCCTGTGCATTACCTGTACATTACCTGTGCATCACCTGTACAGTACCTGTCATTAGCCTGCACATTTACCTGCCATTACCTGCCATTACCTGCCACATTACCTGCATATGTCTATACTGGCATTAACATGTACATTACCTGTGTATTACCTTGCATTGCCTGTACATTACCAGTTAAATTGCCTGTACATAACCTTTGCCTTGCTTGTACAATCACCTGTGCATTGCCTGTACATTACCTGTGCATTGCCCTTACATTTACCCTGTGCATTGCCTGCATATTACGTGCATTGCCTTGCGCATTACCTGTGCCATTGCTGTACATTGCCTGTACATTACCTGTGCTTGCCTTACATTACCTGTGCATTACCTGTAATTACCTGTGCATTGTCTGTACATTACCTGTGCATTGCCTGTACATACCTGTGCATTGCCTGTATATTACCTGCATGTTACCTGTGCATTACCTGTGCATTGCCTGTACATTACATGTGCATTGGCCTTTACATTACCTTATATTACCTGTGCATTGCCCTGTATATACCTGCTGTTACCTGTGCATTACCTGTACTCATTGACTACTACGTGCATTGCCTACATTACCTGTGCTTGCCTGTACATTACCTGTGCATTGCCTGTACATTACTGCATTGCCTGTACATTACATTACTTGGCATTGCCTGTACATTACCAGTAAATTGCCTGTACATAACTTGTGTATTGCTTGTACATCTCACCTGTGCATTGCCTGACATTCACCTGTGCATTACCTGCATACTCCTGTGCATTGCCTCGCATTGCCTGTACACTTACCTGTGCATTGCCTGTACATTGCCTGTATTTACCTGCATGTTACCTGTGCATTACCTGTGCATTGCCTGTACATTACATTGTGCATTGCCTTTACATTACCTGTGCATTGCCTGTACATTACCTGTGCATTGCCTGTACATTACCTGTGCATTACCTGTATACTTACCTGTGCATTGCCGGTACATTACCTGTACATTACCGTGGCATTGCCTGTATATACCTACTGCATGTTACCTGTGCATTACTGTGCATTGCCTGTACATTACATTGTTGCATTGCCTTTACATTACTGTGCATTGCCTGTACATTACCTGTGCATTGCCTGTATATACTTACCTGCATGTTACCTGTGCATTACCTGTACATTACCTGTGCATTGCCTGTACATTACATTGTGCTTGCCTTTACATTACCTGTGCATTGCCTGTAGCTTACCTGTGCATTGCCTGTACATTACCTGTACATTACCTTGCATTGCCTGTACATTACCAGTAAATTGCCTGTACATAACCTGTGCATTGCTTGTACTCACCTGTGCATTACCTGCATATTACCGGTGCATTGCCTGTACATTACATTGAGCATTGCCTTTACATTACCTTTGCTTACCAGTACATTGCCTATACAAACCTGTGCTTTTGCCTGTATATTGCCTGTACATTACCTAAAACATTTCCTGTGTATTGGCCTGTACATTACCTACACTTACCTGTGCATTGCCTGTACATTGCCTGTGCATTACCTGTACATTGCCTGTACATTACCTTGCATTGACTGTACATTGCCTGTGCATTACCTGTCACTTACCTGTGCATCCCGTATATTGCCTGTATATTACCAGTACATTACATTGTGCATTGCCTGTACATTCCTATCATTACCTGTGGATTGCCTGTACCATGACCTGTGCCCTTACTGTACATTGCCTGTACTTACCTGTGCATTACCTGTACTTGCCTGTACATTACCTGTGCATTACCTGTACATTACCTGTGCATTACCTGTACATTGCACTCTTAATGGAGAGGCCGTATGTGGCATTGTTATACAGGGGGTTGGGACATACTAGATTTTACTTCCATTTTAAAAACAAACTACATTAATTATTAGGGTTTGCTGGAAATTGTAGTGCAACAACACCAATATATTTATAATTGAGTGCTAACTGGTTAAAGCTGGTTAGACATTATCCGCACATGGTACATTTGTAAAAAGTAGTATGTATCAAGCGCATTACCGCAGTAGAAACAAGCTCTGCTGAGGATATAGAAATGAGGCTCTGCGAAGGATATCGAATGAGCTCTACTGAGGAGATCGGAATCAGCTCTGCAGGAGATCGAATCACTCTGCTAAAGGATTCGGAATCAGCTCTGCTAAAGGAGTCGATCAGCCTGCTAAAGATGTCGAATCAGCTCTGCAGTGGAGATCAAATCAGCTCTGGACGGATATCAGAAATCCAGCTCTGCTAAAGGATGTCGGAATCAGCTCTGTTAAGGATTCGGAATCAGTCGTGCTAAGGATGTCGGAATCAGCTCTGCGTGGATATCAGAATCGACTCTGCTAAAGGATTCGGAATCAGCTCTGCTAAGGATGTCGGACAGCCTGCTGGAGTCGGAATCAACTCTGCAGGATTCAGAATCAGCTCTGCTAAAGGTGTTCGGAATCAGCTCTGCTGAGATATGGGTAATCACTCTGCTGAGCATAGTGGGAATCAGCTCTGGCTGAGGATATGGGAATCAGCTCTTGGCTGAGGATATGGGATCAGCTCTGCTGAGATATCGAATCAAGCGCTCAGAGGAATCAGAATAAAGCTCTGATTAGATTCGAATCACAGCTCTGCTAAAGGATATCGGAATGGGCTCTGCTGAGGATATGGGAATCAGCTCTGCTGAGGATATCAAATCACGCTGCAGAGGAGATCAGAATAAGCTCTGCTGAGGAGATCGGAATCAGCGCTGCGATGAGAAACGGAAAACAGCTCTGCTGAGATATCAGAATCAGCTCTGCTTTAGGAGATCGGAATTAGCTCCCAGCTGAGGATATCGAATCAGCTCTGGCTGAGGATCCGGAATCAGCTCTGCTGAGAATATCAGAATCAGCTCTGCTAAAGGATATCGGAATCAGCTTCTGCTAAAGATGTCGGAATCAGCTCTGCGGTGGAGATCGGAATCAACTCTGCTAAGGATATCGAATCCGCTCTGCTAAAGTATCGGAATCGGCTCTGCTGCGGAGAATCGGAATCGGCTCTGCTAAAGGATATCGGAATCAGCTCTGCTGAGGTGATATCGAAATCAGCTCTGGCTAGGATATCGAAATCAGCTCTGCTAAGGATATCGAAATCAGCTCTGCTGAGGATATCGAAATCAGCTCGCTGAGATATCGAAATCAGCTCTGCTGAGGATATCGAATCAGCTCTGCTGAGGATATCGGAATCAGCTCTGCTGAGGATATCGGATCGCTCTGCTGAGTATATCGAATGAGCCTGCTGAGGATATCGGAATCAGCTCTGCTGAGACTAATTGGAATCAGCTCTGCTGAGACTATATCGGAATCAGCTCTGCTGAGGATATCGAAATGAGCTCTGCTGATGAGATCGGAATGAGCTCTACTGAGGATATCGGAATCAGCTCTGCTGAGATATCGGATCGCTGCTAGGATATCGGAATCAAGCTCTGCTAAAGGATATCGGAATCAGCTCTGCTAAAGGATATCGGAATCAGCTCTGCTGAGGATATCGGAAACCAGCTTCTTGCTGAGGATATCGGAATGGAGCTCTACTGAGGATATCGGTATCAGCTCTGCTGAGGATATCGAAATCAGCTCTGCTAAGGATCGTCGGAATCAGCTCTGCTAAGGATATCGGAATCAGCTCTGCTGAGATGTTCGGATGATCGCTCTACTGAGGATATCGGTATCAGCTCTGCTGAGATATCGGAATCAGCTCTGCTAGGTATCGACAGCTCTGCAAGGATATCGAATCAGCTCAGCTGAGGATATCGGAATCAGCTCTGCTGAGGATATCGGAATCAGCTCTGCTGAGGATATGTGAATCAGCTCTGCTGAGGATATCGGAATTAGTGCTGCAGAGGAGATCAGAATAAGCTCCGATGAGGATATCGAATCAGCTCTGCTTAGGAGATCGGAATCATCTCTGCTGAGGAGATCGGAATCATCTCTGCTGGGAGATCGATCAGCTCTACACTAATTGAACTGAAATTAGCTGACTATAAAGCTAGTTTTTATACTGGGAAGGCTGACCTAACACTGTTTTTGAACTGGAAGGCTTAGGCTGGCGAAAGCTGGTTTTGTGAACGGGAAGCTGACTAATGCTGGTTTGTGAACTGGAAGGCTGACTAATGCTGGTTTGTGAACTGGAAGGCTGACTAAGCGGGTTTGTGAACGGGAAGGCTGACTAATGCTGGTTTGTGAACGGGAAGGCTGACTAATGCTTGTTGTGAACTGAAGGCGACTAAAAGCTGGTTGTGTGAACGGGAAGGCCGACAAAGCTGGTTGGGAACTGGAAGGCGACTAAAGCTGGTTGGGAAGGAAGGATGACTAAGCTGGTTGTGACGGAAGGCTGACTAAAGCTGGTTGGGAACTGGTGGAGGGCTGGGCAGACCTGTTTATTGAACAGAAGCACTGACAGACATTGTATTTTGAATGGAAGGACTGACCGGCACTTTTTTTTGAACAGATATGCGACTTGATTGAACGAGGACTGACAGACTTGGATTTTGAACGAAGGACTGACAGACTTTGGGATTTTTGAAACAGAAGGACTGACAGACTTTGGATTTTGAACAAGAAATTGATTGACAGAAGGCTTTGGATTTGAACAGAAGGATACAGATGACCTCTGATTGCCTTGATTGGGCCTGGGCAGCGGCACCCCTAGTGCAGTAGGTTTGAATACAATTACAGAGCAGCAGGGAGCACTAAACTAGCAGTTTACTACTAGCAGCAGCACGGCTGATTCCAGTATTCCATGTGGGAAACAGAAAAGAAGTTAACTGCACACCTATCTTAACTAGGAGTCTCAATCTCAACAACCTCCCCTGAATCAGCTGATGCTTGCCGACCAACCAGACCACTTTTATTGGGACAAATGCAGGTCTCTCTCTCCACCACTTCAGTCTCCATGAGGACAAAACTGCTCTGTGGCTCCGCCCCCCAAAAAACACCCGGGAAGGCAGGAACCAATGAGGGGAATGGAATGTGTGCAGGGGGAGGGACGGGGAGGAGTACTTGGTTCTTTCATTCACCCAACTGTATTAGTTCCGGATTCCCTTTCGGCTATTTAAAGGTACAGTACCACCACCGGGAAATTGCTTATTTTTAACGGACGGACATTAAATTCCGGACTTTACGACAGAGTCAATTTTGGGCACATTTTTATTACGGACTGTCCATGATATTACGGACAGTTGGCAACCCTGATGAAAGTTGTTTGACTTCAGACAGGTATCAAGACTTATCAGACTAGTGAAACCCCGTTACTATTGAGGAGGCGGAGAAGACCAACATCGTCTGGTGTTCCATAGAAAAGAAGACCTACTTCCGTGCACGAGAGTCAGAGGTATAATTCATTCTGAGTGGCGAGAGTCTCGAGAAAAGTCCCGGTGAGATAAGACGATAAGTTATACCCTTTCAGCAGGATTTTCAGATCTTCTGGATAAGCCTCCAGCAGTCGATGCTCCGTTAGCTCGGCTTTCAAAGAAACAGCATTCCTTTGGAAGCACCCTATGGAGAAAAGCTGGAGACGGAGTTGAAGGTTTTCTTAACTTCCAGGGCTACCGGCAAGATTGCAGTAGCTATGATTTCATTGATAAATCTATGTTAACTAGTGGAAAGGTTGGGGATGCCATTATTATGGTATTGAGAGAAAGGTCCTATTGGAGGCGATTCCAGACTCAGAATGGCCTCATCATTTGGATTAGGAGGCAAGGGAATCTGATAAAACCTAGGGCCAGAGGTATTGGCTTTCAGTCTCTGCTAGAAGGCCCTTGTGGCTTAATGCTTGGTATGCGGATACACAATCTAAGAATTCTTTGTGCCCGCTTCCCTATGAGGGCAAGAAAACTGTTTGGAAAAACTCTAGATGAGATAATTTCAAAGTCTTCGGGTGTCAAGAGCACATTTCTTCCCCGGGTATAGAAGACAGGGTGACTTCCTAGGACCCAGAAGACTAGATTCCGCGAAGGAGAAGAGAGGATAGAGCAGAAGCTATGACCGTGAAGAGAATTTTCTAGAGCAGCCGCCTGGAAAAGGAGACGTTAGTTTTTTTTTGCGGGGAAGCAGCCCAAACCAAAAGGCGAGCAAGACCCAAGTCCTAATGAAATGAGCTGCCCAGACCCTTCATGTAGGGGCCAGATGCTCAAATTCAAAGAGGTTTGGGCAGAGAAGACCGGATGCCTGGGTAAAGGCATAGTCAACAGGGGTACAGGATAGAATTCCTGAGAACCCCAGAATTTTTTTTTTCCAGACCCCCAAACAGCGGATCTGGTAAGTGGAGGTTTACAGACCTATATTCAGAAGCTCCTGGACAAGAAGGCTATTGTCCAGGTGCCAAAGGAACAGGAAAAAACAGGGTTTTACTCAACGCTGTTCTTAGTAACAAAATCTCTGGGGATCTAAGGCAATCCTGGATCTCAGAAGATTGAAACAAGTTTCATAAGGATCAGACTTCAAATGGTGACTTTGCAGACCATTCGGGGGCTATATTGGAAGGAGATTGGATGTGTTCATGAGCAAGGACGCGTACCTCCATGTTCCGGTAGCTCAGGAGCATCAACGGTTCCTAAGGTTCACCTTGGAGGCAAGATACTTCCAATTTACTTGCCTCCTTTGGCCTCTCAACATCCTCCCGGACAGTTTACAAAATGTGGTGGTGTAGTGCTCATTTAAGGAAGTCAGGAGTGGAAATTTTTCCACTACCTGGATGAGACCTTTTAATTATAGCTCGCCATCAAACACCAGCTATCGAAAGACGAGCTCTGGTAACAAGAGAACTGTTTGCTTTGGTGGCTAATCAATCTCGAAAAAAGCCAACTTCTTTCGCCGACTCAGAGGCTGATCTTCCTCGGAGCAATATAGAGACCAACAGCTGTGGTCTGTATCTTTGTCAGCTGCAAAGATAAGAAGAAAATATCCTCTTTAGTCCAGAGCTCTTGAAGCTCGAAAGAAGTGTCAGAAAGACAACTAATGAGAGTGTTGGGCACCCTAACAACAACGATTGGTCTCATAAGATGGGCAAAGTGGAGGATCAGGCCTTGCAGGGTACTTCCTAGCCAGGTGGGACAAGATACATCAAGTACTGGTCGCAAATAATACACTGAGCACTATTTACAAGAGAAATTTATCTTGTGGGCGGAGCAGGTAAATCTCCGAGTGGGGCTCCCCTAGCAGACACCGAGTGGATTCATATATTCACGGATGCATTCAGGGTTGGGGAGCCCACTTAGTCGGAGTGTGTCAAGGCACAGTGGAGTACAGACCTGTCCCATCTACCCTCACCTGTGATAGAGCTGAGGGCGATTCATCAGGCCCTCAAGGCCTTTTTACCTCTGATTCGGGCAATGCCAGTGTGTAGAGACAGACAATGTGGCAGCAGTCTCGTACATAAAAAATCAGGGAGGCACGAGAAGCCATACCTGATGAAGGATGTGGCACCAATTATAAGATTAGCGCAGTCGAATCTGTCAACCTCACCGCCTTACACATACCTGGGGTCCAGAATCGGTGGCAGATGTTTTTTATCAAGGAGCCAGCTGGACAACACAGAGTGGAGCTTAAACACCTGGTGTTTTCAGGATTAACAGCCAGATGGTGGATGCCAGATTGGGATCTAATGGCAACAACTCAGAATGCCCAAGACGACAAGATTTTTTGAAAAGTGAAGTTCCCTTCTTGCAACCATCAATTCCTCAAATTCTGATTTTCTGCAGGTGGGCTTGGATAGAGGCTTGAGCCTCAGTACATTGAGGTGCAGGTATCAGCCTGGTCAGTAGCATTAGGTAGAAACAAGAAGAGCTAGTGAGGAGATTCCTGCAAGGAGTGAGGTGTATTAACCGCACAGAAGACGTTTGTTACCCAATGGGACTTACCTACTGTGCTAAAAATCACTAATCAAAACCGCCTTTTGAGCCAAAAAGTAGTTTTTCTATCTGGGATCTAACACTAAAGACTGTGTTACTAGTGGCATTAACATCAGGAAGAAGGGAAATGAATAACGGCCCTTTCAATTAAGAGCCCAATATCAACGTTCTTCCAGAGGCAATTATCATGCATCATTCTGAAGGTTTTTACCCAAGGTCATCTCAAGCTTCCATATTAATGAGCCCATCATCCCCCAGCCTTTTCGGCAGAAGACCTTGAGTCTAATCCAGACTTAAAAAATTTGGATGTACGGGAATGTATTCTCGCCTACTAGAGAGAACCCGGGACATCAGGAGAACTGACAACCTGTGTTGTGTTACCTTCAGGTCCAAAAAAGGAGCGGCAGCAACTGTATCTACCATAAGGGATGGATAGTTAGAGCGATCAACAGGGCGTACAGCATCACAACTGGCACCTCCCAAGGGATAATAGCTCATTCCACAACGCGACATCTTCGGCAGCAGAAGAGGGAACCACTACAGAAGAAGCTGTTTGCTGTGCAGCTACATGGGCAACGCCCAATACCTTTTTTAGCATTATAAGCTAAATCTTAGTTTGCCTTAAGGGCATTGTTTGGACACAGATATTGCAGTCCGTTTCTGATGAGTAAAATTAATTTTTCTGCAGTGTGTGGCAATAATTTTTCCCAGCCCATGATTGCTTCGGTATGACCCATATTGTTTATTAGCTCGGGATTGCCAGGAAAGCTGAAATCCTGTCTACTTACAGAAAGTTCCTTTCCTGGCCATCCCCAGGGCAGCATCCCCCCATATATTGGCTTGAAATATACTAAGGGAAGGAGGAGGCGTGTCACATTAAAGGGTGAGTGTAAACTACTTCTGTCCAATGGCAGGGGAACCAATGAGTTGTATTATGCTGCCCTGGGGATGGCCAGGAAGGAAACTCTCGGTAAGTATTACAGGAGTTTCGTCATCTTTCTAAATGATTGGAATCAGCTCGTCTAAGGATATTGGAATCAGCTTGTGAGGATATTGGAACCAGCTCTACTAAAGATATGGAATCAGCTCGCTAAGGATATTGGAACAGCTCTACTAAAGGATATCGGAATCAGCTCTGCTAAGGATATTGGAATCATCTCTGCTGAGGATATCGGATAAGCTCCTAAAGGATATCGGAATTAGCGCTGCTGAGGATTAGAGATGTTCGAAACTGATGAGTTTCGTCCCGTTTTTAGAATTTACAGTTAAATTCGAAAATTCGAGATACGAAAACAGACCAATAGAAGTCTATGGGAGAAAAAAAATTTGAAAGTTTCTATTGATTTTAAATAGTAATAGTAGTTTACTGTAAATAACACTCGACCTGGGGAATGGTCTGGGGAACCATAAATATAACCAAAATTTTTAAAAACCATCTTTCTCCGATTGGGCTGTTTTCGAGCTTTTGCATTCTATTTTTGAGGGTTACCGAAAGCCAACGCTACTTTCAAGGGTACCGATATTACAATTCAAGGTTACCGAAATTGCTTGTACATTCAAGGGTTACCGAAATCAACGCTACTTTTGAGGGTTACCAATATTACAAAACTTTTTATACTAATTTTCGATAATCATCTACATTCGATTCGATAGCATCTACTTTTGATTTCGATAATTATCAAATTTTCTATAAAAATCGCAAACTCCGAAAATTCGGGTTTCGTAATTCCGGGAGTTCCGAAGTTTCGTCGGGCCTTAAAAAACCTTCGGATTCGATTCGAAACTGGGTTCTATTAGAGCCCCACAGTATCATCTCTACTGAGGATATCGAATCAGCTCTGCTGAGGATTCGGAATCAGCCTCTGCTAAGGATATCGGAATCAGCTCTTGCTGAGTATCGGAACAGCTCTGCTAAAGGATATTGGAATCTGCTCTGCTAAAGGATATCGGAATCAGCTATGCTGAGGATATCGGAACAGCTTCTGCTAAAGGATATCGATCAGCTCTGCTGAGGATATCGGAATCAGCTCTGCTAAAGGATATCGGAATCAGCTCTGCTGAGGATATCGGAATCAGCTCTGCTGAGGATATCGGAATCAGTTCTGCTAAAAGGATATCAGAATCAGCTCTGCTGATGATCCTTTCTTAAGCTGGGTACACCAGTAACGATAAAGCCCGATACCATCGGATCCGACGGTATCGGGGCTTTATCGTTACTGTGTGTACGTTCGTTTCCACGACGAGCGCGCGGCCGCCGAACGATCGGGTCTAGCGCGGCCGATGGAAAACACACAGTCCCGAGCGTTCTCCCTATGCAGATCTTTGAAGATGGCAGACAGGATCTTGCAGATCCTGTCTGTCATCTTTCAGAATCTGTACTGTGTGTACCTAGCTTAAATCATTTCAGCTCTTGTTTTTCCTAATGTAGAATAAAATAAGGCGCAATGTTTTGTTTGTGTCTGTCAGACACAGGCAGATTCTGTCAGATTCTGATTTGTCGTTAATGCCATTAAAACCAATAAATGCCCCCAAAGGTGTAAGACCTTTTAGTGCAATTCAGCTGCTGTATTGGATATAGTTTAGGAATCATTAGTTCAGCCTGTGATTATCAGAGAGCCTGGTTATTGCTTGTAATTTTCAACTCACTGCCAACTCATAGACTGCTAAGGGGTTGTGATACCTCAAGAGAGACATTTTTTTGCCAAAGAACGGAGAACACTTCTATTAGCTAATTACTGCCATGCTAATTGCTGCATGTAATTAGGCAACTCTGATTGGTTCCTTCACTCTTGTTCTTTTAACCTCATGTTCCCTTCTACATAGTACAGTAATACGCTGTCTGTAAACCATATATAGTGCAGGTTATGTACGTGCAATAACTTGTATATAGGCACTGTAGTGACATGGAATGGGAAAAATTGTAAATATCATTCTTTGCTTTACATACACTGAGATATATTAGCACGGACGGTTATTTAATTCCATTTACTGGAAGCAGACATCCCACCCTGGCAATATTATTGATTCAACCCTCCCACCCCCTAAAAACTTGAGGATGGTTTTCTTACCTTTATTGTTTCTCTCACAATATTGGGCATCTCATGGGAGTATTTCCTGGCATCTGGGCAAGTTCACGGGAGTTTCCCAGGGTCTCTTGGGCGCGCGGTATTCCACCCCAGAAGATGCCTGTGGAAGTTTGGCCTCCTGCAAACCATTGTCCTCATATCAAACTGAAATAACTGTTTCAGGGAGATTCAATAAAGTTCTTATCGTTAAAATGGTGCTAATTTTGCCCCAACCAATCAGATCTTTTAACATTGAAAACTAACATCTGATTGGTTGGGGCAAAATTAGCACCATTTTAAATAAGAACTTTTATTGAATTACCCTGTATGTTTTTAAAGGAAAATTCGTACCCAATTTTTAATACCGTGACAATACAGTGATCTCTGCCAATGTTTCTATAAACATACTGCACATAATGCAAATCCAGACCTTATCGAAAGACATCATAATTTTGGCAATATAAGCAACATGCAGATTGGTCACTCATATAGATAGTGAAAATAATGAATTAGTTCTAAGTGCACTTTGTGGTCTCCTGGCATTCCATGCATTATAATGTAGCATTTCTGTTTTGATTGAGGTTAAGTAAGAAAATCAAGTTGCACATAGGGGAAGACATTCAATAAATTCTGTCAACCTCAGTTCGCCTCAATTGTAATGTCACAAGCTGTTTGTAGCTCTAGAGGGGGCAACAAACCTGACAACAAAGTGATAATTCCCTGAGAGCTGTTCGTGCAGTGAGTGCGGATGATGAAGCAGATCCTGAATGGTTGGCAGAGAAGCTCATTATGACCTATACGGAACCCTAGAGAGTTGGTTCTGTCAAAGCAGAAAACACAGAAAAACAAATATATAACTTCCTGTATCTGCCTACCATAGTCTGATCATTATACATACAGCACTTGAAACGTTCCCCTTAGAATTCTATCATTTGGGGGTTAGGTTTGTAAGGGTTCGGGTCTACCTGGGGCCACGTTCCTTCGCTGCCGCATGGGCAGGCACGCCGCGGGCACCCCGTGCGCGCGCACCGTAAGGACGCACGGGGGCATGGAGCCCGGTGGCCGGAACATGGGTCGGCTGGGTCGCCTCCAAACGTGGCGCGCTCCAACGCAGGGCGATGACGGGGGGGGGGGCCTTCATAAGCCTCCCCACGTGGTGAGATCTTGCTGCTGCCAGTTCAGTATAGTTTTTCTGTTCTTCAGCTCCTTCTTGTTGTGATTTGTTCTGCCCAGTTTGTTCCTGATTCTTGTCCTTAAGTCTCACATCCATATTGTTACAGCCAGCTTCGTCTCAGTCTGCCTTCATCCTATTGTTACAGCCGCTTCTGTTCCAGTTTTCAGCCTTCAGCATCCATATTGTTACAGCCAGCTTCGTCTCCAGTTCAGCCTTCAGCATCCATATTGTTACAGCCAGCTTCTGTTTCCAGTTCAGCTGCAGCATCCATATTGTTACAGCAGCTTCTGTCTCCAGTTCAGCCTTCAGCATCCATATTGTTACAGCCAGCTTCTGTCTCCAGTTCAGCCTTCAGCATCCATATTGTTTACGCCAGCTTCTGTCTCCCGATTCAGCCTTCAGCATCCATATTGTTACAGCCAGCTTCTGTTCCAGTTCAGCCTGCAGCATCCATATTGTTACAGTCACTTCTGTTTCCAGTTTTACCTCCATGCTCTTGCCTGTGCTTCTACCTGTTCCCAGTTACCAACTGCCTCCTACACTGCGGGTTGGTCTCGGTAGACTTTGACTGGAACCGCAACCTGGTGTCTGTCCGGCATCCAACATCCTCACCATCAGAGCTCTGGAGAAGACCAACAGACACTTAGACTCTGCGTCCAGTGAGAGGTTTTGCTGGGGCTCTCCCTGAAGATCCTAACAGTAACTGGCAGCCAGATATGAACCCCGTGGAGAGGTCGGTCCGGCGTGAAGAATTATATGACAGGTATCTGAGCTACAAGGAGCCTTACAGAGCCTGTCAAGGGTTCTTCCAGCTTGATGCTAGGTTGAAGGCCATCTCCACTCCAGTCTCACAGCCGGCGTTCCAAGCTGCCTCCCTGGAACCTAAGGTGCCTCTGCCTGATAGATTTGTGGGAGATCGTTCAAAATTCACTCAGTTTAAAAGCTCTTGTGGACTTTATTTCTCCCTTCGTCCCCGAAGCTTTAGTGATGAAAGGGTTAAAGTCGGTTTTATCATCCTTATTGCAAGATGAACCCCAAGCCGGGCTCTCCGGCTTTGGAAAAGAATGATGCCACGGTAGCCTCGGTGGAGACCTTCTTGCTGCCCTGGCAGAAATTTATGATGACCCTAGAAGGGCTGCTACTGCAGAGGGTACGCTCCGTAATCTCTCCCAAGGTGGAGGCCAGTGGAGCAGTATGTGTCTGATTTCCGGAGATGTGAGACCGAAACCCATTGGAATGATGCAGCCCTTAAACATCAATTTCGTCTCGGCCTGTCTGAGACTTTGAAGTGAACTCACTCGTGTGGGAGTTCCGGAGACTCTTAAAGTTCTCAACGATCTGTCCGTCCAAATAGATAGACGTTGAGGGAAAGAAGGTTGGAGAGGATGGGTGCCAATCGCACTTTTCAGAATCACCTTTCCCTGCACCCTCTCCTCAGATGGCTGAACCTGTACCAATGCAACTTGGGCTCACCAATCAAACGCTTGAACAATACCTTCGTGTATACTTCCTCTTCTCAGGAGGATTGGTCTTCCCTCTTACCATTGGCCGAGTTTGCCTATAATAACGCTATTCATTCCTCCATTAAATGCTCACCATTTTTTGCAAATTATGGATTAAATCCAACCTTCCTTGTTGATTTCCCGGCAGCAGTTGAGGTCCCAGATCTTCAAACTCGGTTGGAGGTATTAAGCAGAGATTCACAGAACTAAGGTCTTCATCACTCAGGCCCAAGTCCAGGCTCAAAGGTCTGCTAATAGAGCTAGAAGGGATTCGTCAAATTTTAGGTTGTGACTCTGTTTGGCTGTCAACCACGAAATCTGAGGTTGAAGATCCCTTCTACCAAGCTGGGCCCTCGTTTTTTGGACCATTTTTGATTAGAGGTGTATTAACGCTATTGTTTTGAACTAGAACTTCCTCAATCTTTGAAGGTACACCCAGTATTTCATGTTCTCCTCTTTTAAGGGAGATCCTAACTCCTCTTGGCTCCTCCACCTCCTCCTCTCGCGCCTATCTTGCTTGAGAATGTTGAGGAGTATGAGATTGAAGCCATTCTGGATGTCAAGGTGTCGCAGGGAAATTGCGATATCTGGTCAAATGGAAAGGTTTTGGCCCTGAAGAAAATTCGTGGGAACCGGCTGAGCAAGTTCACGCTCCTAGCGTGACACCCGTCAGCGCCACGCAAGGACGCACGGGGGGCGTGGAGCCCGCGGCTGGAACATGGGTCGGCTGGGTCTCCTCCCAATGTGCGCGCGGGCACGCATGGGCACGCTCCAACGCAGGGCGATGACGTGGGGGGCCTTCATAAGCCTCCCACGTGGTGAGATCTTGCTGCCAGTTCAGTATAGTTTTATCTGTTCTTCAGCTCCTTCTTGTTGTGATTTGTTCTGCCCAGTTTGTTCTGATTCTTGTCCTTCAGTCTTCAGCATCCATATTGTTACAGCCAGTTTCTGTTTCCAGTTCAGCCTTCAGCATCAATATTTACAGCCAGCTTCTGTCTCCAGTTCAGCCTTCAGCATCCATATTGTTACAGTCAGCTTCTGTCTCCAGTTCAGCCTTCAGCATCCATATTGTTAACAGCCAGCTTCTGTTTCCAGTTCAGCCTTCAGCATCCATATTGTTACAGCCAGCTTCTTTTCCAGTTCAGCCTTCAGCATCCATATTGTACAGACCAGCTTCTGTCTCCAGTTCAGCCTGCAGCATCCATATTGTTACAGCCAGCTTCTGTCTCCAGTTCAGCCTTCAGCATCCATATTGTTACAGCCAGCTTTCTGTTTCCAGTTCAGCCTTCAGCATCCATATTGTTACAGCCAGCTTCTGTCTCCAGTTCACGCTTCAGCATCCATATTGTTACAGCCAGCTTCTGTCTCCAGTTCAGCCTGCAGCATCCATATTGTTACAGCCAGCTTCTGTCTCCAGTTCAGCTCAGCATCCATATTGTTACAGCCAGCTTCGTCTCCAGTTCACTTCAGCATCCATATTGTTACAGCCAGCTTCGTCTCCAGTTCAGCCTTCAGCATCCATATTGTTACAGCCAGCTTCTGTTTCCAGTTCAGCTGCAGCATCCATATTGTTACAGTCAGCTTCTGTTTCCAGTTTTACCTCCGTGCTCTTGCCTGTGCTTCTACCTGTTCCCAGTTACCAACTGCCTCTCTACACTGCTGGTTGGTCTCGGTAGACTTTGATCTGGAACCCGCAACCTGGTGTCTGTCCGGCAGCTCAACATCCTCACATCAGAGGCTCTGGAGAAGACCAACAGACACTTAGACTCTGCGTCCAGTGAGAGGTTTGCTGGGGCTCTCCCTGAAGAGTCATAACAGGTTTAAATCTCCTTTAAAGTATCTAATTAGTGCAAAGGCAAAAAAATGCTAAACACACATTTACCCACATGGCATTGTATACAATAGCTTTTATATGACAAGAGAATAGAAATGTCCTCCTCCTGTCTGTGCATTGCTCTTTAATTTGTGTATTTTTTTATTATTATTATTGTGGATTTATATGGTGCCAATATCTTCTGTGGTGCTTTACAGTTACATGGATACATTAACATCAGGCCCTTCCACCAAGAGCTTGCAATCTAAGCACATTTATTTGGCACATACAACCTATCAGTATGTCTTTATGAAAGTGGGGAAACCAGAGTGCCCAGAGGAAACCCCGCAGCACCGGGAGAGCAACAAACTCCTTTGCAGATGTGTCCAGGGTGGAATCGAACTCAGGGCTTCAACTCTGCAAGGCATCAGTACTAACCACTGAGCCACCATGCTGCCCACAAAAACATCATTTAAACCCCCCCAGAAATCTAAGGTTATATCGATGATTTCACAATACATGATAAGCATTAGACGCGTGTGAGTAAGTGAATCCCAGGATGGGACGTAAACAACTCTGGCAGGATTTTGTTCATCTCCTTGTGACATCACTATTGTGTCGTTGAAATGTAATAATTAATTTGGCTTGAAAAACGCCAATTACTGTTCTTTCTATTTCTTCTTTTTCTCTTCTTCCATTAATTCTTTCGCTTTTTTGGACTGTATCTCCTCCCACAGTTTTTGAGCTAGAGACATGAAATTTGGTAATTTTTGGAATCCGCGGAAGCGTTACGGTGTTATCGGTGAATTTCTGGACATGTTTTCCCATAGACTATATGGTAACAATCCTCAAATGTGGATATTCAAAACAGTTTTTTTTTCATGGTAAATACAAATGGTGATACCCCCAACCCCCCACACAGAACCGGGTACACCCCCTACTGACCTACCTTTCCATTCCCATGGAAGCCATATTTAAAGGGTAACTAGTAAAAAAAACTAATTTAGATTTATCCTCAATAAAAGATAGTTTATGATTATAAAACACAAAAAAGACTACCCCCTCAACCAGACCCAGGTACACACACCTACTAATCTACTTATCCATTACTGTGGCACCATACTTAAAGGGTAAACTAAAGTTAAAAAAAACTAATTTAATTTATTCTCAATGAAGATGTTTTATAGTTTAAACACAAAAAGACATACCCCTCAACCAGACCCAGGTACACACACCTACTGATCTACTTACCTTACGGTGAAGCCATATTTAAAGGGTAACTAAAAGTCAAAAAAACAATTTAGATTTTCCTCAATAAAAGATAGTTTATGGTTGTAAACACAAAAAGACTACCCCCTCAACCAGACCCAGTGTACACACACCCACTGATCTACTTATCCATACTGGTGTCAGCCATACTTAAGGAAACTAAAGTAAAAAAATTATTATATTTATCCTCAATAAAAGATTGTTTTGGGTGTAAACACAAAAAGAAACATACCCCCCTCAACCAGACCCAGGTACAAACACACCTACCAATCTATTATCCATACTGTGGCAGCCATACTTAAAGGGTAACTAAAGTAAAAAATAATTTAGATTTATCCTCAATAAAAGATAGTTTTTATGGTTGTAAACACCAAAAAAGACTGCCCCTCAACCAGACCCATGTACACACCCTGTTACTCTTTAAGTATGGCTGCCAAAGTAATGGATAAGTAGATTAGTTACCCTTTAAGTATGGCTGCCACAGTAATGGATAAGTAGATCAGTAAGTGTGTGTACGTGGGCCTGGTTGAGGGGGTATGTCTTTTTGTGTTTACAACCATAAAACTATCTTTTATGAGGATAAATCTAATTAGTTTTTTGACTTTAGTTACTCTTTAAGTATGCTGCCAAAGTAATGGATAAGTAGATTAGTAGGTGTGTGGTACATGGGTCTGGTTTGAGGGGCATTTCTTTTTTTGTGTTACAACCATAAAACTATCTTTTATTGAGGATAAATCTAAATTATTTTTTTACTTGTTACCCCTTTAAGTATGGCTGCCACAGTATGGATAATAGATTGGTAGGTGTGTGTACCTGGGTCTGTTGAGGGGTGGCTTATTTCTTTTTTGTGTTTACAACACCAAAACAATCTTTTATTGAGGATAAATATAAATATATTTTTTTTACTTTAGTTTCCTTTAAGTATGGCTGCACCAGTAATGGATAAGTAGTCAGTGGTGTGTGTACCTGGGTCTGGTTGAGGGGTATGTCTTTTTTGTGTTTCAAACCATAACAACTATCTTTTATGAGGATACATCTAATTTGTTTTTTTGACTTTAGTTACCCTTTAATATGGCTGCACCGTAATGGATAAGTAGATCAGTAGGTGTGTGTACCTGGGTCTGGTTGAGGGGGTATGTCTTTTTGTGTTTACAACATAACCTATCTTCATTGAAATAAATCTAAATTAGTTTTTTTTACTTTGTTACCCTTTAAGTATGGCTGCCACAGTAATGGATAAGTAGATTAGTAGGTGTGTGTACCTGGGTCTGGTTGAGGGGTATGTCTTTTTTGTGTTTATAATCATAAACTATCTTTTATTGAGGATAAATCTAATTAGTTTTTTTTTACTTTAGTTACCCTTTAAATATGGCTTCCATGGGATGAAAGGTAGGTCAGTAGGTTGGGTGTGTCCCGGTTCTGTGTGGGGGGTTGGGGTATCACCATTTGTTATTTGACCATGAAAAAACTGTTTTGAAATACCACATTGAGGATTGTTACCATTTAGTCTATGGGAAAACATGTCCGAAATTCACCGATAACACCGTAACGCTTCCGCGGGATTCCAAAATTACCAATTCATGTCTCTAGCTCAAAAACTGTGGAGGAGATACAGTCCAAAAAGCGAAAGAATTAATGGAAGAAGGAAAAGAAGAAATAGAAGAACAGTAATTTGGTTTTTCAAGCCAAATTAATTATTACATTTCAACGACACAATAGTTATGTCAACAAGGAGTTGAACAAAATCCTGCAGAGTTGTTATACGTCCCATCTCTGGGATTCACTTACTCACACGCGTCTAATGCTTATCATGTTTTGAAACATCCGATATAACCTTAGATTTCTGGGGGGGTTTAAATGATTTTTTTTTGTGGCAGCATGGTGCTCAGTGGTTAGTACTATGCCTTGCAGAGTTGAAGCCCTGAGTTCGATTCCACCCTTGGACACATCTGCAAGGAGTTTGTATGCTCTCCCCTGCTTGCGTGGGTTTCCTCTGGGCATCTGGTTTCCCCACTTTCATAAAGACATACTGATAGGTTGTATGTGCCAAATAAATGTGCTTAGATTGCAAGCTCTTGGTGGAAGGGCCTGATGTTAATGTATCCATTTAACTGTAAAACCACAGAAGATTTGCACCATATAATCCACAATAATAATAATAAAAAATACACAAATTAAAGAGCAATGCACAGACAGGGGAGGACATTTCTATTCTCTTGTCATAAAAAGCTATTGTATACAATGCCATGTGGGTAAATGTGTGTCTTAGCATTTTTTTTGTCCTTTGCACTAATTAGATATTTTAAAGGAGATTTAAACCGGTTATGACTCTTCAGGAGAGCCCCAGCAAACCTCTCACTGGACGCAGAGTCTAAGTGTCTGTTGGTCTTTCTCCAGAGCCTCTGTGTGAGGATGTTGAGCTGCGGACAGACACCAGGTTGCGGTTCCAGATCAAAGTCTACCGAGACCAACCAGCAGTGTAAGAGAGGCAGTTGGTAACTGGGAACAGTAGAAGCACAGGCAAGAGCACGGAGGTAAAACTGGAAACAGACTGACTGTAACATATTGGATGCTGCAGGCTGAACTGGAAACAGAAGCTGGCTGTAACAATATGGATGCTGAAGGCTGAACTGGAGACAGAAGCCTTGGCTGTAACAATATGGATGCTGAAGGCTGAACTGGAGACGAGCTGGCTGTAACAATTGGATGCTGAAGGCTGAACTGGAGACAGAGCTGGCTGTAAACATATGGATGCTGTCAGGCTGAACTGGAGACAGAAGCTGGCTGTAACAATATGGATGCTGAAGGCTGAACTGGAGACAGAAGCTGGCTGTAACAATATGGATGCTGAAGGCTAACTGGAAACAGAAGCTGGCTTTAACAATATGGATGCTGAAGGCTGAACTGGAGACAAAGCTGGCTGTAACAATAGGATGCTGCAGGCTGAACTGGGACAGAAGCTGCTGTAATATGGATGCTGAAGGCTAACTGGAAACAGAAGCTGGCTGTAACAATATGGATGCTGAAGGCTGAACTGAAACGAACGGCTTTAACAAATGGATGCTGAAGGCTGAACTGGAGACAGAAGCTGACTGTAACAATATGGTCTGAAGGCTGAACTGGAGACAGAGCTGGCTGTAACAATATTGATGCTGAAGGCTGAACTGGAACAGAAACTGGCTTTAACAATATGGATGCTGAAGACTGAAGGACAAGAATCGAACAAACTGGGCAGAACAAATCACACAAGAAGGAGCTAAGAACAGATAAAACTATACTGAACTGGCAGCAAGATCTCACCACGTGGGAGGCTTATGAAGGCCCCCCCGTCACCGCCCTGCGTTGGAGCGTGCCCTGCGTGCCGCGGCGCACATTTGGAGGAGACCCAGCCGACCCATGTTCCAGCCGCCGGCTCCACGCCCCCCGTGCGTCCTTGCGTGCGCGTGCACGGGTGTTCACCGCCTAGGAGCTTGAACTTGCTCAGCCGGTTCCCACGAATTTTCTTAGGGCCAAAACCTTTCCATTTGACCAGATATCGCAATTTTCCCTGCACACCTTGACATCCAGAATGGCTTCAATCTCATACCTCAACATTCTCAAGCAAGATAGGCGGCAGAGGAGAGGTGGAGGAGCCAAGAGGAGTTAGTGATCTCCTTCTTAAAAGAGGAGACATGAAATACTGGGTGTACCTTCAAAGATTGAGGAAGTTCTAGTTCAAAAGCAATAGCGTTAATACACCTCTTAATCAAAAATGGTCCATAAAACGAGGGCCCAGCTTGGTAGAAGGGATCTTCACCCTCAGATTCGTGTTGACAGCCAAACAAGAGTCACCAACCTAAAAATTTGACGAATCCCTTCTAGCTCTATTAGCAGACCTTTGAGCCTGGACTTGGGCCTGAGTGATGAACCTTAGTCCTGTGAATCTCTGCTTAATACCTCCAACCGAGTTTGAAGATCTGGGACCTCAACTGCTGCCGGGAAATCAACAAGGAGGTTGGATTTAATCCATAATTTGCAAAAAAGGTGAGCATTTAATGGGAATGAATAGCGTTATTATAGGCAAACTCGGCCAAGGTAAGAGGGAAGACCAATCCTCCTGAGAAGCGGAATTATACCAACGAAGGTATTGTTCAAGCGTTTGATTGGTGAGCCCCAAGTTGCATTTGTACAGTTCACCATCTGAGGAGGGGTGCAGGGAAAGGTGATTCTGAAAAGGTGCGATTGGCACCCATCCCTCTCCAACCTTCTTTCCCTCAAACGTCTATCTATTTGGACGGACAGATCGTTGAGAACTTTAGAGTCTCCGAACCCCACAGTGGAGTTCATCCTAAAAGTCTCAGACAGGCCGAGACGAAATTGATGTTTAAGGGCTGCATCATTCCAATGGGTTTCGGTGCCACATCTCCGGAAATCAGACACATACTGCTCCACTGGCCTCCACCCTGGAGAGATTACGGAGCGTACCCTCTGCAGTAGCAGCCCTTCTAGGGTCATCATAAATTTCTGCCAGGGCAGCAAGAAGGTCTCCACCGAGGCTACGTGGCATCATTCTTTTCCAAAGCCGAGAGCCCAGGCTTGGGGTTCATCTTGCAATAAGGAAAATGATAAACCGACTTTAACCCTTTCATCCTAAAGCTTCGGGGACGAAGGGAGAAATAAATCCACAAGAGCTTTTAAACTGAGTGAATTTTGAACGATCTCCCACAAATCTATCAGGCAGAGGCACCTTAGGTTCCAGGGAGGCAGCTTGGAACGCCGCCTGTGAGACTGGAGTGGAGATGGCCTCCACCTAGCATCAAGCTGGAAGAACCCTTGACAGGCCTCTGTAAGGCCCTTGTAGCTCGATACCTGTCTATATTTTCTTCCGCCGGACCGACCTCTCCAGCGGGGTTCATATCTGGCTGCCAGTTACTGTTAGGACTCTCAGGGAGAGCCCCACAAACCTCTCACTGGACGCAGAGTCTAAGTGTCTGTTGGTCTTCTCCAGAGCCCTGATGGTGAGGATGTTTGATTGGCCGACCAGACACCAGTTGCGGTTCCAGATCAAAGTCTACCGAGACCAACCCGCAGTGTAGGAGAGGCAGTTGGTAACTGGGAACAGGTAGAAGCACAGGCAGAGCATGGGAGGTAAAACTGGAAACAGAAGCTGACTGTAACAATATGGATGCTGCAGGCTGAACTGGAAACGAAGCTGGCTGTACAATATGGATGCTGAAGGCTGAACTGGGAGACAGAACTGGCTGTAACAATAGGATGCTGAAGGCTGAACGGAGACAGAAGCTGGCTGTAACAATATGATGCTGAAGGCTGAACTGGAGACAGAGCTTGCTGTAACAATATGGATTCTGCAGCTGAACTGGAACAGAAGCTGGCTGTAACAATATGGAGGCTGAAGGCTGAACTGGAGACAACTGGCTGTAACAATGGGATGCTGAGGGCTGAACTGGACACAGAAGCTGGCTGTACAATATGGATGCTGAAGGCAGAACTGGGACAGAAGCTGGCTGTAACAATATGGATGCTGAAGACTTAAGGACAAGAATCAGGACCAAACTGGGCAGAACAAATCACAACAGAAGGACTGAAGAACAGATAAACTATACTGAACTGGCAGGCAAGATCCACCACGTGGGGAGGCTTATGAAGGCCCCCCCCACGTCATCGCCCTGCGTTGGAGCGCGCACGTTTGGAGGCGACCCAGCCGACCCAGTTCCGGCCACCGGGCTCCATGCCCCCGTGCGTCCTTACGTGCGCGCGCACGGGGTGCCCGCGCGTGCCTGCCCATGCGGCAGCGAAGGAACGTGGCCCCAGGTAAGACCAACCCTTACAAACCTAAACCCCCAAATGATAGAATTCTAAGGGAACGTTTCAAGTTGCTGTATGTATAATGTCAGACTATGGTAGGCAGATACAGGAAGTTATATATTTGTTTTTCTGTGTTTCTGCTTTGACAGAACCAACTCTCTAGGGTTCCGTATAGGTCATAATGAGCTTCTCTGCCAACCATTCAGGATCTGCTTCATCATCCGCACTCTGCACGAACAGCTCTCAGGGAATTATCACTTTGTTGTCAGGTTTGTTGCCCCTCTAGAGCTACAAACAGCTTGTGACATTACAATTGAGGCGACTGAGGTTGACAGAATTTATTGAATGTCTTCCCCTATGTGCAACTTGATTTTCTTACTTAAACCTCAATCAAAACAGAAATGCTACATTATAATGCTGTAGGCCAGGAACCACAAAGTGACTTTGAACTAATTCATTATTTTCACTATCTATATGAGTGACCAATCTGCATGTTGCTTATATTGCCAAAATTATGATTCTTTCTATAAGGTCTGGATTTGCATTATGTGCAGTATGTTTATAGACACATTGGCAGAGATCACTGTATTGTCACGGTATTAAAAATTGGGTACGAATATTTCCTTTAAAAACATACAGGGTAATTCAATAAAAGTTCTTATTTAAAATGGTGCTAATTTTGCCCCAACCAATCAGATGTTAGTTTTCAATGTTAAATAGATCTGATTGGTGGGGCAAAATTAGCACCATTTTAAACGATAAGAACTTTTATTGAATCTCCCTGATAAACAGTTATTTCAGTTTGATATGAGGACAATGGTTTGCAGGAGGCCACAACTTCCACAGGCATCTTCTGGGGTGGAATACCGCGCGCCCAGAGACCCTGGGAAACTCCGTGAACTTGCCCAGATGCCAGGAAATACTCCCATGAGATGCCCAATATTGTGAGAGAAACAATAAAGGTAAGAAAACCATCCTCAAGTTTTTAGGTGGGAGGTTGAATCAAATAATATTGCCAGGGTGGGATGTCTGCTTTCCAGTTAATGAATTAAATAACCGTCCGGCTAATATATCTCAGTGTAGTAAAGCAAAGAATGATATTTACACTTTTCCCATTCCATGTACACTACAGCTGCCTATATACAGTTATTT
Source organism: Hymenochirus boettgeri (assembly GCA_019447015.1). Taxonomy (NCBI): domain Eukaryota; kingdom Metazoa; phylum Chordata; class Amphibia; order Anura; family Pipidae; genus Hymenochirus; species Hymenochirus boettgeri. The sequence goes on along the minus strand of CM033473.1, from coordinate 259,365,196 downwards.
GGCACGTACATAACCTGCACTATATATGGTTTACAGACAGCGTATTACTGTACTATGTAGAAGGGAACATAAGGTTAAAAAGAACAAAGAGTGAAGGAACCAATCAGAGTTGCCTAATTACATGCAGCAATTAGCATGGCAGTAATTAGCTAATAGAAGTGGTTCTCCTGTCTTTGGCAAAAAAATGTCTCTCTTGAGGTATCACAACCCCCCTTAGCAGTCTATGAAGTTGGGCAGTGATTGAAAATTACAGCAATAACCCCAGGCTCTCTGCTAATCACAGGCTGACTAATGATTCCTAAACTATATCCAATACAGCAGCTGTAATTGCTAAAAGGTCTTACACCTTTGGGTGGCATCTTATTGGTTTTAATGGGATTAACGACAAATCAGAATCTGACAGAATCTGCCTGTGTCTGACAGACACAAACAAAAACATTGCTCCTTATTTTATTCTACATTGAAAAACGAGAGCTGAAATGATTTAAGCTAGGTACACACAGTACAGATTCTGAAGATGACAGACAGGATCTGCAAGATCCTGTCTGCCATCTTTCAAAGATCTGCATAGGAGAACGCTCGGGACTGTGTGTTTTCCATCGGCCGCGCTAGACCCGATCGTTCGTGCGGCCGCCGCGCCTCGTTCGGGAAACGAACGTACACCAGTACCGATAAAGCCCCGATACCGTCGGATCCGATGGTATCGGGCTTTATCGTTACTGTGTGTACCCAGCTTAAGAAAGGATCATCAGCAGAGCTGATTCGATATCCTTTAACAGAACTGATTCCGATATCCTCAGCAGAGCTGATCCGATATCCTCAGCAGAGCTGATTCCGATATCCTTTAGCAGAGGATTCCGATTCTCAGCAGACTGATTCCGATATCCTTGCAGAGCTGATTCCGATATCCTCAGCATAGCTGATTCCGATATCCTTTAGCAAGCAGATTCCAATATCCTTTAGCAGAGCTGATTCCGATATCCCAGCAAGCTGATTCCGATATCCTTTAGCAGAGCTGATCGCTATCCTCAGCAGAGCTGATTCCGATATCCTCAGTAGAGTGTACTGTGGGCTCTAATAGAACCCAGTTTCGAATCGAATCCGAAGGTTTTTTAATGGCCCGACAAACTTTCGGAACTCCCGGGATTTACGAAACCCGAATTTTCGGAGTTTGCGATTTTTATAGAAAATTTGATAATTATCGAAATCAAAAGTAGATCTTATCGAAATCGAATGTAATGATTATCGAAAAATTAGTATAAAAAGTTTTGTAATATGGTAACCCTCAAAAGTAGCGTTTGATTTCGGTAACCCTTGAATGTACAGCCAATTTCGGTAACCCTTGAATTTGTAATATCGGAACCCTTGAAAGTAGCGTTGGCTTTCGGTACCCCTCAAAAATAGAATGCAAAAGCTCGAAAACAGCCCAATCGAGAGGAAGATGGTTTTTAAAATTTGTGTTATATTTATGGGTTCCCCAGACCATTCCCCAGGTCGAGTGTTATTTACAGTAAACTACTATTACTATTTAAAATCAATAGAAACTTTCAAATTTTTTTTCTCCCATAGACTTCTATTGGTCTGTTTTCGTATCTCGATTTTTTCGAATTTAACTGTAAATTCTAAAAACGGAGAAACTCTCATCATTTTCGAACATCTCTAATCCTCAGCAGCGCTAATTCCGATATCCTTTAGCGAGCTGATCCGATACCTCAGCAGAGATGATTCCAATATCCTTAGCAGAGCTGATTCCGATATCCTTTAGTAAGCTGGTTCCAATATCCTTAGCAGAGCTGATTCCATATCCTTAGTAGAGCTGGTTCCAATATCCTCACAAGCTGATTCCAATATCCTTAGCAGAGCTGATCCAATATCATTTAGAAAGCTGAAACGACCTGTAATACTTACCGAGAGTTTCCTTCCCTGGCCATCCCCAGGGCAGCATAATACAAACTCATTGGTTCCCCTGCCATTGGACAGAAGTAGTTTACACACTCACCCTTTAATGTGACACGCCTCCTCCCTTCCCTTAGTCTAGTTTTCAAAGCCAATATATGGGGGGATGCTGCCCTGGGGATGGCCAGGAAAGGAACGTTTCTGTAAGTAGGACAGGATTTTCAGCTTTCCTGGCAATCCCCGGCAGCATAATACAACATTGGGTCATACCGAAGCAATCATGGGCTGGGAAAAATTATTGTCCACACACTGCAGAAAAATTAATTTTACTCATCAGAAACGGACTGCAAATCTCCTGTGTCCAAACAATGCCCTTAAGGCAAACTAAGATTTAGCTTTATAATGCTTAACAAGGTATTGGGCGTTGCCCATGTAGCTCACAGCACAGCTTCTTCTGTAGTGGTTCCCTCTTCTGCTGCCGAAGATGTCGCTTGTGGAATGAGCTATTACCCTTGGGGAGGTGCCAGTTGCTGAGCTTCGTACGCCCTGTTGATCGCTCTAACTATCCATCTCCTTATTGTAGATACAGTTGCTGCCGCCTCCTTTTTTTGGACCTGAAGGTACCACAAACAGGTTGTCAGTTCTCCTGATTGTCCCGATTTCTCTCTGTAGGCAGAATACATTCCCGTACATCCAAATTTTTTAAGTCTGGATTAGACTCAAGGTCTTCTGCCGAAAAGGCTGGAGGATGATGGGCTCATTAATATGGAACTTGAGATGACCTTGGGTAAAAACCCTTCAGAATGATGCATGATAATTGCCTCTGGAAGAACGTTGATATTGGGCTCTTTTATTGAAGGCCGTTATTTCATTTGCCCTTCTTCCTGATGTTAATGCCACTAGTAACACAGTCTTTAGTGTTAGATCCCAGATAAAACTAATTCTTTTGGCTCAAAAGGCGGTTTTGATTAGTGATTTTTAGCACAGTAGGTAAGTCCCATGGGTACAAACTTCTTCTGTGCGGTTCTAATACCACCTCACTCCTTCAGGAATCTCCTCACTAGCTCTTCTTGTTTCTTACCTAATGCTACTGACCAGGCTGATACCTGCACCTCAATGACGGAGGCTCAAGCCTCTATCCAAGCCCACCTGCAGAAATCCAATTTGAGGAATTGATGGTTGCAAGAAGGGAACTTCACTTTTCATAAAAATCTTGTCGTCTTGGCTTCTGAGTTGTTGCCATTAGATCCCAATCTGGCATCCCATCTGGCTGTTAATTCCTGAAACACCAGTGTTTTAAGCTCCACTCTGTGTGTCCAGCTGGCTCCTTGATACACATCTGCCACCTGATTCTGGACCCCAGGTATGTGTAAGGCGGTGAGGTCTGACAGATTCGACTGCGCTAATCTTATAATTGGTGCCACCTCATCCTTCATCAGGTTATGGCTTCTCGTGCCTCCCTGATTTTTTATGTACGAGACTGCTGCCACATTGTCTGTCCTTTACACACTGGCATTGTGCCCCAATCAGAGGTAAAAGCCTTGAGGGCCTGATGAATCGCCCTCAGCTCTATCACAGGTGAGGGTAGATGGGACAGGTCTGTACTCCACTGTGCTTGAGCACACTCCTACTAAGTGGGCTCCCCAACCCTGAATGCATCCGTGAATATATGAATCCACTCGGGTTCTGCTAGGGGAGTCCCCACTCGGAGATTTACCTGCTCCGCCCACCAAGATAATTTCTCTTGTAAATAGTGCTCAAGTGTATTATTTGCGACCAGTTCTTGATTATCTTGTCCCACACTGGCTAGGAAGTACCCTGCAAGGCCTGATCCTCCACTTGCCCATCTTATGAGACCAATCGTTGTTGTTAGGTGGTGCCCAACACTCTCATTAGTTGTCTTTCTGACATTCTTTTCGAGCTTCAAGAGCTCCTGGACTAAAGAGGATATTTTTCTATCTTTGTTTGCACGGACAAAGATACAGACCCAGCTGTTGGTGTCTATATTTGCTCCGAGGAAAGTCAGCCTCTGAGTCGGCAGAAGTTGGCTTTTTTCGAGATTGATTAGCCACTCAAAGCAACCAGTGTCTCTTGTAACCAGAGCTCGTCTGTTCGATGAGCTGGTGTTTGATGGCGAGCTATAATTAAAAGGTCCGTACCAGTAGTGGAAATTTCCACTCTTGACTTCCTTAAATGAAGCCACTACCACCACCACATTTGTAAATGTCCGAGGATGTTGAAGGCCAAAGGAGGCAAGTAAATTGGAAGTATCTGCCCTCCAAGGTGAACCTTAGGAACCGTTGATGCTCTCTGAGCTACCGGAACATGGAGGTACGCGTCCTTCAGATCCATGAACACATCCAATCTCCTTCCAATATAGCCCCCGAATGGCGCAAAGTCACCATTTGAAGCTCTGACTCCTTATGAACTTGTTCAATCTTCTGAGATCCGGATTGGCCTTAATCCCCAAAGATTTTGTTACTAAGAACAGCGTTGAGTAAAACCCTGTTTTTCCTGTTCCTTTGGCACCTGGACAATAGCCTTCTTGTCCAGGAGCTTCTGAATATAGGTCTGTAAAACCATTTCACAATACCAATCCGCTGGTTTGGGGGTCTGGAAAAAAAAAAATTCTGGGGTTCTCAGGAATTCTATCCTGTAACCCTGTTGACTACGCCTTTACCCAGGCATCCGTTGTCTTCTCTGCCCAAACCTCTTTGAATTTGAGCATCTGGCCCCTACATGAAGGGTCTTGGCAGTCCCATTTTCATTAGGCTTGGGTCTTGCTCGCCTTTTGGGTTGGGCTGCTTCCCCCGAAAAAAAACTAACGGTCTCCTTTTCCAGGCGGGGCTGCTCTAAGAAAAATTCTCTTCACGGTCTACTTCTCTGCTATCCTCTCTTCTCCTTCGCGGAAATCTAGTCTTCTGGGTCCTAGGAAGTCACCCTGTCTTCTATTCCCTGGGGAAGAAATGTGCTCTTGACACCCGAAACTTTGAAATTATCTCATCAGAGTTTTTCTCAAACAGTTTCTTGCCCTCATAGGAAGCGGGCACAAGAATTCTTAGATTGTGTATCCGCATACCAAGCATTAAGCCACAGGCCCTTCTAGCAGAGACTGATAAGCCAATACCTCTGGACCCTAGTTTTATCAGATTCCCTGCTGCCCTCCAATCCAAATGATGAGGCCATTCTGAGTCTGGAATCGCCTCCAAGGGACCTTTCTCTCAAACCATTAATATGGCATCCCCAACCTTTCCACTAAGTTAACTAGATTTTATCCCGAAATCATAGCTACTGCAATCTTGCAGTAGCCCTGGAAGTTAAGAAAACCTTCAACTCCGTCTCCAGCTTTTCTCCATGGGTGCTTCCAAAGGAATGCTGTTCTCTTTGAAAGCCGAGCTAACCGGAGCATCGACTGCTGGAGGCTTATCCAGAAGATCTGAAAATCCTGCTGAAAGGGGTATAACTTATCGTCTTAGTCTCCACCGGGACTTTTCTCGAGACTCTCTGCCACTCAGAATGAATTATACCTCTGACTCCTCGTGCACGAAGTAGGTCTTCTTTTTCCATGGAAACACAAAGACGATGTTGGTTCTCCGCCTCCTCAATAGTTAACGTGTGTTTCACTAGTCTGATAAGTCTTGAACCTGTCTGAAGTCAAACAACTTTCACCAGGGTTGCCAACTGTCCGTAAATTCATGGACAGTCCGTAAAAATGTGCCCAAAATTGACTCTGTCCGTTAAAGTCCGTGAATTTAATGTTCCGTCCGTTAAAAATAAGCAATTTCCCGGTGGTGGTACCTTACCTTTAAATAGCCGAAAGAGGAATCCGAACTATATACAGTTGGGTGAATGAAAGCAACCAAGTACTCCTCCCCGTCCCTCCCCCTGCACACATTCCATTCCCCTCATTGGTTCCTGCCTTCCCGGGTGTTTTTTTGGGGGCGGAGCCACAGAGCAGTTTTGTCCTCATGGAGACTGAAGTGAAGTGGAGAGAGAGACCTGCATCTGTTCCAATAAACAGTGGTCTGGTTGGTCGGCAAGCCATCAGCTGATTCAGGGGAGGTTGTTGAGATTGAGACTCCCTAGTTAGATAAGTTTGCAGTTTAACTTCTTTTCTGTTTCCCACATGGAATACTGGAATCAGCCTGTGCTGCTGCTGTAGTAAACTGCTAGTCTTAGTGCTCCCTGCTGCTCTGTAATTGTATCAAACCTACTGCACTAGGGGTGCCCCCGCGCCCAGTCCATAGGCATCAAGGTCTTCTGTCAGTCCTTCTGTTCAAAATCAAATTCTGTCCGTCCTTCTGTCAAATCCAAATCGTCAGTCTTCAGTTCAAAATCCAAAGTCTGTCAGTCCTCTGTTCAAAATCCAAAGTCTGTCAGTCCTTCGTTCAAAATCCAAAGTCCTGTTCAGTCCTTCTGTTCAAAAAAAAGTGCCGGTCAGGTCCTTCCATTCAAAAATCCAATGTCTGTCAGTTGCTTCTGTTCAATAAACAGGTCTCGCCAGCCCTCCACCAGTTCCCAACCAGCTTTAGTCAGCCTTCCAGTCACAACCAGCTTTAGGTCATCCTTCCAGTTCCCCAACCAGCTTTAGTCGCCTTCCAGTTCCCAAACCAGCTTTAGTCGGCCTTCCCGTTCACACAAACCAGCTTTAGTCAGCCTTCAGTTCACAAACCAGCTTAGTCAGCCTTCCCGTTCACAACCAGCATTAGTCGCCTTCCCGTTCACAACCAGCTTAGTCAGCCTTCCAGTTCACAAACACGCATTAGTCACCTTCCAGTTCACAAACCAGCATTAGTCAGCCTTCCCGTTCACAAAACCAGCTTTCGCCAGCCTAACCTTCCAGTTCAAAAACAGTGTTAGGTCAGCCTTCCCAGTATAACAACTAGCTTTTATAGTCAGCTAATTCAGTTCAATTAGTGTAGAGCTGATTCGATCTCCTCAGCAGAGATGATTCGATCTCCTCAGCAGAGATGATTCCGATCTCCTAAGCAGAGCTGATTCCGATATCCTCACGGAGCTTATTCTGATCTCCTCTGCAGCACTAATTCCGATTCCTCAGCAGAGCTGATTCCATATCTCAGCATAGCTGATTCCGATATCCTCAGCAGAGCTGATTCCGATATCCTCAGCTGAGCTGATTTCCGATATCCTAGGTAACATGCAGGTAATATACAGGCAATGCACAGGTAATGTACAGGCAATGCACAGGTAATGTAACCACAGCCCCCCCACCACCCCCCCCAGCCCCGTAAGACACCCCCCCCCCCCCCTCCCCCGCCCCCCCACCCCAGCGGAGGCTGTTGGGACCGGCAGTCGCGTCTGTGATTGGCTGAGCGGCAGCCAACATCACAGCACAACGGCTGCCGGGAGTTCAGGGGTCGGAGAAAGAGGTGCAGCGTCAAGGTAAGTAAAAAGTTTGGGGAACTTTCTAATAAAATAAAGAGCGGTTGGGGCTGGGGGACTGGGAATTGATTTACCTAAAGGTTTTTATGGTAGGGGGAGGGAATATGCTAATCGGGAGGGAGAGGGAGGAAAGAGGGGGAGAAGGCTGCAGTACGCATCCAAACTTCGCCCGGAGGCCAGGGTAGGAGACAATCCTATATGGACTCTGTATCCTCCTGGTGGGCATTTTTGGGACTGTGGGGGGGATTACGGAGAACCTATGGGCTGGGATGTAGGTCAGGATTAAACTTACATAAAAAACATGGAGACCAGTAGTGGGGGCGGTGGATGTATAGTTTTGGGGGTGGACATGCCCTTTAAGCACTTCAAGGAGAGTCAATAAAATTTCTATACTTTAAAAATGGTGCTAATTTTGCCCCAACCAATCAGGTATTATTTAAACTTTGAAAGTGAACATCTGTTTTGGGTTGTGGCCAATAATCAGAACAATTTTTAATGATAAGAAATTTTATTGAATTACCCTGTTATTATTAAGTTTTTGGACACTAAAGATGTAATTTGCTGGGAGCCCAGCACGCACATGCGTGAGTCCTATTCTACACATCGCTATGGGTATTGCCTTTAACTAAGATTTTGATTGGACTGGTACTCTTTTACAGGGGCACTTAGCAAGGCGCAGCTTCATGACATTAAGACGTTAGTGGACGAGGAGACTTAGTTCGAGTTTAGAAGCCTTGTGTGTTGGCAACGCAGGCCCGCTGTCTCTGTGATTGGATCCTCCACATTATTCTATTTTTCATGTTGGACCTGAAGCCTGATCCTCTGTGCCACGCTTGACTCAATAACTCTGCGACTCATTTGACCGGTAGAGGACCGTAAGTACATTTACTATTGGTATAGGTTTACCTTTCTATATTGATAACAGTGGATGAAGGAGTATGTAGGGCTGATTATCACCACATTGAATATATATATTTTTTAATTATATGACACGATGAGTCAGATAAAAGGTTTTTGTACCCTTTTTTTTTTGCACAGCATAAGAGACTTCTATTTTTATGTGAATTTTCTCCCCTGTCTATTATCATTCTATGGCATGGGCAGAGACCCATCCCCTGTGTGCCAGCGCAGGGCATGTTCTAGGCATAAGTGACAAGGCGAGAACAGCTAGGGCACCATTAAATGTTGAGGACGCCATTTTAAAGTTTTTCTTTTAAGACAGGGATACAGTATCTAGCCATAGGTAGCAACAAGCTGTTCCAATCTCTTTGCTGTAGCCCTCTTGTTGCATACATATATCATCTTGCTCTGAGTTTTGTCCAGTCTATGCAATAAAAAGAACATGTGATACATGGACGACTAACAACCCCTGAGCATGAACGCCCGTTTAGTTGAAATCACTCATGTTGTTTGTCGTTCATTGGCGTCCATCACCAATGGACACCTGACCGAAGCACAGTAGACGTGTGCAATATCCGTATGAAATGGCAATGACCGTGCGGGTGTGCCTAGCACACTGGTGGGTTTCTTTCGTCCACCAAACTTTCATGGCGTGTACACGCGGGTGCGGGCGGGGTTAATACAAAGGTTGTTGGGGGAAGTTTCAGCTGGGGAAACACGGACAGCACGGGAGAGACTTGCTTGGACCTCACAAGAATGGCTATAACGTTGCGCCCACCAAGGCAAGTACCGGTATTCATTTAGAACAACGCAAACTAGATAAAAAACTAGTTATAAAATCAACTATAGTTAATTAACACTATTGGTTTCAAACTTGGTTGGATGCGTGTTAACTTCATTTAGAAATAAGTGAAAAGCTATCAAAGTTAACTAATCTACTGTATTGCCGCTTATGACACACAACAGATAAGAGTGAAAATGGCGTATGGGGCCCAGATTATTCCAATAAAAAAATCACTTGGGACAACCAAGCAAATGCCCCAGACTGCCCAGATACCGATTCACAGTCCTACACCCCGTCACATTGCAGACGCTCCGCAAATCCGGGCAACATCAGGCTTGACCCTCCAGGACAGTTGGGATGTGGTCCTTTAAAAATGGGACCTTTGGACAAGACACACATTCGGTCTATTGCCATAGCCGGCATTAAGACCAAAACTGTGGGGACCAAGCAGATTTTTGGGGGCCCCCTGAACGTCCATTACTACACTATCCAGCACCACCCGCGCACACACCCGTGGCACCCCAGCACACCCCCATGAGGACCACCAACTTTTGATCACCCGCTAGGGCACCCCAGGCCACGCTTAACCAGGATGTTGCTGGTGGGCTGCCAGGGGTGATGTGGCTGGCAGGGAGGATGGTTGCCAGAGAGGATGTGCTGGTGGTGCCAAGAACGACTGTGCTGGTGGTGCCAGAGGGGATGTGCTTGTGGTTTCCAGGGGATGTGCTGGTGGTTCGAAGGGTGATTGCTGGGTGTCCGAGGGGATGATCCCCATGTGCACCACCAGCACACCCAACCTTCACCACCAGCACATCTCCCTGGCACCCACAAGCACATCTCCCGCTGGCACCACAGCACACACCCCTGGCACCACAGCTCACACCCCCTGCACTACCAAGCACACCCCCCTCTGGCCTCCCAGACACCCCCCATCACCCTCCCCACCAGAACACTGTCCCAGCCCCTCTTCCCCAAGCCCCCTCGGGCAATGATGCACCTCTGTTCCACTGGTGGCCAGGGGGGTTATGCGATGTGGGGGGCTGCTTGCTCCCACCCCATCTGATTCTGATATCATTGATGATAAGCACTTTGGGACACCCCAAGCACCCCACCACACATCCCCAACGCCCCCTGGGCATGATAGCACCCATCTGATTGCACTGATGGCCGGAGGGGGCCTGTCTTCCTGGCGCACCCCATCTGATCATCTGATTGACACACCACCCCCGGGCATAACGCCATTTGGATATTATAGTGGTAACATATTCACTGCAGTCAAGATCAAAGTTGTAAACCATAGACATGGATTGGGTCATCAATTGGGAAGTGTTGGAACTTAACTTCCTGGAGTAGTTGATGGAATTGGAAACCAACTAACACGGCATGGCATGCCTCTCCTGCGCACCAAACCCCAGAGTTCAGCAGTGGCAGCGGCAGCGGTAAATTAACTAAGCTCGAGGCCGCTCAGGCGCACATCAGTGATGTGCTGCGCTGCACACGACTGGACCATGTGTCGGGAACTTTACTAAACCAACAATGATGGTTGGTACTTCATCTGCTGCCAAAGACTCCTCCTGATTTTGGTAATTGATGTTCAGCCGGGCCCCTGTCCGGACCGCCAGCAGCAGCAGCAGAGGTAAATCGTTAGAATCTGCATGGGCCTAGCCACAATATGCCCAACATTTTTATATAGTACTGGGCCCCTGGGCGGCTACAGATGGGGCCCCCTCGACATCCGGGCACAGCACGTGCTCGGTGACTTGGGATAATCTGGTCATTTGAAAGCGAGGAGTATCAATATTTTATTCATCTCAGGTTTGGTAAAAGAAAGGAGAAATTATTTTTAGATTTAAAAAAATCATAAGTCACCTTCCAAGAATTCTCTTTCAGTATTTTCTACTGGTGATTTTTTTAACGAACCATGATGATTATGTCCAATTTTGGTTCAAATTCAAAATGTAACCATCACTTCAAAGAGATTTTTATAATGAACAAGATAAAGTTAGACGTTGTAAAGGTCAAGTTGTTATCCGACTGAAATCAACTTAATGCTGAGAATATTTTTCTTGTAACTCAAAGGTCCAGACCCAGAAATTTCTCTTTGTCTAAATCACCAGCGTTCTGAGTTCAATCTCTATTTTTAGTCTAGTGCACAATTGCTTTTTATGGAAACGCTTTCCAGCCTCTGTGGAAATCGTTCGGAGTCTGTCACTTTCACAAATATTATTTTGCAATTTAAGCAGATCTTCAGGGTGGCTTATTGTTGTTATCTTAAGAGGATGTTGATTTGTTTGAGTTTTATTTCTCCTTAAAGGGGAACGTTATGTTTTGCAGTATTTATCTCAGCTAGCATAGATTAAAAACAGGAATAATAATACTTTAAAAAAAAAAGTAAAGCTTTCATACCCCTGAACCCTTTTGGAATGCTAAAAACATTAGAATAAACAACAACTGGGTGAGCCTCTTATTACAGAATCTATTATATGTACTAAATATAATTCAATGTATAGGTGTTCTCGGAAGAAAAACTTTGACTTAGGAGTAAGACAGAATGTAGTAAAGGGCATGTCCACCCCAAAACTATAATCCCCCCAAACTACTGGCCCACATGTTAGGGTAGTTTTATCCTCCACCTAACATCAGCTCATAGGGTTCTCCTTAGTCCCACCCCCAAAGTCTCAAAAACTGCCCACCAGAGGGAAGTCAAGTCCATATAGGACTCGGCTCCAACCTGGCTCCGGAGAAGTTGTGCATGCGTCCTGCAGCCCTTTCTCCCGTCCCTCCCCCTCCTCTCTCCCTCCCATCTCCCGATTCCCTCCCCCTACATTATGCCCTTTAAGTATAGCCTTCCCCCGAGTCCTACAGGCCCCACCGCATTAATTTTTTATTTTTAGAAGCTCCCCAAAACTCTTACTTACCCCCCTCTTTCCTTCCGCGCACTGACATGAACCGGCAGCCGCGTCCGTGATTGGCTGCCACTCAGCCAATCACAGACGCGACTGCCGGTCCCGCCCTCCGCGATTGCGTTTTTCTCGCAGCAGAGGCCGGGAGTGGCGGCGGAGGAAAGAGGGAGGTAGTAAAAGTGTGGGGCACTTTCTAAAGATAAATAATGATGCGGTGGGCTGGGGGACCCGGGGGAAGGCATACTTAAAAATTAGATTTAAGGGTGACCTTACCCTTATAAATATAACAGCTAGGTGACCCCACTGAAACATTTGTTATCGACAACATTTTTACAAATTCTTTAGGAATTCTGGTTTGTTTTGGACTATATTACCTTCCAGTAGTGTTGACCTTTACTTTATGAAGCTGAAGTAAGATCAAATGGAAAACGAATTGAACTGCTCATTAGTCACCTTGGTACCCCTGCCTACAGTATGTAGTGACTCGCTTGTATTTTTAAAGAATAGTCACTATTTTAATTTAAACAGAATTAAAAAAAAAAACGAAAAGCCACAGATTGTGGCTCCCACATGATAACCTTCTTCCAACGATTCATCACTTTTGTTACAAGCGGCAGGTTCCGCATTCATTTATCTTAGCATTAATAGGCTCTCTCTGTCATCCCCTCATGTGCGCTGTGTTATCTTTGGCCTTATTGCTTACGCATACGTGCACTACTCTTTTGTGCATATCACATTTGCTCCAATAACAGATTGAGGCCAGTGGCGTATTCGTTAAAACAGTTCGGGGCACATGCCCCGGATGTTGGCAAAGTGCCCCGATGTTTTTAACTCGCCTGTGCCACCCTAAAGTGCCCCGAACTTCGGATTTCCCGGGCTGTCACAAACCTATGGGGCACGTCGCGCAGCCGCGCACGCGAATGAACGTCGCTACCGGCGCGCCGTGTCACGAGGCTCGCCGGTGCAGAGAGAGAGAATCCGGAATCAGGAGGGAGTCCAGATATGTTAGCAGTGCACCGTAGCAGTAGCAGCAGAGCCTAGATATCAGATACAGATAGAGTAAGATAGATAGCACCAGTTCTATAGATAGATAGCAGGCCAGTTTAGATATGATAGATAGCAGTTTAGATAGATAGATAGCTAGCAGAGGGGATATCTAGTATAGCAGGTACATAGATAGATAGACGATAGATCATTAGAAGCAGAATAGACAGACACTAGACGGACAGAAGATAATAGATTAGATAGATAGAATAGATAGATAGATAGATAATAGATAGATATGAGTAGATAGATAGCAGAGTGAGATAGATGAGATAATAGAAGATAGATAGATAGCCAGTAGTTTAGAAGATAGACTAATAGATAGATAGATAGATAGATATATAGCAGATTAGATTAAGTTAGATAGCATCAGTTAGAAATGATAGATAGATACGATAGAGACAAGAGAGATAACAAAGAAGCAGATAGACATAGTTAAATAGATAAACAAGTGGCACATATATAGATAAGTATAGATCTATCAGAGGAGAGAGGGATAAGATAAGATTAGATAGGGGCAAGGTCCATGTTAACAAGTGTACAAGGAGGTCTCCCTGGTCCCAAGGTGTGGGCAAAGCATCTGACTACAACTGAACACAACAGTAAAGTTAAATGAACCAAATTGCTACCAGTTATTAATGAAAATCCAGTTTACTGTGCCTTTGTGTCATTATTGTGCCACTCTACTGATGCTATTCTCTGGTTCCTCTGTCTATTTCACTGTCTTTCTGTCTGTTTATCACATCGGGCTGTGTGTCTATGTTTGGTGTTGTCTACTGTCTGTATCTTTTTGAATCTCTATAAGTACTAGTGGGTGTGGCCTATTGGGGCGGGAGAAGGGGCGTGACCTAAAAACCATGTTTGCGAGCGCGCGCAGTGGTGTGCCAAAAGTGCCCTGATCTCCTTAGACCTAATACCGCCCCTGTGGGGCCAGTAATCTAGCATACACTGCAAAAAGGTTTTATAGTATAGAGCTTGTAAAGTAACTGCAAATTACACATTACTAAAAAAGAATCTTTGTCCCAACAGGGGCTTGCTTAACAAAAATGTCGCAGTAGACCCTCATTCATCTTTGCTAAATTATTATCATGTACTTTAGTGAGATTGCATTAAAGCGGTTGATCTCACTCATCACCCCCTAGTTCCTCTCCCCTTAGTCCTCAGACTCTTTTCCTGTTTCTGTTTTTCTCCTCTTACTGTGCAATTCTGCCTAAAGGGCAACTGTGGTATCAAAACAAGGTAAGGTTAAATAAGAGCCTTTATATTTCTTATTAAATGAGCCGACAATCACATTTCTGGCTGCAACCTGTGAGAAATTACATGGATGAATTTTCAAATTCCTGTTTCCAGTAGGTTATGATTCCTCACCTGACTCTTGCCGCCACCCATCCACCCAGGGGTGAACATGTTCAAGTTAAGACTTCACTGCTAGGAAATTCAGGAATAGTACGCTGGGGGAAATTGACAGTTGCAGAAGGGAGGTACTATTTAATGCAGACAGGCTGGGTCACATGATTACAAGGTCACATGTGCTGAACACCAGGAAGTGTTCAAGCAGGAAGTATATTGCTAAACCTATCTAGCACATAACTTCTCACAATGTTTATCTAGAGATTGATTTAGCGTTTTATTTGAAGGTATGAGGAAGGGTTTTATAAGTTCAAACTAGTTTGGAACCAATTCAAGAACCACAGTTTTGACCCTTTAATGACACTGCTGTAACATCAGTAACATAGTTAATGAGGTTAAATAAAGACATCATCCCTCAAGTCCAACTATTCCCTCCTTTTTTTAACCCTATCTACATACAGTTGAATCCAGAGAAGGCAAAAAAAAAAAAGAAAACGCTAAACAGAGTGGGATTCCTCCTCACTACAAACGGCAACCGGAAGTAAAATCCCTGGATCAACCAGTATATGTATTAATATCAGTAATTCTCAATATTATATAGTATACCTTGTACACCAACTAACAGTATAATGAAATTAAACAAGGTTAAATTCTCAATATTATATAGTATCCTGTACCAACCAGAACTAACAGGTTATGTATAATACCAGTAATTCTCAATAGATATATAGTATTCCTTTAACCAGAACTACAGTATTGATTAATCACAAGTAATTCGCAATTTATATAGTATCCCTTGTACCACCAGAACTCCAAGTATTATGTATTTGATACCAGTAATTCTCAATATATTAGTATCCCTGGTACCAACCAGAAACTACATTAAAGTATTGATAACCAGTATTCTCCATATTTTATTATCCTGTGTACAACCAAAATACACAGTATATGTATAATACCAGAATTCTCAATTATATTAGTATCCCGTACCAACCAGAAACTACAGTAATGTATAATACAGTAATTCTCAATATTATATTAGTACCACCTGTACCAACCAGAAATACACTATATGTATTAATACAGTATTCTCAACAATTATATAGTATCCCTGTACCAACCAGAACTACAGTATAGGTATTAATACCAGTAATACTCTCAATATTAGTAGTATCCCTGTACCAACCAGGAACTACAGTATATGGATTAATACCAGTAATTCTCAATATTATATAGTACTCCTGTTACCAAACCAGAAACTACAGTATATGTATTAATACCAGTAATTCAATATAATATAGTATCCCCTGTACCAACCAGAATTACAGGTATATGTATAATACCAGTAATTCTCGAATATTATTAGTATCCCTTACCAACAGAACTACAGTAAATGTATTAATACCCAGTACGTAAGTCTCAGATATTTTTTGTTTTAGACACCTTATGTCATAGGCCACTTGTTAATGCTATTCAATGAACGTGTGTCATATACCACAATCGCTGGAAGACAGTTACACAGTTTCACTGAGGTTCTCACGGTAAAGAAACACCTTTCTCCTAACCTGAGATGTAAACTTCCAATCATGAATGAGTGTCCACGGGAGCTGTGCAGAGATTTGTCTCTGTGCCCTTGTTATTGCAGTAAAACTATCAAGCTGCAAGTTTCCATGTGGACCATATAACTGATCAATATTGCATTGATCCTAATTGTTAATCAATCTTTACCAATCGATGAAACATCAGTGGACTTTAACCTTAACTTCAGTGTGTTCTTTAACTGATTACATCACGTACATCGATGTTTATTTTTTATTTTTTTTAAATAAAGTTCCAATCGTAGAGGAGTAGAGGAAAAGCAAAATCTTTGGTTAATGTTAATACAGCCAGCACAATACGACACCAACTTTCTAAAAAATGACATTGTCCCCAGAATGCCATGCGCACAGGTCGAATAAGCAATTAATTACTGGCAAGGGGGCAAACAGTGTGATATTGTGCAGATCTTTAGTTTCAGAGCTGTTAAAGCCAATACAGTTCAATCCATGTATAGAAGCCCTCCTGCATTGATAAAGGAATTGCCTTCTGTGCCTAGATGTCCTGTTCCATTCATTCATCTCGTTATCCTAGTTGCCTCAGATCACCATGATAACTAAACGGAATATGTTATTAAGTTTGCCAGTGTAATTATATAAAACTAAATTCCTAAGCGCACACACTGTTCTTTTGAGACCTGTCACTAATTTTCTTAGATATCCACCACTGGAAAACATTTTACATTTCAGGGAGTTTAAAAGAGGTGAGATCTGAGCCGTAAAATGGGGTGCAACTAAGATAAAAGGGCTGTTCTGAGTGGAAATAGAAAATTCAACGGGATTGTTTGCAACCACGCCGAAAATTGCGGTCATTGCCCTTACGGTAACGTATAGTGTTAGTGTGAAAAAGCATTACCTTGCATCTCTACTCCCTTATGTTCGTCCTGCAGAGTCTGTGCAAGTCCAGAAACTGAGAGAGTAGAGCTGTCGTGAGTATCTGGTCCCCTGCTTCTATCCTTCCTTGTCTCCCTGTGAAATAACCTGGATGATGCACAGAGGGGAGCCTTCCCCCACCCTTCAAGACTCCTTTGTATGGGCTGCTCTTCCCCTAGCATTAAAATACATTCCATAGTGTAGGGTACCCCGCCCAGCTCCACACCCACTATGTTAGTTTTGTAAGAAAAATTGTGATAAAATCCACAAATTTTCCTAGGTGGTTTTCTATGCAATTGACGCTTGCAATCAGCTTAGCATGTGAGAATACCGCAAACAGGGCATTCCGCATTTACATGCATAAAAAAGTTGAATGGAAGCGGCCAACTCTGTGAAGTCAGAAAGAATGTCTGGTTTATTGCGAACATCACCAAATATACCCAACGTTCGGAGAACGCTATGTCTCCTTCATCAGGTGTATCCACACTCTACCCATACCCACCATTTATAGACCAGTGACCAAACATTACTCCCCCTCCCACACTTTTAGGGAGTGTGGCCAAATTCAAATTAACCTTACAATCATGTGTTTTTATACAGCTTGATATGCAGTTAAACACCAGGAAAGTTTCTTGTAAAGAACTCCCTTCACAGTTCAAGGATTACTCAGTATTACTTCACGTTATGTTTGAATATTTCAAAAGAGGACACTTATTGGACTTTTACAGTTTGGGAAAAGACACATGATTGTGGAAGGTTAATTGAATTGGGCCACTCCCCTAAAAGGTGGGAGGGGGGAGTAGTATTTTGGACAACTGGTTATACATGGTGGTATGGGTTTGAGAGTGTGGATACACCTGATTGAAGGGAGACATAGCGGTGTCCCGAAACTTGTAGTATATTTGTGTGATGCATAAACAGAACATTTCTGATTCAACCGAGTGTCGCTTCCATCAAACTTTTTATGCCTTGTGCTACTTAGCTTAAAGTCCTGAGGTAGAGACGATGGGAAGCAGCAACCTGGAAGATACTGGCACATTGCCTGAAGGAGTGTCCATGAGGCCCATACGTATGTTTATAACATTCATTCACATTCATACATTGTTATAACCAAGTAGTCGCTGTCTCTATTATCACAGCTGAGGCCATCAGCATCTATCTATCTATTTATGCTAGAGTGCTTTGTGGAATGCTCTATGGTGCTGAGAAATCAATGATGGATTGCTATAATTCCATTCAGAAAGAGAGGTTTTTTTCTTCCCTATACATTGTAAATCCCACATACTGTAGATCAACGGTCTAGCTAATCGGAGTCATTGTTAGGATTAGAAACAATAAACGTTATCAGTATCTTTCAATAGGTAGATGGTTTCTTTCTCTTTACAACCGTTCTCTTTTTCTTCCAGTTGTAGAAAAAAGAGAGTTGTATTGTGCTGATACTGGGACAAGTGTACTTTCAGTCTTCTAATTTAACTCATTTCCTCGACCAATCTCAGGCAAATCACTTTACCATGGGTGTGTAAGCTAGAAATCCTTGGGCCAAAAGTAGCAAATTTGGTATGACATCTCTGGATTGCAGCCCTGTTAAAATTACATTGGGGTGAAGTTCAATTTCCTGTTTCCAGCTAGGTTGAGTGACATCACACTGACCTTCTGCCATGCCCTTCCCGCCCCTGGGTGAAGCATGCTCACCGTTTAAGAGTTGAGTTACTGCTGGAGGAAAACGTGGAAGTGCTTGGGAAAAAATTGACAGTTGAGAGTGGGAGCCAATTATTGAAGGCAGACGGCTGGTCACATGACTACAGCTGGTCACATGGCTGAAACAACAGGACAGTGTCAAAGCCGGAAGTAATATTGCTGAACCTTTCTAGAATAAATTCTTCACAACTTTTATCTAGAGATGTGATTTAGGTTTTTTGAAGGTATGTAGAGTTAGAAGGTTTTCTTTATATAATTCTAACTAGTTGGGAGAATTCGAGACCACGGTTACCGTGGTTATATCCCTTTATATCGCTGAGACTTTCCGTACATTGTTCTGCTCTCAGCCTCCTTCAAAGTCATGTGATCGGTTTTCACAGAAAGCAGGAGAAATTAGAAGGGAAAGGTTAAGTATAAAGTTGAATTTGGCTGAAAGACTGCATTTGGAAGGGAATGTGTTGTTTGTGCTGCAGATTTTAAAACTCAATAATGTCAATGAAAGGGATATTGTTGTTTTACTTACCCTTAAATATGTACATGATTAAAGGTAGGTCAGTTGGTGTGTGAGTGTGGTATTCAGGTGGGGGATAAAATATAAATTTTTTGATGATTGGTCAAAAATAGTTTTTTACTTTAGTTACCCTATACATATGGCTGCCATAGTAATGGATAGTAGATCATAGGTGTGTGTACCGTGTCGGGTTGAGAGTTAAAAAAAAACTTTTTTTGATTATTGATCAAAATTAGCTTTTTGGACTTTAGTTACCTTTAAAGTATGGCTTCAACAGTAATGGTAAGTAGATCAGTAGGTGTGTTCTACCTGGGTCTGATTGAGGGGTATGTCTTTTTTGTGTTTACAACCATAAAACTATTTTTTATTGAGGATAAATCTAAATAATTTTTTTACTTTAGTTACCCTTTAAGTATGGCTGCCCACTGTAATGGATAAGTAGATCAGTAGGTGTTTGTACACTGGGTCTGGTTGAGGGGGTAGTCTTTTTGTGTTTTACACCCATAAAAACTATCTTTTATTTAAGGATCAATCTAAATTGTTTTTTACTTAGTTACCTTTAAGTCTGGCTGCCACGTAATGGATACGTAGATCAGTAAGTGGGTGTAGGGGTTGTTGTTGAGGGGGTATGTCTTTTTGTGTGTTTACAACCATAAAACTATCTTTTATTGTGGATAAATCTAAATTAGTTTTTTGACTTTAGTTACTTCTTTAGTATGGCTGCCAAGTAATGGATAAGTAGATTAGTTACACCTTAAGTAGGGCTGCCACAGTAATGGATAAGTAGACCAGTAAGTGTGTGTACGTGGGCCTGGTTGAGGGGTATGTCTTTTTGTGTTTACAACCAATAAAACTATCTTTATTGAGGATAAATCTAATAGTTTTTTGACTTAGTTACTCTTTAAGTATGGCTGCCAAAGTAAGGATAAGTAGATTAGTAGGGTGTGTACATGGGTCGGTGAGGGGGGCAGTCTTTTTTGGTGTTTACAACCATAAAAATATCTTTTATTGAGGATACAATCTAAATTATTTTTTACTTTAGTTACCCTTTAAGTATGGCTGCCACAGTAGGTATAATAGATTGGTAGGTGTGTTGTACCTGGGTCTGGTTGAGGGGTATGTTCTTTTTGTGTTTACACCCAAAACAATCTTTTATTGAGGATAAATATAATAATTTTTTTTACGTTTAGTTTCTCTTAAGTATGGCTGACACCATACTGGATAAGTAGTCAGTGGGTGTGTGTAACTGGGGTTGGTGAGGGGGTAGGTCTTTTTGTGTTTACAACCAAAACTATCTTTTATGAGGAAAATCTAAATTGTTTTTTTGACTTTTAGTTACCCTTTAAATATGGCTTCACCTGTAAGGGTAAGTAGATCAGTAGGTGTGTGTACCTGGGTCTGGTTGAGGGGTATGTCTTTTTGTGTTTAAAACTATAAAACAATCTTCATTGAGAATAAATTAAATTAGTTTTTTTTAACTTTAGTTACCCTTTAAGTATGGTGCCACAGTAATGGATAAGTAGATTAGTAGGTGTGTGTACCTGGGTCTGGTTGAGGGGGTATGTCTTTTTTGTGTTTATAATCATAAAACTATCTTTTATTGAGGATAAATCTAAATTAGTTTTTTTTACTAGTTACCCTTTAAATATGGCTTACATTGGGAATGGAAAGGTTAGGTCAGTAGGGGGTGTACCCGGTTCTGTGTGGGGGGTTGGGGGGTATCACCATTGTATTTTGACCATGAAAAAAAACTGTTTTGAAAATATCCACATTGAGGATTGTTACCATTATAGTTATGGGAAAACATGTCCAGAAATTCACCGATAACACCGTCAAACGCTTCCGCGGATTCCAAAAATACCAATTTCATGTCTCTAGCTCAAAAACTGTGGGAGGAGATACAGTCCAAAAAAGCGAAAGAATTAAATGGAAGAGAAGAAAAAGAAGAAATAGAAAGAACAGTAATTGGCGTTTTTCAAGCCAAATTAATTATTACATTTCAACGACACAATAGTGATGTACAAGGAGTATGAACAAAATCCTGCCAGAGTTGTTTACGTCCCATCCGGGATTCACTTACTCACACGCGTCTAATGCTTATCATGTTATTGTGAAATCATCGATATAACCTTAGATTTCTGGGGGGGTTTTAAATGATGTTTTTGTGGGCAGCATGGTGGCTCAGTGGTTAGTACTGATGCCTTGCAGAGTTGAAGCGAGTTCGATTCCACCCTGGACACATCTGCAAGGAGTTTGTTGCTCTCCGTGCTGTGCGGGGGTTTCCTCTGGGCACTCTGGTTTCCCCACTTTCATAAAGACATACTGATAGGTTGTATGTGCCCAATAAATGTGCTTAGATTGCAAGCTCTTGGTGGAAGGGCCTGATGTTAATGTATCCATGTAACTGTAAAGCCCCACGAAGATATTGGCACATATAAATCCACATAATAATAATAAAAAATACACAAATTAAAGAGCAATGCACAGACAGGAGGAGGACATTTCTATTCTCTTGTCATATAAAAGCTATTGTATACAATGCCATGTGGGTAAATGTGTGTTTAGCATTTTTTTTGCCTTTGCACAATTAAGATACTTTAAAGGAGATTTAAACCTGTTAGACTCTTCAGGGAGAGCCCCAGCAAACCTCTCATGGACGCAGAGTCTAAGTGTCTGTTGGTCTTCTCCAGAGCCCTCTGATGGTGAGGATGTGAGCTGCCGGACAGACACCAGGTTGCGGTTCCAGATCAAAGTTACCGAGACCAAACCAGCAGTGTAGAGAGGCAGTTGGTAACTGGGAACAGGTAGAAGCACAGGCAAGAGCACGGAGGTAAAACTGGAAACAGAAGCTGACTGTAACAATATGATGCTGCAGGCTGAACTGGAAACAGAGCTGGCTGTAACAATATGGATGCTGAAGGCTGAACTGGAGACGAAGCTGGCGTGTAACAATATGGATGCGAAGGTGAACTGGAGACAGAAGTGGCTGTAACAAATATGGATGCTGAAGCCTGTGAACTGGAGACAGAAGCTGGCTGTAACAATATGGATGCTGCAGGCTGAACTGGAGACAGAAGCTGGCTGTAACAATATGGATGCTGAAGCTGAACTGGAGACAGAAGCGGCTGTAACAATATGGATGCTGAAGGCTGAACTGGAACAGAAGCTGGCTGTAACAATATGGATGCTGAAGGCTGAACTGGAGACAGAAGCTGGCTGTAACAATATGGATGCTGCAGGCTGAACTGGAGACAGAAGCTGGCTGTAACAATATGGATGCTGAAGGCTGAACTGGAAACAGAAGCTGCTGAACAATATGATGCTGAAGGCTGAACTGGAAACAGAAGCTGGCTGTAACAATATGGATGCTGAAGGCTGAACTGGAGACAGAAGCTGACTGTAACAATATGGATGCTGAAGGCTGAACTGGAGACAGAAGCTGGCTGTAAAAATATTGATGCTGAAGGTGAACTGGAAACAGAAACTGGCTGTAACAATATGGATGCTGAAGACTGAAGGACAAGAATCAGGAACAAACTGGGCAGAACAAATCACACAAGAAGGAGCTGAGAACAGATAAAAACTATACTGAATGGCAGCAAGATCTCACCACGTGGGAGGCTTATGAAGGCCCCCCACGTCATCGCCCTGCGTTGGAGCGTGCCCATGCGTGCCCGCGCGACATTGGGAGGAGACCCAGCCGACCCATGTTCCAGCCGCCGGGCTCCACGCCCCCGTGCGTCCTTGGTGCGCGTGCACGGGGTGTTCACGCTAGGAGCGTGAACTTGCTCAGCCGGTTCCCACGAATTTTCTTCAGGGCCAAAACCTTTCCATTTGACCAGATATCGCAATTCCCTGCGACACTTGACATCCAGAATGGCTTCAACTCATACTCCTCAAACATTCTCAAGCAAGATAGGCGCGAGAGGAGAGGTGGAGGAGCCAAAGAGGAGTTAGTGGATCTCCCTTAAAAGAGGAGAAATGAAATACTGGGTGTACCTTCAAAGATTGAGGAAGTTCTAGTTCAAAACAATAGCGTTAATACACCTCTAATCAAAAATGGTCCAATAAAACGAGGGCCCAGCTTGGTAGAAGGGATCTTCAACCTCAGATTTCGTGTTGACAGCCAAACAGAGTCACAACCTAAAATTTGACGAATCCCTTTAGCTCTATTAGCAGACCTTTGAGCCTGGACTTGGGCTGAGTGATGAAGGACCTTAGTTCTGTGAATCTCTTGCTTAATACCTCCAACCGAGTTTGAAGATTGGGACTCAACTGCTGCCGGGAAATCAACAAGGAAGGTTGGATTTAATCCATAATTTGCAAAAAATGGTGAGCATAATGGAGGAATGAATAGCGTTATTATAGGCAAACTCGGCCAATGGTAAGAGGGAAGACCAATCCTCCTGAGAAGGGAAGTATAACAACGAAGGTATTGTTCAAAGCGTTTGATTGGGAGCCCAAGTTGCATTGGTACAGGTTCAGCATCTGAGGAGAGGTGCAGGGAAAGGTGATTCTGAAAAGGCGATTGGCACCCATCCTCTCCAACCTCTTTCCTCAACGTCTATCTATTTGGACGGACAGATCGTTGAGAACTTTAAGAGTCTCCGGAACTCCCACACGAGTGAGTTCACTTCAAAGTCTCAGACAGGCCGAGACGAAATTGATGTTTAAGGGCTGCATCATTCCAATGGGTTTCGGGTCCTCAATCTCCGGAAATCAGACAAATACTGCTCCACTGGCCTCCACCTTGGGAGAGATTACGGAGCGTACCCTCTGCAGTAGCAGCCCTTCTAGGGTCATCATAAATTTCTGCCAGGGCAGCAAGAAGGTCTCCACCGAGGCTACGTGGCATCATTCTTTTCCAAAAGCCGGAGAGCCCAGGCTTGGGGTTCATCTTGCAATAAGGAATGATAAAACCGACTTTAACCCTTTCATCACTAAAGCTTCGGGGACGAAGGGAGAAATAAAGTCCACAGAGCTTTTAAACTGAGTGAATTTTGAACGATCTCCCAAAAATCTATCAGGCAGAGGCACCTTAGGTTCCAGGGAGGCAGCTTGGAACGCCGGCTGTGAGACTGGAGTGGAGATGGCCTTCAACCTAGCATCAAGCTGGAAGAACCCTTGACAGGCTCCTGTAAGGCTCCTTGTAGCTCAGATACCTGTCATATAATTCTTCGCCGGACCGACCTCTCCAGCGGGGTTCATATCTGGCTGCCAGTTAATGTTAGGATCTTCAGGGAGAGCCCCAGCAAAAATCTCACTGGACGCAGAGTCTAAGTGTCTGTTGGTCTTCTCCAGAGCCTCTGATGGTGAGGATGTTGAGTGCCGGACAGACACAGGTTGCGGTTCCAGTCAAAGTCTACCGAGACCAACCGCCAGTGTAGAGAGGCAGTTGGTAACTGGAACAGGTAGAAGCACAGGCAAGAGCATGGAGGTAAAACTGGAAACAGAAGTGACTGTAACAATATGGATGCTGCAGGCTGAACTGGAACAGAAGCTGGCTGTAACAATATGGATGCTGAAGGTGAACTGGAGACAGAAGCTGGTGTAACAATATGGATGCTGAAGGCTGAACTGGGACAGAAGCGGCTGTAACAATATGGATGCTGAAGGCTGAACTGGAGACAGAAGCTGGCTGTAAACAATATGGATGCTGCAGCTGAACTGGAAAACAGAAGCTGGCTGTAACAATATGGATGCTGAAGCTGAACTGGAGACAGAAGCTGGCTGTAACAATATGTGCTGAAGGCTGAAAATGGAACAGAAGCGGCTGTAACAATATGGATGCGAAGGCAGACTGGAGACCGAAGCTGGCTGTAAACAATATGGATGTGAAGACTTAAGGACAAGAATCAGGAACAAACTGGCAGAACAAATCACAACAAGAAGGAGCTGAAGAACAGAATAAAACTATACTGAACTGGAGCAGCAAGATCTCACCACGTGGGGAGGCTTATGAAGGCCCCCCCCCCGTCATGCCTGCGTTTGAGCGCGCACGTTTGGAGGCGACCCAGCCGACCCATGGTTCCGGCCACCGGGCTCCATGCCCCCGTGCGTCCTTACTGTGCGCGCGCACGGGGTGCCCGCGGCGTGCCTGCCCTGCGGCAGCGAAGGAACGTGGCCCCAGGTAGACCCGAACCCTTACAAACCTAAACCCCCAAATGATAGAATTCTAAGGGAACGTTTCAAGTGCTGTATGTATAATGATCAGACTATGGTAGGCAGATACAGGAAGTTATATATTTGTTTTTCTGTGTTTTCTGCTTTGACAGAACCAACTCCTAGGGTTCCGTATAGGTCATAATGAGCTTCTCTGCCAACCATTCAGGATCTGCTTCATCATCCGCACTCACTGCACGAACAGCTCTCAGGGGAATTATCACTTTGTTTCAGGTTTGTTGCCCCCTCTAGAGCTACAAACAGCTTGTGACATTACAATTGAGCGAATGAGGTTGACAGAATTTATTGAATGTCTTCCCCTATGTGCAACTTGATTTTCTTACTTAAACCTCAATCAAAACAGAAATGCTACATTATAATGCATGGAATGCCAGGAGACCACAAAGTGCACTTAGAACTAATTCTATTTTCACTATCTATATGAGTGACCAATCTGCATGTTGCTTATATTGCCAAAATTATGGATTCTTTCATAAGGTCTGGATTTGCATTATGTGCAGTATGTTTATAGACAACATTGGGCAGAGATCACTGTATTGTCACGGTATTAAAAAATTGGGTACGAATTTTCCTTTAAAAACATACAGGGTAATTCAATAAAAGTTCTTATTTAAAATGGTGCTAATTTTGCCCCAACCAATCAGATGTTAGTTTTCAAATGTTAAATAAGATCGATTGGTTGGGCAAAATTAGCACCATTTTAACGATAAGAACTTTATTGAATTCCATGAACAGTTATTTCAGTTTGATATGAGGACAATGGTTGCAGGAGGCCAAAACTTCACAGGCATCTTCTGGGGGTGGAATACCGCGCGCCCAAGAGACCCTGGGAAACTCCCGTGAACTGCCCAGATGCCAGGAAATACTCCCATGAGATGCCCAATATTGTGAGAGAAACAATAAAGGTAAGAAAACCATCCTCAAGTTTTTAGGGGTGGGAGGTTGAATCAATAATATTGCCAGGGTGGGATGTCTGCTTCCAGGTAAATGGAATTAAATAACCGTCCGGTGCTAATATATCTCAGTGTATGTAAAGCAAAGAAGATATTTACAATTTTCCCATTCCATGTACACTACAGGTGCCTATATACAAGTTATTGCACGTACATAACCTGCACTATATATGGTTTACAGACAGCGTATTACTGTACTATGTAGAAGGGAACATGAAGGTTAAAAGAACAAAGAGTGAAGGAACCAATCAGGAGTTGCCTAATTACATGCAGCAATTAGCATGGCAGTAATTAGCTAATAGAAGTGTTCTCCGTTCTTGGCAAAAAAATGTCTCTCTTGAGGTATCACAACCCTTAGCAGTCTATGAAGTTGGCAGTGAGTTGAAAATTACAGCAATAAACACAGGCTCTCTGCTAATCACGGCTGACTAATGATTCCTAAACTATATCCAATAAAGCAGCTGAATTGCACTAAAAGGTCTTACACCTTTGGGTGGCATCTTATTGGTTTTAATGGGCATTAACGACAAATCAGAATTGACAGATCTGCCTGTGTCTGACAGACACAAACAGAAAACATTGCTCCTTATTTTATTCTACATTAGGAAAAACAGAGCTGAAATGATTTAAGCTAGGTACACACAGTACAGATTTCTGAAGATGACAGACAGGATCTGCAAGATCCTGTTGCCATCTTCAAAGATCTGCATAGGGAGAACGCTCGGGACTGTGTGTTTCCATCGGCCGCGCTAGACCCGATCGTTCGGCGGCCGCGCGCTCGTCGGGAAACGAACGTACACACAGTAACGATAAAGCCCCGATACCGTCGGATCCGATGGTATCGGGGCTTTATCGTACTGTGTGTACCCAGCTTAAGAAAGGATCATCAGCAGAGCGATTCTGATATCCTTTAGCAGAACTGATTCCGATATCCTCAGCAGAGCTGATTCCGATACCTCAGCAGAGCTGATTCCGATCCTTTAGCAGAGCTGATTCCGATATCCTCAGCAGAGCTGAATCCGATATCCTTTAGCAGAGCTGATTCCGATATCCTCAGCATAGCTGATTCCGATATCCTTAGCAGAGCAGATTCCAATATCCTTTGCAGAGCTGTTCCGATATCCTCAGAGAGCTGATTCCGATATCCTTAGCAGAGCTGATTCCGATATCCTCAGCAGAGCTGATTCGATATCCTCAGTAGAGATGTACTGTGGGCTCTAATAGAACCCAGTTTCGAATCGAATCCGAAGGTTTTTTAAGGCCCGACGAAACTTCGGAACTCCCGGAATTACGAAACCCGAATTTTCGGAGTTTGCGATTTTTATAGAAAATTGATAATATCGAAATCAAAAGTAGATGCTTATCGAAATCGAATGTAGATGATTATCGAAAAATTAGTATAAAAAGTTTTGTAATATTGGTAACCCTCAAAAGTAGCGTTGATTCGGTAACCCTTGAATGTACAAGCAATTTCGGTAACCCTTGAATTGTAATATCGGTAACCCTTGAAAGTAGCGTTGGCTTTCGGTAACCCTCAAAAATAGAATGCAAAAGCTCGAAAACAGCCCAATCGAGAGAAAGATGGTTTTTAAATTTTGGGTTATATTTATGGGTTCCCCAGACCATTCCCCAGGTCGAGTGTTATTTACAGTAAACTACTATTACTATTTAAATCAATAGAAATTTCAAATTTTTTTTTCTCCCATAGACTTCTATTGGTCTGTTTTCGTATCTTCGAATTTTCGAATTTAACTGTAAATTCTAAAACGGACGAAACTCATCAGTTTCGAACATCTCTAATCCTCAGCAGCGCTAATTCGATATCCTTTAGCAGAGCTATCCGATATCCTCAGCAGAGATGATTCCAATATCCTTAGCAGAGCTGATTCCGATATCCTTTAGTAGAGCTGGTTCCAATATCCTTAGCAGAGCTGATTCCAATATCTTTAGTAGAGCTGGTTCCAATATCCTCAGCAGAGCTGATTCCAATATCCTTAGACGAGCTGATTCCAATCATTTAGAAAGAGACTGAAACTCCTGTAATACTTACCGAGAGTTTCCTTCCTGGCCATCCCCAGGGCAGCATAATACAACTCATTGGTTCCCCGCCATTGGACAGAAGTAGTTTACACTCACCCTTTAAATGTGACACGCCTCCTCCTTCCCTTAGTCTAGTTTCAAGCCAATATATGGGGGGATGCTGCCCTGGGATGGCCAGGAAAGGAAACTTTCTGTAAGTATGACAGGAGTTTCAGCTTTCTGGCAATCCCGCAGCTAATACAAAAATATGGGTCATACCGAAGCAATCATGGGCTGGGAAAAATTATTGTCCACACACTGCAGAAAAATTAATTTTACTCATCAGAAACGGACTGCAATACTCTGTGTCCAAACAATGCCCTTAAGGCAAACTAAGATAGCTTATAATGCTAAAAAAGGTATTGGGCGTTGCCATGTAGCTGCACAGCAAACAGCTTCTTCTGTAGTGGTTCCCTCTTCTGCTGCCGAAGATGTCGCTTGTGGAATGAGCTATTATCCCTTGGGAGGTGCCAGTTGTGAGCTGTACGCCCTGTGATCGCTCTAACTATCCATCCCTTATTGTAGATACAGTTGCTGCCGCTCCTTTTTTGGACCTGAAGGTAACACAACACGGTTGTCAGTTCTCTGATGTCCCGGGTTCTCTCTAAGTAGGCGAGAATTACATTCCCGTACATCCAAATTTTTTAAGTCTGGATTAGACTCAAGGTCTTCTGCCGAAAAGGCTGGGGGATGATGGGCTCATTAATATGGAAGCTTGAGATGACCTTGGGTAAAAACCTTCAGAATGATGCATGAAATTGCCTCTGGAAGAACGTTGATATTGGGCTCTTAATTGAAAGGGCCGTTATTCATTTGCCCTTCTTCCTGATGTTAATGCCACTAGTAACACAGTCTTTAGTGTTAGATCCCAGATAGAAAAACTATTTTTGGCTCAAAAGGCGGTTTGATTAGTGATTTTAGCACAGTAGGTAAGTCCCATTGGGGTAACAAACGTCTTCTGTGCGGTTAATACACCTCACTCCTTGCAGGAATCTCCTCAATAGCTCTTCTTGTTTCTACCTAATGCTACTGACCAGGCTGATACCTGCACCTTCAATGTACTGAGGCTCAAGCCTCTATCCAAGCCCACCTGCAGAAAATCAGAATTTGAGGAATTGATGGTTGCAAGAAGGGAACTTCACTTTTCAAAAAAATCTTGTCGTCTTGGCATTCTGAGTTGTTGCCATTAGATCCCAATCTGGCATCCACCATCGGCTGTTAATCCTGAAACACCAGGTGTTTAAGCCCACTCTGTGTTGTCCAGCTGGCTCCTTGATAAAAACTTGCCACCTGATTCTGGACCCCAGGTATGTGTAAGGCGGTGAGGTTTGACAGATTCGACTGCGCTAATCTTATAATTGGTGCCACTCCTTCATCAAGGTATGGCTTCTCGTGCCTCCCTGATTTTTTATGTACGAGACTGCTGCCACATTGTCTGTCTATACACACTGGCATTGCCCGAATCAGAGGTAAAAAGGCCTTGAGGGCCTGATGAATCGCCCTCAGCTCTATCACAGGTGAGGGTAGATGGGACAGGTCTGTACTCCACTGTGCTCTGAGCACACTCCGACCTAAGTGGGCTCCCCAACCCTGTGATGCATCCGTGAATATATGAATCCACTCGGTTCTGCTAGGGGAGTCCCCACTCGGAGATTACCTGCTCCGCCCACAAGATAAATTTCTCTTGTAAATAGTGCTCAAGGTATTATTTGCGACCAGTCTTGATGTATCTTGTCCCACCTGGCTAGGAAGTAACCCTGCAAGGGCCTGACCTCCACTTTGCCCATCTTATGAGACCAATCGTTGTGTTAGGGTGCCCAACACTCTCATTAGTTGTCTTTCTGACATTCTTTCGAGCTTCAAGAGCTCTGGACTAAAGAGGATATTTTCTCTATCTTTGCAGCTGACAAAGATACTAGACCAGCTGTTGGTCTTATATTGCTCCGAGGAAGATCAGCCTCTGAGTCGGCAAGAAGTTGGCTTTTTTCGAGATTGATTAGCCACTCAAAGCAAACAAGTTTCTCTTGTACCAGAGCTCGTCTTTCGATGAGCTGGTGTTTGATGGCGAGCTATAATTAAAAGGTCGTCCAGGTAGTGGAAAATTTCCACTCCTGACTTCCTTAAATGAGCCACTAACACCACCACATTTTTGTAAATGTCCGGGAGGATGTTGAGAGGCCAAAAGGAAGGCAAGTAAATTGGAAGTATCTGCCTCCAAGGTGAACCTTAGGAACCGTTGATGCTCCTGAGCTACCGGAACATGGAGGTACGCGTCCTTAGCTCACATGAACACATCCAATCTCCTTCCAATATAGCTCCCCGAATGGTCTGCAAAGTCACCATTTTGAAGTCTGACTCCTTATGAACTGTTCAATCTTCTGAGATCCAGGATTGGCCTTAGATCCCCAGAAGATT
This sequence comes from Hymenochirus boettgeri, assembly GCA_019447015.1. Classification (NCBI taxonomy): domain Eukaryota; kingdom Metazoa; phylum Chordata; class Amphibia; order Anura; family Pipidae; genus Hymenochirus; species Hymenochirus boettgeri. The sequence continues at coordinate 259,334,609 of CM033473.1, read as the reverse complement.
TTGTACTAAGAACAGCGTTGAGTAAAACCCTGTTTTTTTCCTGTTCCTTTGGCACCTGGACAATAGCCTTCTTGTCCAGGAGCTTCTGAATATAGGTCTGTAAACCTCCAACTTTACCAGATCCGCTGGTTTGGGGGTCTGGAAAAAAAAAATTCTGGGGTTCTCAGGAATTCTATCCTGTAACCCCTGTTGACTACTGCCTTTACCCAGGCATCCGTTGTCTTCTCTGCCCAAACCTCTTTGAATTTGAGCAATCTGGCCCCTACATGAAGGGTCTGGGCAGGCTCATTTCATTAGGACTTGGGTCTTGCTCGCCTTTGGTTGGGCTGCTTCCCCGCAAAAAAAAAAACTAAACTGTCTCCTTTTCCAGGCGGCTGCTCTAGAAAATTCTCTTCACGGTCTATAGCTTCTGCATCCTCTCTTCTCCTTCGCGGAAATCTAGTCTTCTGGGTCCTAGGAAGTTCACCTGTCTTCTATTCCGGGGAAGAAATGTGCTCTTGACACCCGAAGACTTTGAAATTATCTCATCTAGAGTTTTTCCAAACAGTTTCTTGCCCTCATAGGGAAGCGGCACAAAGAATTCTTAGATTGTGTATCCGCATACCAAGCATTAAGCCACAAGGCCTTCTAGCAGAGACTGATAAGCCAATACCTCTGGCCTAGTTTATCAGATTCCCTTGCCTCCAATCCAAATGATGAGGCCATTCTGAAGTCTGGAATCGCCTCCAATAGGACCTTTCTCTCAATACCATAATAATGGCATCCTCCAACCTTTCCACTAAGGTTAACATAGATTTATCAATGAAATCATAGCTACTGCAATCTTGCGGTAGCCCTGGAAGTTAAGAAAACCTTCAACTCCGTCTCCAGCTTTTTCTCCATAGGGTGCTTCCAAAGGAAGTGCTGTTTCTTTGAAAGCCGAGCTACCGGAGCATCGACTGCTGGAGGCTTATCCAGAAGATCTGAAAAATCCTGCTGAAAGGGGTATAACTTATCGATCTTATCTCACCGGGACTTTCTCGAGACTCTCTGCCACTCAGAATGAATTATACCTCTGACTCCTCGTGCACCGGAAGTAGGTCTCTTTTCTATGGAACACCAGACGATGTTGGTTTCTCCGCCTCCTCAATAGTTAACGGTGTTTCACTAGTCTGATAAGTCTTGATACCTGTCTGAAGTCAACACACTTTCATCAGGGTTGCCAACTGTCCGTAAATTCATGGACAGTCCGTAAAAATGTGCCCAAAATTGACTCTGTCGTAAAGTCCGTGAATTTAATGTCCGTCCGTTAAAAATAGCAATTTTCCCGGTGGTGGTACTGTACCTTTAAATAGCCGAAAAGGGATCCGGAACTAATTACAGTTGGGTGAATGAAAGCACCAAGTACTCTCCCCGTCCCTCCCCCTGCACACATTCATTCCCCTCATTGGTTCCTGCCTTCCCGGGTGTTTTTTGGGGGGCGGAGCCACAGAGCAGTTTTGTCCTCATGGAGACTGAAGTGGTGGAGAGAGAGACCTGCATCTTTCCCAATAAACAGTGGTCTGGTTGGTCGGCAAGCATCAGCTGATTCAGGGGAGGTTGTTTGAGATTGAGACTCCTAGTTAAGATAAGTGTGCAGTTAACTCTTTTCTGTTTCCCACATGGAATACTGGAATCAGCCTGTGCTGCTGCTAGTAGTAAACTGCTAGTTTAGTGCTCCCTGCTGCTTGTAATTGTATTCAAACCTACTGCACTAGGGGTGCCGCTGCCCAGGCCCAATCAAAGGCAATCAGAGGTCATTCTGTTCCTTCTGTTCAAATCCAAAGTCTGTCAGTTTCTGTTCAAAATCCAAAGTCTGTCAGTCCTCATCAAAATCCAAAGTCTGTCAGTCCTTCTGTTCAAAATCCAAGTCTGTCAGTCCTTCAGTTCAAAATCCAAAGTCTGTCAGTCTTCTGTTCAAAAAAAAGTGCCGGTCAGTCCTTCCATTCAAAATCAATGTCTGTCAGTGCTTCTGTTCAATAAACAGTGTCTGCCAGCCTCCACCAGTTCCCAAACCAGCTTTAGTCAGCCTTCCAGTTCACAAACCAGCTAGTCATCCTTCCAGTTCCCAAACCAGCTTTAGCGGCCTTCCAGTTCCCAACCAGCTTTTGCGGCCTTCCGTTCACAAACCAGCTTTAGTCGCCTTCAGTTCACAACAAGCATTAGTCAGCCTTCCGTTCACAAACCAGCATTAGTCAGCCTTCCCGTTCACAAACCAGCATTAGTCAGCCTTCCAGTTCACAAACCAGCATTAGTCAGCCTTCCAGTTCACAAACCAGCATTAGTCAGCCTTCCCGTTCACAAACCAGCTTTCGCCAGCCTAAGCCTTCCAGTTCAAAACAGTGTTAGGTCAGCCTTCCAGTATAAAAACTAGCTTTATAGTCAGCTAATTTCAGTTCAATTAGTGTAGAGCTGATCCGATCTCCTCAGCAGAGATGATTCCGATCTCCTCAGCAGAGATGATTCCGATCTCCTAAGCAGAGCTGATTCCGATATCCTCATCGGAGCTTATTCTGATCTCCTCTGCAGCACTAATTCCGATATCCTCAGCAGAGCTGATTCACATATCCTCAGCAGAGCTGATTCCGATATCCTCAGCAGAGCTGATTCCGTATTCTCAGCTGAGCTGATTCGATATCCTTTAGCAGAGCTGATTCCGATATCCTAGCAGAGCTGATTCCGATTCCTCAGCAGAGCTGATACCGATATCCTCAGTAGAGCTCATCCGAATCCTCAGCAGAGCTGATTCCGATATCCTTAGCAGAGCTGATTCCGAATCCTTAGCAGAGCTGATTTCGATCTCCTCAGCAGAGCTGATACCGATATCCTCAGTAGAGCTCATTCCGATATCCTCAGCAGAGCTGTTTCCGATATCCTCAGCAGAGCTGATTCCGATATCCTTTAGCAGAGCTGATTCCGATATCCTTTAGCAGAGCTTGATTCCGATATCCTAGCAGCTGATCCGATATCTCAGCAGAGCTGATTCCGATATCCTCAGTAGAGCTCATTCCGATCTCTCAGCAGAGCTCATTCGATATCCTCAGCAGAGCTGATTCCGATATAGTCTCAGCAGAGCTGATTCCAATTAGTCTCAGCAGAGCTGATTCCGATATCCTCAGCAGGGCTCATTCCGATATCTCAGCAGAGCTGATCCGATATCCTCAGCAGAGCTGATTTCGATATCCTCAGCAGAGCTGATTTCGATATCCTCAGCAGAGCTGATTTCGATATCCTCAGCAGAGCTGATTTCGATATCCTCAGCAGAGCTGATTTCGATATCCTAGCAGAGCTGATTTCGATATCCTAGCAGACTGATTTCGATATCCAGCAGAGCTGATTCCGATATCCTTTAGCAGAGCCGATTCCGATCTCCGCAGCAGAGCCGATTCCGATATCCTTTAGCAGAGCGATTCGATATCCTTAGCAGAGTTGATTCCGATCTCCACGCAGAGCTGATTCCGACATCCTTTAGCAGAGCTGATTCCGATATCCTTTAGCAGAGCTGATTCTGATATTCTCAGCAGAGCTGATTCCGATATCCTCAGCAGAGCTGATTCGATATCCTCAGCTGAGCTAATTCCGATCTCCTAAGCAGAGCTGATTCTGATATCCTCAGCAGAGCTGTTTCCGTTCTCTCAGCAGCGCTGATTCCGATCTCCTCAGCAGAGCTTATTCTGATCTCCTCTGCAGCGTGATTTGATATCCTCAGCAGAGCTGATTCCCATATCCTCAGCAGAGCCATTCCGATATCCTTTAGCAGAGCTGATTCCGATATCTAATCAGAGCTTTATTCTGATCTCCTCTGAGCGCTTGATCGATATCTCAGCAGAGCTGATTCCCATATCCTCAGCAGAGCTGATTCCCATATCCTCAGCAGAGCTGATTCCCATATCCTCAGCAGAGTGATTCCCATATCTCAGCAGAGCTGATCCGACATCCTTTAGCAGGCTGATTCTGAATCCTAGCAGAGTTGATTCCGATCTCCGCAGCAGAGCTGATCCGACATCCTTTAGCAGAGCTGATTCCGATATCCTTTAGCAGAGCTGATTCTGATTCCACTGCAGAGCTGATTCCGACATCCTTAGCAGAGCTGATTCCGACATCCTTAACAGAGCTGATTCCGACATCCTTTAGCAGAGCTGATTCTGATATCCTGCAGAGCTGATTCTGATCTCCACTGCAGAGCTGATTCCGACATCCTTTAGCAGAGCTGATTCCGACTCCTTTAGCAGAGCTGATTCCGATATCCTTTAGCAGAGTGATTCTGATCTCCATGCAGAGCTGATTCCGATCTCCTCAGTAGAGCTCATTCCGATATCCTCAGCAGAGCTCATTTCTATATCCTCAGCAGAGCTTGTTTCTATGCGGTAATGCGCTTGATACATACTACTTTTTACACAATGTACCATGTGCGGATAATGTCTTAACCAGCTTTAACCAGTTAGCACTCAATTATAAATTATCTGGTGTTGTTGCACTACAATTTCCAGCAAACCCTAATATTAATGTAGTTTGTTTTAAATGGAAGTAAAATCTAGTATGTCCCAACCCCCCTGTATACACAATGTCACATACGGCCTCTCCATTAAGAGTGCAATGTACAGGTAATGCACAGGTAATGTACAGGTAATGCACAGGTAATGTACAGGCAAGTACAGGAATGACAGGTAAGTACAGGCAATGTACAGTAAGCACAGGTAGTACAGGCAATCCACAGGTAATGATAGGTAATGTACAGGCAATGCACAATGTAATGTACTGGTAATATACAGGCAATATACGGTGATGCACAGGTAATGTACAGGTAATGCACAGGCAATGTACAGTCAATGCAAGGTAATGTACAGGCAATGTACAGGTAATGCACGGCAATGTACAGGCAATGCACAGGTAAGTGTAGGTAATGTACAGGCAATACACAGGAAATGTTTAGGTAATGTACAGGCAATATACAGGCAAAGCACAGGTTATGTATAGGCAATGTACTGGTAATGCAAAGGTAATGTAAAGGCAATGCTCAATGTAATGTACAGGCAATGCACCGGTAATATGCAGGTAATGCACAGGTGAGGTACAAGCAATGCACAGGTTATGTACAGGCAATTTACTGGTAATGTACAGGCAATGCAGCAGGTAATGTCACAGGTAATGTACAGGCAATGCACAGGTAATGCTACAGGCAATGGCACAGGTAATGTTAAAGGCAATGCACAATGTAATGTACAGGCAATGCACAGGTAATGTACAGGTAATGCACAGGTAACATGCAGGTAAGTAATATACAGGCAATGCACAGGTAATGTACAGGCAATGCACAGTAATGTAAAGGCATGCAACAATGTAATGTACAGGCAATGCACAGGTAATGCACACACAACATTTTTGTAAATGTCCGGGAGGATGTTGAGAGGCCAAAAGGAAGGCAAGTAAATTGGAAGTATCTGCCCTCCAAGGTGAACCTTAGGAACCGTTGATGCCTGAGCTACCGGAACATGGAGGTACGCGTCCTTCGATCCACTGAACACATCCAATCTCCTCAATATAGCTCCCCGAATGGTCTGCAAAGTCACCTTTTGAAGCTCTGACTCCTTATGAACTTGTTCAATCTTCTGAGATCCAGGATTGGCCTTAGATCCCCAGAAGATTTGTTACTAAGAACAGCGTTGAGAAAACCCTGTTTTTTCCTGTTCCTTTGGCACCTGGACAATAGCCTTCTGTCCAGGAGCTTCTGAATATAGGTCTGTAAAACCTCAACTTTACCAGATCCGCTGGTTTGGGGGTCTGGAAAAAAAAAATTCTTGGGGTTCTCAGGAATTCTATCCTGTAACCCCTGTTGAATACTGCCTTTACCCAGGCATCCGTGTCTTCTCTGCCCAAACCTCTTTGAATTTGAGCAATTGGCCCTACATGAAGGGTCTGGGCAGGCCTCATTTCATTAGGACTTGGGGTCCTTGTCGCTTTGGGTTGGGCTGCTTCCCCCGAAAAAAAAAAACTAAACTGTCTCCTTTTCCAGGCGGCTGCTCTAGAAAATTCTCTTCACGGTCTATAGCTTCTGCTATCTCTCTTCTCTTCCGGGAAATCTAGTCTTCTGGGTCCTAGGAATTCACCCTGTCTTCTATTCCCCTGGGGAAGAAATGTGCTCTTGACACCCGAAGACTTTGAAATTATCTATCTAGAGTTTTTCCAAACAGTTTCTTGCCCTCATAGGGAAGCTGGCACAAAGAATTCTTAGATTGTATCCGCATACCAAGCATTAACCACAAGGCCCTTCTAGCAGAGACTGATAAGCAATACCTCTGGCCCCTAGTTTTATCAGATTCCCTGCTGCCTCCAATCCAAATGATGAGGCCATTCTGAAGTCTGGAATCGCTCCATAGGACCTTCTCTCAATACATTAATAATGGCATCCTCCAACCTTTCCACTAAGGTTAACATAGATTTTATCACTGAAATCATAGCTACTGCAATCTTGCAGGTAGCCCTGGAGTGTAAGAAAACTTCAACTCCGTCTCCAGCTTTTTCTCCATGGGTGCTTCCAAGGAAGTGTGTTTCTCTTTGAAAGCCGAGCTACCGGAGCATCGACTGCTGGAGGCTTATCCAGAAGATCTGAAAAATCCTGCTGAAAGGGGTATAACTTATCGATCTTGTCTCCACCGGGACTTTTCTCGAGACTCTCTGCCATCAGAATGAATTATACCTCTGACTTCCTCGTGCAACGGAAGTAGGTCTTCTTTTTCCTATGGAAAAACACAGACGTGTTGGTTTCTCCGCCTCCTCAATAGTTAACGGTGTTTCACTAGTCTGATAAGTCTTGATACCTGTCTGAAGTCAAACACACTTTCATCAGGGTTGCCAACTGTCCGTAAATTCATGGACAGTCCGTAAAAATGTGCCCAAAATTGACTCTGTCCGTAAAGTCCGTGAATTTTATGTCCGTCCGTTAAAAATAGCAATTTTCCCGGTGGTGGTGGTACTGTACCTTTAAATAGCCGAAAGAGGAATCCGGAACTAATTACAGTTGGGTGAATGAAAGCACCAAGTAATCCTCCCCGTCCCTCCCCCTGCACACATTCCATTCCCCTCATTGGTTCCTGCCTTCCCGGGTGTTTTTTGGGGGGCGGAGCCACAGAGCAGTTTTGTCCTCATGGAGACTGAAGTGAAGTGGAGAGAGAGACCTGCATCTGTTCCCAATAAACAGTGGTCTGGTTGGCGGCAAGCATCGATGATTCAGGGGAGGGTGTTTGAGATTGAGACTCCCTAGTTAAGATAAGTGTGCAGTTAACTTCTTTTCTGTTTCCCACATGGAATACTGGAATCAGCCTGTGCTGCTGCTAGTAGTAAACTGCTAGTCTTAGTGCTCCCTGCTGCTCTGTAATTGTATTCAAACCTACTGCACTAGGGGTGCCCGCTGCCCAGGCCCAATCAAAGGCAATCAGGGTCCATCTGTCAGTCCTTCTGTTCAAAATCCAAAGTGTCCGTCCTTCTGTTCAAAATCCAAGTCGTCAGTCCTTCAGTTCAATCCAAGTCTGTCAGTCCTTCTGTTCAAAATCCAAAGTCTGTCAGTCCTTCAGTTCAAATCCAAAGTCTGTCAGTCTCTGTTCAAAAAAAAGTGCCGGTCAGTCCTTCCATTCAAAATCCAATGTCTGTCAGTGCTTCTGTTCAATAAACCGTGTCTTGCCAGCCCTCCACCAGTTCCCAAACCAGCTTTAGTCAGCCTTCCAGTTCACAAACCAGCTTTAGTCATCTTCCAGTTCCCAAACCAGCTTTAGTCGGCCTTCCAGTTCCCAAACCAGCTTTAGTCGGCCTTCCCGTTCACAAACCAGCTTAGTAGCCTCCAGTTCACAAACCCGCATTAGTCCGCCTTCCCGTTCACAAACCAGCATTAGTCAGCCTTCCGTTCACAAACCAGCATTAGTCAGCCTTCCAGTTCACAAACCAGCATTAGTCAGCCTTCCAGTTCACAACCAGCATTAGTCAGCCTTCCCGTTCACAAACCAGCTTTCGCCAGCCTAAGCCTTCCAGTTCAAAAACAGTGTTAGGTCAGCCTTCCAGTAACAAACTAGCTTTATAGTCAGCTAATTTCAGTTCAATTAGTGTAGAGCTGATTCCGATCTCCTCAGCAGAGATGATTCCGATCTCCTCAGCAGAGATGATTCCGATCTCCTAAGCAGAGCTGATTCCGATATCCTCATCGGAGCTTATTCTGATCTCCTCTGCAGCACTAATTCCGATATCCTCAGCAGAGCTGATTCACATATCCTCAGCAGAGCTGATTCCGATATCCTCAGCAGAGCTGATTCGATATCCTCAGCTGAGCTGATTCCGATATCCTTTAGCAGAGCTGATTCCGATATCTTTAGCAGAGCTGATTCGATCTCCTCAGCAGAGTGATACCGATATCCTCAGTAGAGCTCATTCGATATCCTCAGCAGAGCTGTTCCGATATCCTTAGCAGAGCTGATTACGATATCCTTTAGCAGAGCTGATTTCGATCTCCTCAGCAGAGCTGATACCGATATCCTCAGTAGAGCTCATTCCGATATCCTCGCAGAGCTGTTTCCGATATCCTCAGCAGAGCTGATTCCGATATCCTTTAGCAGAGCTGATTCCGATATCCTTTAGCAGAGTGATTCCGATATCCTAGCAGAGCTGATTCGATATCCTCAGCAGAGCTGATTCCGATACTCAGTAGAGCTCATTCCGATCTCCTCAGCAGAGCTCATTCCGATATCCTCAGCAGATGATTCCGATATAGTCTAGCAGAGCTGATTCCAATATAGTCTCAGCAGAGCTGATGATTCCGATATCCTCAGCAGGCTCATTCCGATATCCTCAGCAGAGCTGATTCGATATCCTCAGCAGAGTGATTCGATATCTCAGCAGACTGATTCCGATATCCTCAGCAGAGCTGATTCGATATCCTCAGCAGAGCTGATTTCGATATCTCAGCAGGCTGATTCGATATCCTCAGCAGAGCTGATTTCGATATCCTCAGCAGAGCTGATTTCGATATCTCAGCAGAGCTGATTCCGATATCCTTTAGCAGAGCCGATTCCGATCTCCGCAGCAGAGCCGATTCCGATATCCTTTAGCAGAGCTGATTCCGATATCCTAGCAGAGTTGATCCGATCTCCACAGCAGAGCTGATTCCGACATCCTTTAGCAGAGCTGATTCCGATATCTTTAGCAGAGCTGATTCTGAATTCTCAGCAGAGCTGATTCCGATATCTCACGCAGAGCTGATTCCGATATCCTCAGCTGAGCTAATTCGATCTCCTAGCAGGCTGATTCTGATATCTCAGCAGAGCTGTTTCGTTCTCCTCAGCAGCGCTGATTCGATCTTCAGCCGAGCTTATTCTGATCTCTCTGCAGCGCTGATTCTGATATCCTCAGCAGAGCTGATTCCCATATCCTCAGCGAGCCGATTCCGATATCCTTTAGCAGAGCTGATTCGATATCCTAATCAGAGCTTATTCTGATCTCCTCTGAGCGCTGATTATGATATCCTCAGCAGAGCTGATTCCCATATCTCAGCAGAGCTGATTCCATATCCTCAGCAGAGCTGATTCCCATATCCTCAGCAGAGCTGATTCCATATCCTCAGAGAGGATTCCGACATCCTTTAGCAGAGCTGATTCTGATCCTTAGAGAGTTGATTCCGATCTCCGCAGCAGAGAGTGATTCCGACCATTAGCAGAGCTGATTCCGATATCCTTTAGCAGAGCTGATTCTGATCTCCACTGCAGAGTGATTCCGACATCCTTAGCAGACGGATTCCGACATCCTTTAACAGAGCTGATCCGACATCCTTTAGCAGAGCTGATTCTGAATCATCTAGCAGAGCTGATTCTGATCTCCACTGCAGAGCTGATTCCGAAATCCTTTAGCAGAGCTGATTCCGACATCCTTTAGCAGAGCTGATTCCCTGATTATTTAGCAGAGCGATTCTGATCTCCACTGCAGAGCTGATTCCGATCTCCTCAGTAGAGCTCATTCCGATATCCTCAGCAGAGCTCATTTCTATATCCTCAGACAGAGCTTGTTCTAATGCGGTAATGCGCTTGATACATACTATTTTTACACAATGTACCATGTGCGGATAATGTCTTAACCACAGCTTTAACCAGTTAGCACTCAATTATAAATCTATCTGGTGTTGTTGCACTACAATCCAGCAAACCCTAATAATTAATGTAGTTTGTTTTTAAATGGAAGTAAAATCTAGTATGTCCCAACCCCCCTGTATACACAATGTCACATACGGCCCTTCCATTAAGAGTGCAATGTACAGGTAATGCACAGGTAATGTACAGGTAATGCACAGGTAATGTACAGGCAATGTACAGGTAATGCACAGGTAATGTACAGGCAAAGTACAGGTAATGCACAGGTAATGTACAGGCAATCCACAGGTAATGCATAGGTAATGTACAGGCAATGCACAATGTAATGTACTGGTAATATACAGGCAATATACAGGTGATGCACAGGTAGATGTACAGGTAATGCACAGGCAATGTACAGTCAATGCACAGGTAATGTACAGGCAATGTACAGGTAATGCACAGGCAATGTACAGGCAATGCACAGGTAATGTGTAGGTAATACAGGCAATACACAGGAAATGTTTAGGTAATGTACAGGCAATATACAGGCAAAGCACAGGTAGTATAGGCAATGTACTGGTAATGCAAAGGTAATGTAAAGGCAAGCTCAATGTAATGTACAGGCAATGCCACCGAATATGCAGGTAATGCACAGGTGGAGTACAAGCAATGCAAAGGTTATGTTACACGAGGCACGGCATTTTAAATGGTAATGTACAGGCAATGCAAGGGTAATGTCACAGGTAATGTACAGGCAATGCCACAGGTAAGTACAGGCATGCCACATGTAATACATTACCTGTGCATTGCCTGTACATTACCTGTGCATTGCCTGTACATTACCTGTACATTACCTATGCATTGCCTGTACATTACCAGTAAATTGCCTGTACATAACCTGTGCATTGCTTGTACATCACCTGTGCATTACCTGCATATTACCGGTGCATTGCCTGTACATTACATTGAGCATTGCCTTTACATTACCTTTGCATTACCAGTACATTGCCTATACATAACCTGTGCTTTGCCTGTATATTGCCTGTACATTACCTAAACATTTCCTGTGTATTGCCTGTACATTACCTACACATTACCTGTGCATTGCCTGTACATTGCCTGTGCATTACCTGTACATTGCCTGTACATTACCTGTGCATTGACTGTACATTGCCTGTGCATTACCTGTACATTACCTGTGCATCACCTGTATATTGCCTGTATATTACCAGTACATTACATTGTGCATTGCCTGTACATTACCTATGCATTACCTGTGGATTGCCTGTACATTACCTGTGCATTACCTGTACATTGCCTGTACATTACCTGTGCATTACCTGTACATTGCCTGTACATTACCTGTGCATTACCTGTACATTACCTGTGCATTACCTGTACATTGCACTCTTAATGGAAGGGCCGTATGTGACATTGTGTATACAGGGGGGTTGGGACATACTAGATTTTACTTCCATTTAAAAACAAACTACATTAATTATTAGGGTTTGCTGGAAATTGTAGTGCAACAACACCAGATAGATTTATAATTGAGTGCTAACTGGTTAAAGCTGGTTAAGACATTATCCGCACATGGTACATTGTGTAAAAAGTAGTATGTATCAAGCGCATTACCGCATTAGAACAAGCTCTGCTGAGGATATAGAAATGAGCTCTGCTGAGGATATCGGAATGAGCTCTACTGAGGAGATCGGAATCAGCTCTGCAGTGGAGATCAGAATCAGCTCTGCTAAAGGAAGGTAACATGCAGGTAATATACAGGCAATGCACAGGTAATGTACAGGTAATGTACAGGCAATGCACAGGTAATATACAGGTAATGCACAGGTAATGTACAGGCAATGCACAGGTAATGTACAGGCAATGCACAGGTAATGTAACCACAGCCCCCCCACCACCCCCCCCAGCCCCGTAAGACACCCCCCCCCCCCCCTCCCCCGCCCCCCCACCCCAGCGGAGGCTGTTGGGACCGGCATTGCGTCTGTGATTGCTTGAGCGGCAGCCAACTACAGACAACGGCTGCCGGGAGTTCAGGCGGGTCGGACGGAAAGAGGTAGCCAAGGTAAGTAAAAGTTTGGGGAACTTTCTAATAAAATAAAAGATAGCGGTTGTGGGCTGGGGGACTGGGGAATGAGTTACCTAAAGTTTTTTATGGTAGGGGGAGGATGGCTATCGGGAGGGAGAGGGAGGAAAAGGGGGAGAAGGCTGCAGTACGCATCCAAAACTTCCCCGTGAGGCCAGGTAGGAGACAGATCCAGTATGACTCTGTATCCTCCTGTGGGCATTTTTTTGGGACTGTGGGGGGGATTACGGAGAACCTATGGAGCTGGGATGTAAGGTCAGGATTAAACTTACAATAAAACCATGGAGCCAGTTGGGGGGTGGAATTATAGTTTTGGGGGTGGAACATGCCCTTTAACGCACTTCAAGGAGAGTCAATAAAATTTCTACTATTTAAAATGGTGCTAATTTTGCCCCCAACCAATCAGGTATTATTTTAAAACTTTGAAAGAGAACAATCTGTTTGGTTGATGGCCAAAATCAGAACAATTTTAATGATAAGAAATTTTATTGAATTCCCCTGTTATTATTAAGTTTTTGACCTAAAGATGTAATTTGCTGGAGCCCAGCACGCACCATGCGGTGAGTCCTATTCTACACATCTATGGGTATTGCTTTAACTAAGATTTTGATTGGCTGGTACTCTTTTACGGTGCACTTACAAGGCGCACCGCTTCATGGACATTAGAGACGTTAGTGGACGGGCGACTTCAGTTACGGAGTTTAGAAGCTTGTGTGTTGGCAAGCAGGCCCGGCTGTCTCTGTGATGGCATCCTCCACATATTCTATGTTTTCATCGTTAGACCTGAAGCCTGATCCTCTGTGCCACGCTTGACTCAATAACCGCTGACCACTTGACCGGTACGAGGACCGATAAGTACATTTATTTGTATAGGTTTAACCTTTCTATATTGAGTAACAGTGAGAAGGAGGTATGTAGGGCTGGATATCACCACATTGAATATATATATTGTTTTAATTATATGCACACGATGAGTCAGAATAAAAGGTTTTTTACAACCTTTTTTTTTGCACAGCATAAGAGCACTTCTATTTTTATGTACGAATTTTCTCCCCTTCTATTATCACTTCTATTGAGCATGGGCAAGACCCCATCCCTGTGTGCCAGCCAGGGCAGGTTCTAGCATAAGTGACAAAGCGAGAAAGGCTAGGCACCATTTAAATGTTGAGGACGCCATTTTAAGTTTTTCTTTTAAGACAGGGATCCGTAGCCTAGTCCATAGGTAGCAACAAGCTGTTCCAATCTACTTGGCGAGCCGCTCTATTTGCATACAATATATCATCTTGCTGATTTTCCCAGTCTATGCAATAAAAAGAACATGTGATACAGTGGTACGACTAACACCCCCTGAGCATGAACGCCCGTTTAGTTTGATAACTCATGTGTTTGGTCATTGGTGCCGTCCATCAACCAATGGACAACCTGACCGAAGCACGGTAGACGTGTGCAATATCGTCTGAAATGGCAATGACCGGTTGCGTGTGTGCCTAGCACACTGGGGGTGTTCTTTTCGTCCACCAAACTTTCATGGCGTGTACAGCGGGTGCGGGCGGGGGTTAATAAAGAGGTTGTTGGGGGCAAGTTTCAGCTGGGTGAAAAAAAACACCGGAACACACGGGACGACTTGCTTAGGACCCCACAAGAATGGCTATTAAACGTTGCGCCCTACCAAGCAGTACCGGTATTCATTAGAAAACGAAACTAGTATAATAAAAGTAGTTATAACTCAACTATAGTAATTAAACAGCTATTGGTTTCAAACTTGGTTGGATGCGTTAACTTCATTTAGAAATAAACGTGAAAAGCTATCAATTAACTAATATATGTATCAACGCTGTACTGACTACCAACAGATAAAGTGGAAAAATGGCTATGGGGCCCAGTTATTCCATAGAACATAATCACTTGGGACAACGCAAGCAAATGCCCCGACTGCCAGATACCGTATTCACAGTCTAACCCCGTCACATTCAGACATCCGCAAAATCCGGGAACCAGGCCTTGACCCTCCAGGACAGTTGGGATGTGGCCCTTTAAAAATGGGACTTTGGACAGAAACACATTCGGTCAATTGCCAGTAGCCGGATTAAGACCCAAAACTGTGTGACCCAAGCAGATTTTTGGGGGCCCCCGAACGGTCCATTACAAACACCTGTATCACCACACCACGCAGCTGCTCCGCACACACCCCTGGCAACCCCAGCACACCCCCATGAGGACCACCAAGCACAATTTTGGATCACCCGCTTAGGCCCACCAGGGCAGCCACCAGGATGTGCTGGTGGGCCCAGGGGTGTGCATGTGGCTGTGAAGGTGGGTTATGGTGCGCAGAGAGGGATGTGCTGGTGGTGCCAGAGAAGATGTGTCTGGTGGTGCCAGAGGGGATGTGCTGGTGGTTGCCAGCGGGATGCTGGTGGTTCGAAGGGTGTTGCTGGTGTGTCCAGAGGGGATTATCCCCATGCAACCAGCACACACACCTGGCACCACCAGCACATCTCCCTGGCACCACAAGCACATCTCCCGCTGGCACCACAGCACACACCCCTGGCACCACCAGCTCACACCCCCTGCACTACCACGCACACCCCCCTCTGGCACCCCAGCACCCCCCCATCCCCTCCCCACAAACACTGCCCACCCCCTTCCCCAAGCCCCCTCGGCCATGATGCACCCTCTGTTCCACTGGTGGCCATGGGGGGTTAATGATGTGGGGGGCTGCTTGCTTCCACCACCCCATTGATTCTGATTATCATCTGATTGATAGCACTTGGGATGACACCCCAGCACCCCCACACATCCCCAACGCCCCCTGGGCATGTAGCACCCATCTGATTGCACTGATGGCCGGAGGGGGGACCTTCTTCCTTGCTGCACACCCATCTGATCATCTGATTGACACACCACCCCCGGGCATAAAGCCACTTTGGATATTATATGGTAACCATATTCACTGCACAGACAAAGTTGTAAACCATAATCATGGATTGGTCATCAATTGGGAAGTGTTGGAACTTAACTTACTTGGAGTAGTTGAGTTGGGAAGTTGGAACCAACTAACACGGCATGGCATGCCTCTCCTGCGCACCAAACCCCAGCAGTCAGCAGTGGCAGCGGCCAACGGTTAAATTTATAAGCTCCAGGCCGCTTCAGGCGCACATCAGTGATGTGCTGCGCTGCACCCGACGGCCCAGTGTCGGGCAACTTTACTAAACCAACAATGATGGTTGTAACTTCATCTGCTGCAAAGACTCCTCCTGATTTGGAATTGGATTCAGGATTCCGGGCCCCCTTCCGGGACGTCCAGCAGCAGCAGCAGAGGTAAATCTTATGAATCATCATGGGGCCATAGCCACATATTGCCCAACATTTTTATATAGATACTGGGCCCCCTGGGCGCTACAGATGGGCCCCCTCGCATCCGGGCACAGCACGTGCTCGGGTGACTTGGGATAATCTGGTCATTTGAAAAGCTGAGGAGTACAATATTTTAATTCATTCGGTTCTGGATACTAAAAGAAAGGATGAAATTATTTTTAGATTAATAAAAAAATCATAAGTCACCTTCCAAGAATTCTCTTTCAGTTATTTTCTACTGGTGATTTTTTTAACGAAACCATGATGATTATGTCCAATTTTGGTCAAATTCAAAAATGTCAACCACACTTCAAAAGATTTTTATAATGAAAAGAAAAGTTAGACGTTGTAAAGGTCAAGTTGTTCCACTGAAATCAACTTAATGCTGAGAATATTTTTCTTGTAACTCAAAGGTCCAGACCCAGAATTTCTCTTTGTCTAAATCACCCAGCGTTCTGAGTCTCATCTCCTATTCTTCTTAGTCTAGTGCCACAATTGCTTTATGGAAAGCTTTCCAGCTCTCTGTGGAATCGTTCGGAGTCGTCACTTCACAATATTATATTTGCAAATTTAAGGCAGATTTCAGGGTTGGCTTATGTGTTGGGTTATCTTACGAGAGGATGTTTGATTTTTTATTTTATTTTCTCCTTAAAGGGGAACTTTATTTTGCAGTATTTATCTCCAGCTAGCATAGTGTAACAAACAGGAATATACATACTTTAAAAAAAAAAAGTAAAGCTTTCATACCCCAACCCTTTGTGGAATGCTAAGAAACAGTTAGAATAAACAACAACCTGGGTAGCCGTCTATTACAGAAATCTATTATATGTACTAAATAAACTTACAATGTATAGGTGTTCTAGGAGAAAAACTTTGACTTAGGAGTAAGAGATGTATAAGGGCATGTCCACCCCAAAACTATAATCCCCCCAAACTACTGGCCCACATGTAGGTGTAGTTTATCCTCCACCTAACTCAGCCATAGGGTTCTCCTTAGTCCCCCCCCAAATGCTCAAAAAACTGCCCACCAGGAGGATACAAGTCCATATAGGACTCGCTCCTACCTGCTCCGGGAGAAGTTGGTGCATGCGTACCTGCAGCCCTTTCTCCCGTCCCTCCCCCTCCCTTCCCTCCCATCTCCCATTCCCTCCCCCTACATTTATCCCCTTTAAGATACCTTCCCTCCTGAGTCCTACAGCCCCAACCGGCATAATTTTTATTTTTTAGAAGCTCCCCAACACTCTTACTTACCCCCCTCTTTCCTCTCGCTGCACTGGACATGACCGGCAGCCGCGTCCGTGATTGGCTGCCACTCAGCCACTCACAGACGCGACTGCCGGTCCCGCCCTCCGCGTTCATTTTTTCTCGCAAGCAGAGGCCGGGAGTCGCGGCGGAGGAAAGAGGGAGGTAGTAAAATTGGGGCACTTTTAAAGATAATAATGATGCGGTGGGCTGGGGGACCGGGGGAAGGGCATTTAAAAATTAGATTTAAGGGTGAGACCTACCCTTAAATATAACAGCTATGGTATCCCACTGAAACATTTGTATCGACAAACATTTTACAAATTCTTTAGGAATTCTGGTTGTTTTGGACTTATTTACCTTCCAGTAGTGTTGCCTACTTACTTTATGAAGCTGCAAGTAAAGATCAAATGGAAAACGAAAATGAATCTGCTCATTCAGTCACCTTGTACCCTGCCTACCAGATGTAGTGACTCGCTTGTATTTTTTAAAGAATATTCACTATTTAATTTAAACAGAATTAAAAAAAAAAACGAAAACCACAGATTGTTGGCTCCACATGATAACCTTTCTTCTCAACGATTCACTCACTTTTGTTACAAGCGGCAGGTTCCGCATTCATTTATCTTAGCTTAATAGGCTCTCTCTGTCATCCCACCTATGTGCGCTGTGTTATCTTTGCCTTATTTGTACGCATACGTGCACTACTTTTTGTGCATATCACATGTGCTCCAATAACAGATTGAGCGCCAGTGCGTATCGTTAAAACATTCGGGGCACCTGCCCCGGTGTTGTGGCAAAGTGCCCGATGTTTTTAACTCGGCTGTGGCCACCCTAAGTGCCCGAACTTCGGATTTCCCGGGCTGCACCAAACCTATGGGAGCACGTTCGCGCAGACCGCGCACGCAATGAACTCGCTTACCGGCGCGCGTGTCCACGAGGCCGCCGGTGCAGAGAGAGGAATCACGGGATCAGGAGGGAGTCCAGATATGTAGCAGTGGCACCGTTAGCAGTAGCAGCAGAGCCTAGATATCAGATAAGATATAGCTAAGATAGATAGCCCAGTCGTATAGATAGATAGCAGGCCAGTTAATAGATAGATAGCAGTTAGATTAGATAGATAGCTAGCAGAGGGTACTATATAGCAGGTACATAGAATAGATAGAGATAGATATTAGATAGCAGAATAGACAGACATAGACCGGACAGAAGATATATTAGATAGATAGATAGAATAGATAGATAGATAGATATATAGATATATCGAAGTAGATGAGATAGTCAGAGTGAGATAGATAGATAATAGATGAGATAGATAGATAGCCAGTAGTTAGATAGATAGACTAGATAGATAGATAGATAGATAGATAATAGCAGATTGATTAATAGATAGCATCAGTTAGATAGATAATTAGATAGATCGATAGAGACATAGAGAGATAGACAAAGAAGCAGATAGACATAGTTAAATAGATAAACAAGTGGTCACATATATAGATAAGATAGATCTACAGAGAGAGAGAGGGAAAGATAAGATTAGATAGGGGCAAGGGTCCATTTAACAAGTGTACAGGAGGTGCTCCCTGGCCCAAGGGTGTGGGCAAAGCATCTGACTACAAACTGAACACAACAGTAAGTTAAATTACCAAATTGCTACCAGTATTATGAAAATCCAGTTTACTGTGCCTTTGTGTACATTAATTTGTGTCCACTCTCTGATGCCTATATTTCCTCTTGGGGTCCCTGTCTATTTCCTGTCTTTTCTGTCTGTTTATCACATCGGGCTGTGTGTCTATGTTTGGTGTTTCTACTGTCTGTATCTTTTTGAATCCTATAAGTACAGTGGGTGTGGCCTAATTGGGGCGGAGAAGGGGCGTGACCTAAAACCATGTTTGCGAGCGCGCGCACGTGGTGTGCCAAAAGTGCCCTGATTCCTTAGACCTAGATACCGCCCCTGGGAGCGTCAGTACATCTAGCATACACTGACAAAAAATGGTTTTATAGTATAGAGCTGGATAAAGTAAATGCAAATAACATTACTAAAAAAGAATCTTGTCCCAACAGGGGCTGCTTAACAAAAGTCGAGTAACCCTCATACATCTTTGCTAAAGTCTATTATCATTACTTGTGAGATTGCATTAAAGCGGTTGCATCGTCACTCATCACCCCCTTAGTTCCTCCCCTTGTCTCACTCTTTTCCTGTTTTTGTTTTCTCTCCTCTTACTGTGCATTCTGCCTAAAGGGCAACTGTGGTATCAAACAAGGTTAAGGTTAAATAAGAGCCTGTATATTTCTTTGTAAATGAGCCGACAATCACATTTCTGGCTGCAACCTTGAGAAAATTACATTGGGATGAATTTTCAAATTCCTGTTTCCAGTAGGTTGAGTGATTCCTCACCTGGACCTTGCCGCCACCCATTCCACCCAGGGGAGAAGCATGTTTCAAGTTAAGACTTCATGCCTGAGGAAATTCAGGAACAGACCGGGCGGGGGAAAATTGACAGTTGCAGAAGTGGGGGTTATTTAATGCGACAGGCTGGTCACATGATTAACAGAGCGTCACATGGCTGAACACAGGAAGTGTTCAGCAGGAAGTAATATTGCATAAACCTATCTAGCAACATAACTTCTCACAAATGTTAATCTAGAGATGTGATTTAGGTTTTATTTGAAGGTCATGATGGAAAGGGTTTATATACTTCGAAACTAGTTTGGAACCAATTCAAGAACCACAGTTTGACCCTTTAATGCACTGCTGTAACATCAGTACATATTAATGAGGTTAAATAAGACATACATCCTCAAGTCCAACTATTCCACCTCCTTTTTTTTAACCCTATCTACATACAGTTGAATCCAGAGAAAGGCAAAAAAAAAAAAGAAAACGCTAAAAGAGTGGGATTCCTTCCTCACTACAACGGCAACCGGAAGTAAAATCCCTAGGATCAACAGTATATGTTATTAATCTCAGTAATTCTCAATATTATATAGTATACCTTGTACCAGAACCTAACAGTATATGAATTATACAGGTAAATTCTTCAATATTATATAGTATCCCTGTACCAACCAGAACTAACAGATCTATGTATTAATACCAGTAATTCTCATATGTATAGTAGTATCCTTTCCAACCACAACTACAGTATTGGTATTAATCACAAGTAATTCTCAATATTATATAGTATCCCTTGTACCAACCAGAAACTCAGTTATTAGTATTGATACCAGTAATTCTCAATATATATAGTATCCCTGTACCATACCAGGAAATACAGTTAAATATTGATACCAGTAACTTCTCATATTATTAGATATCCTGTGTACCAACCAAATACACAGTATATGTATAATACCAGAATTCTCAATTATATTAGTATCCCGTACCAACCAGAAACTACAGTAATGTATAATACAGTAATTCTCAATATTATATTAGTACCACCTGTACCAACCAGAAATACACTATATGTATTAATACAGTATTTCAACTATTATATAGTATCCCTGTACCAACCAGAACTACAGTATAGGTATTAATACCAGTAATATCTCAATATTAGTAGTATCCCTGTACCAACCAGGAACTACAGTATATGGATTAATACCAGTAATTCTCAATATTATATAGTACTCCTGTTACCAAACCAGAAACTACAGTATATGTATTAATACCAGTAATTCAATATAATATAGTATCCCCTGTACCAACCAGAATTACAGGTATATGTATAATACCAGTAATTCTCGAATATTATTAGTATCCCTTACCAACAGAACTACAGTAAATGTATTAATACCAGTACTAAGTCTCAATATTTTTTAGTTGTATTAGACCACCTTATGTCTTAGGCCAGCTTTTAATGCTATTCAATGAACTTGTCATTACCACATCGTGCTGGAAGACAGTTACACAAGTTTCACTGAGCGTTCTCACTGGTAAAGAAACCTTTCTCCTAACCTGAGCATTAAACTTCCAATCAATGAAGAGTGTCCACGGGAGCTGTGTCGAAGATTGTCTCTGTGCCCTTGTTATTGCAAGTAAAAACTATCAAAGCATTGCAAGTTTCACTGTGGACATATAACTATCAATATTGCATTGATCTAATGTTAATCATCTTACCAATCGATGGAAACTCACAGTGGACTTTGAACCTAACTTCATCGTTTCTTTAAACTGTTACATCACGTACATCGATTGTTTATTTTGTTATTTTTTTAAATAAAGTTCCAATGTAGAGGAGATAGAGGAAAACAAATCTTGGTAAGTGTTCAATGCAGCCAGCACACATCGCACCAACTTTCTAAAAAATGAATGTCCCCAGAATGCCATGCGCAACAGGTCGAATAAGCAAGTTAATCTAACTAGGAGGGCAACAGGTGTGATATTGTGCAGATCTTTAGTTTCAGAGCTGTATAAGCCAATACATCAATCCATGTATAGAAGCCCTCCTGCATTGATAAAAGGATTGCCTTTCTGTGTGCCTAATTCCTGTTCCATTCATTCATCTCGTTCCTAGTTGGTCCATGCTAGATCACCATGATACACTAAACGGAATATATTTAAGTTGCCAGTGTAATTATATAATAACATAGAATTCCTAACGCACACCAACTGTTGCTTTTGAATGACCTGTCACTAATTTTTCTAGAATATCCCATCTGCGGAAACCTTTTACATTTCAGGGTAGTTTTAAGAAGAGGTGAGATCTGAGGCCGTAAAGATGGGTGGCAATACTAGATAAAGGGCGTTCTGAGTGGATAATGAGAGAAACTTCAACGGATTGTTTGCAACCGACGCCCGAAAATTGGCGGTCATTGCCCTTACGTAACGTAAGTGTTAGTGTGAAATAAGCCATTACCCTTGCATCTCTACTCCTTATGTTCGCCTGCAGAATGTCTGTGCAAGTCCAGAAACGAGAGAGTAGGAGCTGTCGTGACGTACATCTCGGTCCCCCTGCTTCTCTCCTTGTCTCCCTGTGATAATGGCATGCACGGAGGGAGCCCTTCCCCCACCCTCAAGATTCCTTTATGGCTGTCTCTTCCCCTAGCATTAAAATACATATCCATATGTAAGGGTTACCCCGGCCCATCTCCCACCCACTATGTTAGTTTTGTAAGAAAATTGTGAGTATAAATCCACAAATTTTCTAGGTGGTTTCTCATGCATGACGTCTTGCATCAGCTTAGCATGTGAGAAACGCCGTAACAGGCATTCCGCATTCTAATGCATAAAAAAGTGTGAATGGAAGCGCAACTCTGTGAATCAGAAAAATGTGTCTGGATTTATTTGCACATCACCAAATATACACCAACGTTCGGAGAACGCTATGTCTCTTCTCAGTGTAATCCACCTCTTACCCATACCCACCATTTATAGACCCAGGTGACCAAATACTTACTCCCCCTCCCACCTTTTAGGGAGTGTGGCCAAATTCAAATTAACCTTACAATCATGTGTTTTATACAGCGATATGCAGTTAAACACCAGGAAACGTTTCTTGTAAAGAAACTCCACTTCACAGTTCAAGGATTACTCAGTATGTACTTCACGTTTATGTTGTGAATATTTCAAAAAAGGACACTTATTGGCACTTTTACAGGTTTGGGAAAAGACACATGATTGTGAGAAGGTTAATTGAATTTGGCCACTCCCCTAAAAGGTGGGAGGGGGGAGTTATTTTTGGACATGGGTCTATAACATGGTGGTATGGGTTTAAGATAGTGTGGATACCACCTGATTGAAGGAGACATAGCGGTGCTCCGAAACTTGTGTATATTTGTGTGATGCAATAAACAGAACATTCTTGATTCACACGAGTGCGCTTCCATCAAACTTTTTTATGCCTTGTGCTCTTAGCTTAAAGTCCTGAGGTAGAGGAATGGGAGCAGCAACCTGGAAGATACTGGCACATTGCCTGAAGGAGTGTCCATGAGGCCGCATACGTAATGTTTATAACATTCATTCACATTATACAATTGTTAATACAAGTAGTCAGCTTTCTCTATTATCCAGCTGAGGCCAAGCATCTACTATCTATTTATCTAAGGCTTTGTGGAATGCTCTTATGGTGCTGAATGAAATCAATGATGATTGCTATAATTCCATTCAGAAAGAGAGTTTGTTTTCTTCCCTATATTGAATCCCACATTACTGTGAGATCAACGGGTCTAGCAATGGAGTACATTGTTTAGGATTAGAAACAATAAACGTTACATGTATCTTTCAATAGTAGATGGTTTACTCTTCTCTTTACAAACGTTTCTCTTTTCCTTCCCAGTTGTAAAAAAGCGAGTTGTATTGTGTGACTGGGGACAAGTGATTCAGGTCTCATTACCATTTCCTCTGACCAATCTCAGGTGCAAATCACTTTATCCATGGGTTGTAGCTAGAAATCCTTGGGCAAAATAGCAAATTTTGTATGACATCTCTGGATTGCAGCCCTGTTAAAATACATTGGGGTATAGTTCAATTTCCTGTTTCCAGCGTAGGTTGAGTACATCACCTGACCTTCTGCCATGCCCTTCCCCGCCCCTGAGGGTGAAGCATGCTCTCGTTAAAGTTGAGTTACTTGCTGGGGAAAACGTGGAAGTGCTTGGGAAAAAATTGACAGTTGAGAATGGGAGCCAATTATTGAAGGCAGACGGTGGTTCACATGACTACAAGCTGGTCACATGGCGTGAAAAACAGGACAGTGTCAAAGCCGGAAGTAATATTGCTGAACCTTTCTAGAATAAATTCTTCACAACTTTTATCTAGAGATGTGATTTAGGTTTTTTGAAGGTATGTAGAGTTAGAAGGTTTTCTTTATATAATTCTAACTAGTTGGGAGAATTCGAGACCACGGTTACCGTGGTTATATCCCTTTATATCGCTGAGACTTTCCGTACATTGTTCTGCTCTCAGCCTCCTTCAAAGTCATGTGATCGGTTTTCACAGAAAGCAGGAGAAATTAGAAGGGAAAGGTTAAGTATAAAGTTGAATTTGGCTGAAAGACTGCATTTGGAAGGGAATGTGTTGTTTGTGCTGCAGATTTTAAAACTCAATAATGTCAATGAAAGGGATATTGTTGTTTTACTTACCCTTAAATATGTACATGAATTAAAGGTAGGTCAGTTGGTGTGTGAGTGTGGTATTCAGGTGGGGGATAAAATATAAATTTTTTGATGATTGGTCAAAAATAGTTTTTTACTTTAGTTACCCTATACATATGGCTGCCATAGTAATGGATAGTAGATCATAGGTGTGTGTACCGTGTCGGGTTGAGAGTTAAAAAAAAACTTTTTTTGATTATTGATCAAAATTAGCTTTTTGGACTTTAGTTACCCTTTAAAGTATGGCTTCAACAGTAATGGTAAGTAGATCAGTAGGTGTGTTCTACCTGGGTCTGATTGAGGGGTATGTCTTTTTTGTGTTTACAACCATAAAACTATTTTTTATTGAGGATAAATCTAAATAATTTTTTTACTTTAGTTACCCTTTAAGTATGGCTGCCCACTGTAATGGATAAGTAGATCAGTAGGTGTTTGTACACTGGGTCTGGTTGAGGGGGTAGTCTTTTTGTGTTTTACACCCATAAAAACTATCTTTTATTTAAGGATCAATCTAAATTGTTTTTTACTTAGTTACCTTTAAGTCTGGCTGCCACGTAATGGATACGTAGATCAGTAAGTGGGTGTAGGGGTTGTTGTTGAGGGGGTATGTCTTTTTGTGTGTTTACAACCATAAAACTATCTTTTATTGTGGATAAATCTAAATTAGTTTTTTGACTTTAGTTACTTCTTTAGTATGGCTGCCAAGTAATGGATAAGTAGATTAGTTACACCTTAAGTAGGGCTGCCACAGTAATGGATAAGTAGACAGTAAGTGTGTGTACGTGGGCCTGGTTGAGGGGTATGTCTTTTTGTGTTTACAACCAATAAAACTATCTTTATTGAGGATAAATCTAATAGTTTTTTGACTTAGTTACTCTTTAAGTATGGCTGCCAAAGTAAGGATAAGTAGATTAGTAGGGTGTGTACATGGGTCGGTGAGGGGGGCAGTCTTTTTTGGTGTTTACAACCATAAAAATATCTTTTATTGAGGATACAATCTAAATTATTTTTTACTTTAGTTACCCTTTAAGTATGGCTGCCACAGTAGGTATAATAGATTGGTAGGTGTGTTGTACCTGGGTCTGGTTGAGGGGTATGTTCTTTTTGTGTTTACACCCAAAACAATCTTTTATTGAGGATAAATATAATAATTTTTTTTACTTTTAGTTTCTCTTAAGTATGGCTGACACCATACTGGATAAGTAGTCAGTGGGTGTGTGTAACTGGGGTTGGTGAGGGGGTAGGTCTTTTTGTGTTTACAACCAAAACTACTTTTATGAGGAAAATCTAAATTGTTTTTTTGACTTTTAGTTACCCTTTAAATATGGCTTCACCGGTAAGGGTAAGTAGATCAGTAGGTGTGTGTACCTGGGTCTGGTTGAGGGGTATGTCTTTTTGTGTTTAAAACTATAAAACAATCTTCATTGAGAATAAATTAAATTAGTTTTTTTTAACTTTAGTTACCCTTTAAGTATGGTGCCACAGTAATGGATAAGTAGATTAGTAGGTGTGTGTACCTGGGTCTGGTTGAGGGGGTATGTCTTTTTTGTGTTTATAATCATAAAACTATCTTTTATTGAGGATAAATCTAAATTAGTTTTTTTTTATAGTTACCCTTTAAATATGGCTTACCATTGGGAATGGAAAGGTAGGTCAGTAGGGGGTGTACCCGGTTCTGTGTGGGGGGTTGGGGGTATCACCATTGTATTATGACCATGAAAAAAACTGTTTTGGAAATATCCACATTGAGGATTGTTACCATTATAGTATATGGGAAAACATGTCCAGAAATTCACCGATAACACCGTCAAACGCTTCCGCGGATTCCAAAAATACCAATTTCATGTCTCTAGCTCAAAAACTGTGGGAGGAGATACAGTCCAAAAAAGCGAAAGAATTAAATGGAAGAGAAGAAAAAGAAGAAATAGAAAGAACAGTAATTGGCGTTTTTCAAGCCAAATTAATTATTACATTTCAACGACACAATAGTGATGTACAAGGAGTATGAACAAAATCCTGCCAGAGTTGTTTACGTCCCATCCGGGATTCACTTACTCACACGCGTCTAATGCTTATCATGTTATTGTGAAATCATCGATATAACCTTAGATTTCTGGGGGGGTTTTAAATGATGTTTTTGTGGGCAGCATGGTGGCTCAGTGGTTAGTACTGATGCCTTGCAGAGTTGAAGCGAGTTCGATTCCACCCTGGACACATCTGCAAGGAGTTTGTTGCTCTCCGTGCTGTGCGGGGGTTTCCTCTGGGCACTCTGGTTTCCCCACTTTCATAAAGACATACTGATAGGTTGTATGTGCCCAATAAATGTGCTTAGATTGCAAGCTCTTGGTGGAAGGGCCTGATGTTAATGT
This sequence comes from Hymenochirus boettgeri, assembly GCA_019447015.1. Classification (NCBI taxonomy): domain Eukaryota; kingdom Metazoa; phylum Chordata; class Amphibia; order Anura; family Pipidae; genus Hymenochirus; species Hymenochirus boettgeri. The sequence goes on along the minus strand of CM033473.1, from coordinate 259,308,321 downwards.
ATCCATGTAACTGTAAAGCCCCACGAAGATATTGGCACATATAAATCCACATAATAATAATAAAAAATACACAAATTAAAGAGCAATGCACAGACAGGAGGAGGACATTTCTATTCTCTTGTCATATAAAAGCTATTGTATACAATGCCATGTGGGTAAATGTGTGTTTAGCATTTTTTTTGCCTTTGCACAATTAAGATACTTTAAAGGAGATTTAAACCTGTTATGACTCTTCAGGGAGAGCCCCAGCAAACCTCTCATGGACGCAGAGTCTAAGTGTCTGTTGGTCTTCTCCAGAGCCCTCTGATGGTGAGGATGTGAGCTGCCGGACAGACACCAGGTTGCGGTTCCAGATCAAAGTTACCGAGACCAAACCAGCAGTGTAGAGAGGCAGTTGGTAACTGGGACAGGTAGAAGCACAGGCAAGAGCACGGAGGTAAAACTGGAAACAGAAGCTGACTGTAACAATATGGATGCTGCAGGCTGAACTGGAAACAGAAGGCTGGCTGTAACAATATGGATGCTGAAGGCTGAACTGGAGACGAAGCTGGCTTGTAACAATATGGATGCGAAGGTGAACTGGAGACAGAAGTGGCTGTAACAATATGGATGCTGAAGCTGTGAACTGGAGACAGAAGCTGGCTGTAACAATATGGATGCTGCAGGCTGAACTGGAGACAGAAGCTGGCTGTAACAATATGGATGCTGAAGCTGAACTGGAGACAGAAGCGGCTGTAACAATATGGATGCTGAAGGCTGAACTGGAACAGAAGCTGGCTGTAACAATATGGATGCTGAAGGCTGAACTGGAGACAGAAGCTGGCTGTAACAATATGGATGCTGCAGGCTGAACTGGAGACAGAAGCTGGTGTAACAATATGGATCTGAAGGCTGAACTGGAAACAAGAAGCTGCTGAACAATAGATGCTGAAGGCTGAACTGGAACAGAAGCTGGCTGTAACATATGGATGCTGAAGGCTGAACTGGAGACAGAAGCTGACTGTAACAATATGGATGCTGAAGGCTGAACTGGAGACAGAAGCTGGCTGTAAAATATTGATGCTGAAGGTGAACTGGAAACAGAAACTGGCTGTAACAATATGGATGCTGAAGACTGAAGGACAAGAATCAGGAACAAACTGGGCAGAAACAAATCACACAAGAAGGAGCTGAGAACAGATAAAAACTATACTGAATGGCAGCAAGATCTCTACCACGTGGGAGGCTTATGAAGGCCCCCCACGTCATCGCCCTGCGTTGGAGCGTGCCCATGCGTGCCCGCGCGACACATTGGGAGGAGACCCAGCCGACCCATGTTCCAGCCGCCGGGCTCCACGCCCCCCGTGCGTCCTTGGTGCGCGTGCACGGGGTGTTCACGCTAGGAGCGTGAACTTGCTCAGCCGGTTCCCACGAATTTTTCTTCAGGGCCAAAACCTTTCCATTTGACCAGATATCGCAATTTCCCTGCGACACTTGACATCCAGAATGGCTTCAACTCATACTCCTCAACATTCTCAAGCAAGATAGGCGCGAGAGGAGGAGGTGGAGGAGCCAAAGAGGAGTTAGTGGATCTCCCTTAAAAGAGGAGAAATGAAATACTGGGTGTACCTTCAAAGATTGAGGAAGTTCTAGTTCAAAACAATAGCGTTAATACACCTCTAATCAAAAATGGTCCAATAAAACGAGGGCCCAGCTTGGTAGAAGGGATCTTCAACCTCAGATTTCGTGTTGACAGCCAAACAGAGTCACAACCTAAAATTTGACGAATCCCTTTAGCTCTATTAGCAGACCTTTGAGCCTGGACTTGGGCTGAGTGATGAAGGACCTTAGTTCTGTGAATCTCTTGCTTAATACCTCCAACCGAGTTTGAAGATTGGGACTCAACTGCTGCCGGGAAATCAACAAGGAAGGTTGGATTTAATCCATAATTTGCAAAAAATGGTGAGCATAATGGAGGAATGAATAGCGTTATTATAGGCAAACTCGGCCAATGGTAAGAGGGAAGACCAATCCTCCTGAGAAGGGAAGTATAACAACGAAGGTATTGTTCAAAGCGTTTGATTGGGAGCCCAAGTTGCATTGGTACAGGTTCAGCATCTGAGGAGAGGTGCAGGGAAAGGTGATTCTGAAAAGGCGATTGGCACCCATCCTCTCCAACCTCTTTCCTCAACGTCTATCTATTTGGACGGACAGATCGTTGAGAACTTTAAGAGTCTCCGGAACTCCCACACGAGTGAGTTCACTTCAAAGTCTCAGACAGGCCGAGACGAAATTGATGTTTAAGGGCTGCATCATTCCAATGGGTTTCGGGTCCTCAATCTCCGGAAATCAGACAAATACTGCTCCACTGGCCTCCACCTTGGGAGAGATTACGGAGCGTACCCTCTGCAGTAGCAGCCCTTCTAGGGTCATCATAAATTTCTGCCAGGGCAGCAAGAAGGTCTCCACCGAGGCTACGTGGCATCATTCTTTTCCAAAAGCCGGAGAGCCCAGGCTTGGGGTTCATCTTGCAATAAGGAATGATAAAACCGACTTTAACCCTTTCATCACTAAAGCTTCGGGGACGAAGGGAGAAATAAAGTCCACAGAGCTTTTAAACTGAGTGAATTTTGAACGATCTCCCAAAAATCTATCAGGCAGAGGCACCTTAGGTTCCAGGGAGGCAGCTTGGAACGCCGGCTGTGAGACTGGAGTGGAGATGGCCTTCAACCTAGCATCAAGCTGGAAGAACCCTTGACAGGCTCCTGTAAGGCTCCTTGTAGCTCAGATACCTGTCATATAATTCTTCGCCGGACCGACCTCTCCAGCGGGGTTCATATCTGGCTGCCAGTTAATGTTAGGATCTTCAGGGAGAGCCCCAGCAAAAATCTCACTGGACGCAGAGTCTAAGTGTCTGTTGGTCTTCTCCAGAGCCTCTGATGGTGAGGATGTTGAGTGCCGGACAGACACAGGTTGCGGTTCCAGTCAAAGTCTACCGAGACCAACCGCCAGTGTAGAGAGGCAGTTGGTAACTGGAACAGGTAGAAGCACAGGCAAGAGCATGGAGGTAAAACTGGAAACAGAAGTGACTGTAACAATATGGATGCTGCAGGCTGAACTGGAACAGAAGCTGGCTGTAACAATATGGATGCTGAAGGTGAACTGGAGACAGAAGCTGGTGTAACAATATGGATGCTGAAGGCTGAACTGGGACAGAAGCGGCTGTAACAATATGGATGCTGAAGGCTGAACTGGAGACAGAAGCTGGCTGTAAACAATATGGATGCTGCAGCTGAACTGGAAAACAGAAGCTGGCTGTAACAATATGGATGCTGAAGCTGAACTGGAGACAGAAGCTGGCTGTAACAATATGTGCTGAAGGCTGAAAATGGAACAGAAGCGGCTGTAACAATATGGATGCGAAGGCAGACTGGAGACCGAAGCTGGCTGTAAACAATATGGATGTGAAGACTTAAGGACAAGAATCAGGAACAAACTGGCAGAACAAATCACAACAAGAAGGAGCTGAAGAACAGAATAAAACTATACTGAACTGGAGCAGCAAGATCTCACCACGTGGGGAGGCTTATGAAGGCCCCCCCCCCGTCATGCCTGCGTTTGAGCGCGCACGTTTGGAGGCGACCCAGCCGACCCATGGTTCCGGCCACCGGGCTCCATGCCCCCGTGCGTCCTTACTGTGCGCGCGCACGGGGTGCCCGCGGCGTGCCTGCCCTGCGGCAGCGAAGGAACGTGGCCCCAGTAGACCCGAACCCTTACAAAACCTAACCCCCAAATGATAGAATTCTAAGGGAACGTTTCAAGTGCTGTATGTATAATGATCAGACTATGGTAGGCAGATACAGGAAGTTATATATTTGTTTTTCTGTGTTTTCTGCTTTGACAGAACCAACTCCTAGGGTTCCGTATAGGTCATAATGAGCTTCTCTGCCAACCATTCAGGATCTGCTTCATCATCCGCACTCACTGCACGAACAGCTCTCAGGGGAATTATCACTTTGTTTCAGGTTTGTTGCCCCCTCTAGAGCTACAAACAGCTTGTGACATTACAATTGAGCGAATGAGGTTGACAGAATTTATTGAATGTCTTCCCTATGTGCAACTTGATTTTCTTACTTAACCTCAATCAAACAGAAATGCTACATTATAATGCATGGAATGCCAGGAGACCCACAAAGTGCACTTAGAACTAATTCTATTTTCACTATCTATATGAGTGACCAATCTGCATGTTGCTTATATTGCCAAAATTATGGATTCTTTCATAAGGTCTGGATTTGCATTATGTGCAGTATGTTTATAGACAACATTGGGCAGAGATCACTGTATTGTCACGGTATTAAAAAATGGGTACGAATTTTCCTTTAAAAACATACAGGGTAATTCAATAAAAGTTCTTATTTAAAATGGTGCTAATTTTGCCCCAACCAATCAGATGTTAGTTTTCAAATGTTAAATAAGATCGATTGGTTGGGGCAAAATTAGCACCATTTTAACGATAAGAACTTTATTGAATTCCATGAACAGTTATTTCAGTTTGATATGAGGACAATGGTTGCAGGAGGGCCAACTTCACAGGCATCTTCTGGGGGTGGAATACCGCGCGCCCAAGAGACCCTGGGAAACTCCCGTGAACTGCCCAGAGCCAGGAAATACTCCCATGAGATGCCCAATATTGTGAGAGAAACAATAAAGGTAAGAAAACCATCCTCAAGTTTTTAGGGGTGGGAGGTTGAATCAATAATATTGCCAGGGTGGGATGTCTGCTTCCAGGTAAATGGAATTAAATAACCGTCCGGTGCTAATATATCTCAGTGTATGTAAAGCAAAGAAGATATTTACAATTTTCCCATTCCATGTACACTACAGCTGCCTATATACAAGTTATGTGCACGTACATAACCTGCACTATATATGGTTTACAGACAGCGTATTACTGTATATGTAGAAGGGAACATGAAGGTTAAAAGAACAAAGAGTGAAGGAACCAATCAGGAGTTGCCTAATTACATGCAGCAATTAGCATGGCAGTAATTAGCTAATAGAAGTGTTCTCCGTTCTTGGCAAAAAAATGTCTCTCTTGAGGTATCACAACCCTTAGCAGTCTATGAAGTTGGCAGTGAGTTGAAAATTACAGCAATAAACACAGGCTCTCTGCTAATCACGGCTGACTAATGATTCCTAAACTATATCCAATAAAGCAGCTGAATTGCACTAAAAGGTCTTACACCTTTGGGTGGCATCTTATTGGTTTTAATGGGCATTAACGACAAATCAGAATTGACAATCTGCCTGTGTCTGACAGACACAAACAGAAAACATTGCTCCTTATTTTATTCTACATTAGGAAAAACAGAGCTGAAATGATTTAAGCTAGGTACACACAGTACAGATTTCTGAAAGATGACAGACAGGATCTGCAAGATCCTGTTGCCATCTTCAAAGATCTGCATAGGGAGAACGCTCGGGACTGTGTGTTTCCATCGGCCGCGCTAGACCCGATCGTTCGGCGGCCGCGCGCTCGTCGGGAAACGAACGTACACACAGTAACGATAAAGCCCCGATACCGTCGGATCCGATGGTATCGGGGCTTTATCGTACTGTGTGTACCCAGCTTAAGAAAGGATCATCAGCAGAGCTGATTCTGATATCCTTTAGCAGAACTGATTCCGATATCCTCAGCAGAGCTGATTCCGATACCTCAGCAGAGCTGATTCCGTATCCTTTAGCAGAGCTGATTCCGATATCCTCAGCAGAGCTGAATCCGATATCCTTTAGCAGAGCTGATTCCGATATCCTCAGCATAGCTGATTCCGATATCCTTAGCAGAGCAGATTCCAATATCCTTTAGCAGAGCTGATTCCGATATCCTCAGAGAGCTGATTCCGATATCCTTAGCAGAGCTGATTCCGATATCCTCAGCAGAGCTGATTCGATATCCTCAGTAGAGATGTACTGTGGGCTCTAATAGAACCCAGTTTCGAATCGAATCCGAAGGTTTTTTAAGGCCCGACGAAACTTCGGAACTCCCGGAATTACGAAACCCGAATTTTCGGAGTTTGCGATTTTTATAGAAAATTTGATAATATCGAAATCAAAAGTAGATGCTTATCGAAATCGAATGTAGATGATTATCGAAAAATTAGTATAAAAAGTTTTGTAATATTGGTAACCCTCAAAAGTAGCGTTGATTCGGTAACCCTTGAATGTACAAGCAATTTCGGTAACCCTTGAATTGTAATATCGGTAACCCTTGAAAGTAGCGTTGGCTTTCGGTAACCCTCAAAAATAGAATGCAAAAGCTCGAAAACAGCCCAATCGAGAGGAAAGATGGTTTTTAAATTTTGGGTTATATTTATGGGTTCCCCAGACCATTCCCCAGGTCGAGTGTTATTTACAGTAAACTACTATTACTATTTAAATCAATAGAAATTTCAAATTTTTTTTTCTCCCATAGACTTCTATTGGTCTGTTTTCGTATCTTCGAATTTTCGAATTTAACTGTAAATTCTAAAACGGACGAAACTCATCAGTTTCGAACATCTCTAATCCTCAGCAGCGCTAATTCGATATCCTTTAGCAGAGCTATCCGATATCCTCAGCAGAGATGATTCCAATATCCTTAGCAGAGCTGATTCCGATATCCTTTAGTAGAGCTGTTCCAATATCCTTAGCAGAGCTGATTCCAATATCTTTAGTAGAGCTGGTTCCAATATCCTCAGCAGAGCTGATTCCAATATCCTTAGACGAGCTGATTCCAATCATTTAGAAGATGACGAAACTCCTGTAATACTTACCGAGAGTTTCCTTCCCTGGCCATCCCCAGGGCAGCATAATACAACTCATTGGTTCCCCGCCATTGGACAGAAGTAGTTTACACTCACCCTTTAAATGTGACACGCCTCCTCCTTCCCTTAGTCTAGTTTCAAGCCAATATATGGGGGGATGCTGCCCTGGGATGGCCAGGAAAGGAAACTTTCTGTAAGTATGACAGGAGTTTCAGCTTTCTGGCAATCCCGCAGCTAATACAAAAATATGGGTCATACCGAAGCAATCATGGGCTGGGAAAAATTATTGTCCACACACTGCAGAAAAATTAATTTTACTCATCAGAAACGGACTGCAATACTCTGTGTCCAAACAATGCCCTTAAGGCAAACTAAGATAGCTTATAATGCTAACAAAAGGTATTGGGCGTTGCCATGTAGCTGCACAGCAAACAGCTTCTTCTGTAGTGGTTCCCTCTTCTGCTGCCGAAGATGTCGCTTGTGGAATGAGCTATTATCCCTTGGGAGGTGCCAGTTGTGAGCTGTACGCCCTGTGATCGCTCTAACTATCCATCCCTTATTGTAGATACAGTTGCTGCCGCTCCTTTTTTGGACCTGAAGGTAACACAACACGGTTGTCAGTTCTCTGATGTCCCGAGGTTCTCTCTAAGTAGGCGAGAATTACATCCCGTACATCCAAATTTTTTAAGTCTGGATTAGACTCAAGGTCTTCTGCCGAAAAGGCTGGGGGATGATGGGCTCATTAATATGGAAGCTTGAGATGACCTTGGGTAAAAACCTTCAGAATGATGCATGAAATTGCCTCTGGAAGAACGTTGATATTGGGCTCTTTAATTGAAAGGGCCGTTATTCATTTGCCCTTCTTCCTGATGTTAATGCCACTAGTAACACAGTCTTTAGTGTTAGATCCCAGATAGAAAAACTATTTTTGGCTCAAAAGGCGGTTTGATTAGTGATTTTAGCACAGTAGGTAAGTCCCATTGGGGTAACAAACGTCTTCTGTGCGGTTAATACACCTCACTCCTTGCAGGAATCTCCTCAATAGCTCTTCTTGTTTCTACCTAATGCTACTGACCAGGCTGATACCTGCACCTTCAATGTACTGAGGCTCAAGCCTCTATCCAAGCCCACCTGCAGAAAATCAGAATTTGAGGAATTGATGGTTGCAAGAAGGGAACTTCACTTTTCAAAAAAATCTTGTCGTCTTGGCATTCTGAGTTGTTGCCATTAGATCCCAATCTGGCATCCACCATCGGCTGTTAATCCTGAAACACCAGGTGTTTAAGCCCACTCTGTGTTGTCCAGCTGGCTCCTTGATAAAAACTTGCCACCTGATTCTGGACCCCAGGTATGTGTAAGGCGGTGAGGTTTGACAGATTCGACTGCGCTAATCTTATAATTGGTGCCACTCCTTCATCAAGGTATGGCTTCTCGTGCCTCCCTGATTTTTTATGTACGAGACTGCTGCCACATTGTCTGTCTATACACACTGGCATTGCCCGAATCAGAGGTAAAAAGGCCTTGAGGGCCTGATGAATCGCCCTCAGCTCTATCACAGGTGAGGGTAGATGGGACAGGTCTGTACTCCACTGTGCCTGAGCACACTCCGACCTAAGTGGGCTCCCCAACCCTGTGATGCATCCGTGAATATATGAATCCACTCGGTTCTGCTAGGGGAGTCCCCACTCGGAGATTACCTGCTCCGCCCACAAGATAAATTTCTCTTGTAAATAGTGCTCAAGGTATTATTTGCGACCAGTCTTGATGTATCTTGTCCCACCTGGCTAGGAAGTAACCCTGCAAGGGCCTGACCTCCACTTTGCCCATCTTATGAGACCAATCGTTGTGTTAGGGTGCCCAACACTCTCATTAGTTGTCTTTCTGACATTCTTTCGAGCTTCAAGAGCTCTGGACTAAAGAGGATATTTTCTCTATCTTTGCAGCTGACAAAGATACTAGACCAGCTGTTGGTCTTATATTGCTCCGAGGAAGATCAGCCTCTGAGTCGGCAAGAAGTTGGCTTTTTTCGAGATTGATTAGCCACTCAAAGCAAACAAGTTTCTCTTGTACCAGAGCTCGTCTTTCGATGAGCTGGTGTTTGATGGCGAGCTATAATTAAAAGGTCGTCCAGGTAGTGGAAAATTTCCACTCCTGACTTCCTTAAATGAGCCACTACACACCACCACATTTTTGTAAATGTCCGGGAGGATGTTGAGAGGCCAAAAGGAAGGCAAGTAAATTGGAAGTATCTGCCTCCAAGGTGAACCTTAGGAACCGTTGATGCTCCTGAGCTACCGGAACATGGAGGTACGCGTCCTTACTCACATGAACACATCCAATCTCCTTCCAATATAGCTCCCCGAATGGTCTGCAAAGTCACCATTTTGAAGTCTGACTCCTTATGAACTTGTTTCAATCTTCTGAGATCCAGGATTGGCCTTAGATCCCCAGAAGATTTTGTACTAAGAACAGCGTTGAGTAAAACCCTGTTTTTTCCTGTTCCTTTGGCACCTGGACAATAGCCTTCTTGTCCAGGAGCTTCTGAATATAGGTCTGTAAACCTCCAACTTTACCAGATCCGCTGGTTTGGGGGTCTGGAAAAAAAAAAATTCTGGGGTTCTCAGGAATTCTATCCTGTAACCCCTGTTGACTACTGCCTTTACCCAGGCATCCGTTGTCTTCTCTGCCCAAACCTCTTTGAATTTGAGCAATCTGGCCCCTACATGAAGGGTCTGGGCAGGCTCATTTCATTAGGACTTGGGTCTTGCTCGCCTTTTGGTTGGGCTGCTTCCCCGCAAAAAAAAAACTAAACTGTCTCCTTTTCCAGGCGGCTGCTCTAGAAAATTCTCTTCACGGTCTATAGCTTCTGCATCCTCTCTTCTCCTTCGCGGAAATCTAGTCTTCTGGGTCCTAGGAAGTTCACCTGTCTTCTATCCGGGGAAGAAATGTGCTCTTGACACCCGAAGACTTTGAAATTATCTCATCTAGAGTTTTTCCAAACAGTTTCTTGCCCTCATAGGGAAGCGGCACAAAGAATTCTTAGATTGTGTATCCGCATACCAAGCATTAAGCCACAAGGCCTTCTAGCAGAGACTGATAAGCCAATACCTCTGGCCCTAGTTTTATCAGATTCCCTTGCCTCCAATCCAAATGATGAGGCCATTCTGAAGTCTGGAATCGCCTCCAATAGGACCTTTCTCTCAATACCATAATAATGGCATCCTCCAACCTTTCCACTAAGGTTAACATAGATTTATCAATGAAATCATAGCTACTGCAATCTTGCCGGTAGCCCTGGAAGTTAAGAAAACCTTCAACTCCGTCTCCAGCTTTTTCTCCATAGGGTGCTTCCAAAGGAAGTGCTGTTTCTTTGAAAGCCGAGCTACCGGAGCATCGACTGCTGGAGGCTTATCCAGAAGATCTGAAAATCCTGCTGAAAGGGGTATAACTTATCGATCTTAGTCTCACCGGGACTTTCTCGAGACTCTCTGCCACTCAGAATGAATTATACCTCTGACTCCTCGTGCACCGGAAGTAGGTCTCTTTTCTATGGAACACCAGACGATGTTGGTTTCTCCGCCTCCTCAATAGTTAACGGTGTTTCACTAGTCTGATAAGTCTTGATACCTGTCTGAAGTCAACACACTTTCATCAGGGTTGCCAACTGTCCGTAAATTCATGGACAGTCCGTTAAAAATGTGCCCAAAATTGACTCTGTCGTAAAGTCCGTGAATTTAATGTCCGTCCGTTAAAAATAGCAATTTTCCCGGTGGTGGTACTGTACCTTTAAATAGCCGAAAAGGGATCCGGAACTAATTACAGTTGGGTGAATGAAAGCACCAAGTACTCTCCCCGTCCCTCCCCCTGCACACATTCATTCCCCTCATTGGTTCCTGCCTTCCCGGGTGTTTTTTGGGGGGCGGAGCCACAGAGCAGTTTTGTCCTCATGGAGACTGAAGTGGTGGAGAGAGAGACCTGCATCTTTCCCAATAAACAGTGGTCTGGTTGGTCGGCAAGCATCAGCTGATTCAGGGGAGGTTGTTTGAGATTGAGACTCCTAGTTAAGATAAGTGTGCAGTTAACTCTTTTCTGTTTCCCACATGGAATACTGGAATCAGCCGTGCTGCTGCTAGTAGTAAACTGCTAGTTTAGTGCTCCCTGCTGCTTGTAATTGTATTCAAACCTACGCACTAGGGGTGCCGCTGCCCAGGCCCAATCAAAGGCAATCAGAGGTCATTCTGTTCCTTCTGTTCAAATCCAAAGTCTGTCAGTTTCTGTTCAAAATCCAAAGTCTGTCAGTCCTCAGTCAAAATCCAAAGTCTGTCAGTCCTTCTGTTCAAAATCCAAGTCTGTCAGTCCTTCAGTTCAAAATCCAAAGTCTGTCAGTCTTCTGTTCAAAAAAAAGTGCCGGTCAGTCCTTCCATTCAAAATCAATGTCTGTCAGTGCTTCTGTTCAATAAACAGTGTCTGCCAGCCTCCACCAGTTCCCAAACCAGCTTTAGTCAGCCTTCCAGTTCACAAACCAGCTAGTCATCCTTCCAGTTCCAAACCAGCTTTAGCGGCCTTCCAGTTCCCAACCAGCTTTGTGCGGCCTTCCGTTCACAACCAGCTTTAGTCGCCTTCAGTTCACAACAGCATTAGTCAGCCTTCCGTTCACAAACCAGCATTAGTCAGCCTTCCCGTTCACAAACCCGCATTAGTCAGCCTTCCAGTTCACAAACCAGCATTAGTCAGCCTTCCAGTTCACAAACCAGCATTAGTCAGCCTTCCCGTTCACAAAACCAGCTTTCGCCAGCCTAAGCCTTCCAGTTCAAAACAGTGTTAGGTCAGCCTTCCAGTATAAAAACTAGCTTTATAGTCAGCTAATTTCAGTTCAATTAGTGTAGAGCTGATCCGATCTCCTCAGCAGAGATGATTCCGATCTCCTCAGCAGAGATGATTCCGATCTCCTAAGCAGAGCTGATTCCGATATCCTCATCGGAGCTTATTCTGATCTCCTCTGCAGCACTAATTCCGATATCCTCAGCAGAGCTGATTCACATATCCTCAGCAGAGCTGATTCCGATATCCTCAGCAGAGCTGATTCCGATATTCTCAGCTGAGCTGATTCGATATCCTTTAGCAGAGCTGATTCCGATATCCTAGCAGAGCTGATTCCGATTCCTCAGCAGAGCTGATACCGATATCCTCAGTAGAGCTCTCCGAATCCTCAGCAGAGCTGATTCCGATATCCTTAGCAGAGCTGATTCCGAATCCTTAGCAGAGCTGATTTCGATCTCCTCAGCAGAGCTGATACCGATATCCTCAGTAGAGCTCATTCCGATATCCTCAGCAGAGCTGTTTCCGATATCCTCAGCAGAGCTGATTCCGATATCCTTTAGCAGAGCTGATTCCGATATCCTTTAGCAGAGCTTGATTCCGATATCCTAGCAGCGATCCGATATCTCAGCAGAGCTGATTCCGATATCCTCAGTAGAGCTCATTCCGATCTCTCAGCAGAGCTCATTCTCGATATCCTCAGCAGAGCTGATTCCGATATAGTCTCAGCAGAGCTGATTCCAATTAGTCTCAGCAGAGCTGATTCCGATATCCTCAGCAGGGCTCATTCCGATATCTCAGCAGAGCTGATCCGATATCCTCAGCAGAGCTGATTCCGATATCCTCAGCAGAGCTGATTCGATATCCTCAGCAGAGCTGATTTCGATATCCTCAGCGAGCTGATTTCGATATCCTCAGCAGAGCTGATTTCGATATCCTAGCAGAGCTGATTTCGATATCCTAGCAGAGCTGATTTCGATATCCAGCAGAGCTGATTCCGATATCCTTTAGCAGAGCCGATTCCGATCTCCGCAGCAGAGCCGATTCCGATATCTTTAGCAGAGCGATTCGATATCCTTAGCAGAGTTGATTCCGATCTCCACGCAGAGCTGATTCCGACATCCTTTAGCAGAGCTGATTCCGATATCCTTTAGCAGAGCTGATTCTGATATTCTCAGCAGAGCTGATTCCGATATCCTCAGCAGAGCTGATTCGATATCCTCAGCTGAGCTAATTCCGATCTCCTAAGCAGAGCTGATTCTGATATCCTCAGCAGAGCTGTTTCCGTTTCTCTCAGCAGCGCTGATTCCGATCTCCTCAGCAGAGCTTATTCTGATCTCCTCTGCAGCGTGATTTGATATCCTCAGCAGAGCTGATTCCCATATCCTCAGCAGAGCCATTCCGATATCCTTTAGCAGAGCTGATTCCGATATCTAATCAGAGCTTATTCTGATCTCCTCTGAGCGCTTGATCGATATCTCAGCAGAGCTGATTCCCATATCCTCAGCAGAGCTGATTCCCATATCCTCAGCAGAGCTGATTCCCATATCCTCAGCAGAGTGATTCCCATATCTCAGCAGAGCTGATTCCGACATCCTTTAGCAGGCTGATTCTGAATCCTAGCAGAGTTGATTCCGATCTCCGCAGCAGAGCTGATCCGACATCCTTAGCAGAGCTGATTCCGATATCCTTTAGCAGAGCTGATTCTGATTCCACTGCAGAGCTGATTCCGACATCCTTTAGCAGAGCTGATTCCGACATCCTTTAACAGAGCTGATTCCGACATCCTTTAGCAGAGCTGATTCTGATATCCTGCAGAGCTGATTCTGATCTCCACTGCAGAGCTGATTCCGACATCCTTTAGCAGAGCTGATTCCGACTCCTTTAGCAGAGCTGATTCCGATATCCTTTAGCAGAGTGATTCTGATCTCCATGCAGAGCTGATTCCGATCTCCTCAGTAGAGCTCATTCCGATATCCTCAGCAGAGCTCATTTCTATATCCTCAGCAGAGCTTGTTCTATGCGGTAATGCGCTTGATACATACTACTTTTTACACAATGTACCATGTGCGGATAATGTCTTAACCAGCTTTAACCAGTTAGCACTCAATTATAAATTATCTGGTGTTGTTGCACTACAATTTCCAGCAAACCCTAATAATTAATGTAGTTTGTTTTAAATGGAAGTAAAATCTAGTATGTCCCAACCCCCCTGTATACACAATGTCACATACGGCCTCTCCATTAAGAGTGCAATGTACAGGTAATGCACAGGTAATGTACAGGTAATGCACAGGTAATGTACAGGCAAGTACAGGTAATGACAGGTAAGTACAGGCAATGTACAGTAAGCACAGGTATGTACAGGCAATCCACAGGTAATGATAGGTAATGTACAGGCAATGCACAATGTAATGTACTGGTAATATACAGGCAATATACGGTGATGCACAGGTAAGTTACAGGTAATGCACAGGCAATGTACAGTCAATGCAAGGTAATGTACAGGCAATGTACAGGTAATGCACGGCAATGTACAGGCAATGCACAGGTAAGTGTAGGTAATGTACAGGCAATACACAGGAAATGTTTAGGTAATGTACAGGCAATATACAGGCAAAGCACAGGTTATGTATAGGCAATGTACTGGTAATGCAAAGGTAATGTAAAGGCAATGCTCAATGTAATGTACAGGCAATGCACCGGTAATATGCAGGTAATGCACAGGTGATGTACAAGCAATGCACAGGTTATGTACAGGCAATTTACTGGTAATGTACAGGCAATGCATAGGTAATGTACAGGTAATGTACAGGCAATGCACAGGTAATGTACAGGCAATGCACAGGTAATGTAAAGGCAATGCACAATGTAATGTACAGGCAATGCACAGGTAATGTACAGGTAATGCACAGGTAACATGCAGGTAATATACAGGCAATGCACAGGTAATGTACAGGCAATGCACAGGTAATGTAAAGGCAATGCACAATGTAATGTACAGGCAATGCACAGGTAATGCACAGGTAACATGCAGGTAATATACAGGCAATGCACAGGTAATGTACAGGTAATGTACAGGCAATGCACAGGTAATATACAGGTAATGCACAGGTAATGTACAGGCAATGCACAGGTAATGTACAGGCAATGCACAGGTAATGTAAAGGCAATGCACAATGTAATGTACAGGCAATGCAGGTAACATGCAGGTAATATACAGGCAATGCACAGGTAATGTACAGGCAATGCACAGGTAATGTACGCAGACACACACCACTCAGTCACGCAGACACACACCACTCAGTCACACAGACAGACTCCACTCAGTCACGCAGACACATGCTACTCAGTCACGCAGACAGACACGACTTAGTCACGCAGACAGACATGACTCAATCATGCTGACAGACACGACTCAGTCAAGCAGACAGACAGGACTCAGTCACGCAGACACACACCACTCAGTCACGCAGACACACACCATATCGGAATCAGCTCTGCTAAAGATGTCGAATCAGCTCTGCTAAAGGATGTCGGAATCAGCTCTGGCAGTGGAGATCAGAATCAGCTCTGCTAAGGATATCAGAATCAGCTCTGCTAAAGGATGTCGGAATCAGCTCTGTTAAAGGATGTCGGAATCAGCTCTGCTAAAGGATGTCGGAATCAGCTCTGCAGTGGAGATCAGAATCAGCTCTGCTAAAGGATATCGGAATCAGCTCTGCTAAAGGATGTCGGAATCAGCTCTGCTGCGGAGATCGGAATCAACTCTGCTAAGGATATCAGAATCAGCTCTGCTAAAGGATGTCGGAATCAGCTCTGCTGAGGATATGGGAATCAGCTCTGCTGAGGATATGGGAATCAGCTCTGCTGAGGATATGGGAATCAGCTCTGCTGAGGATATGGGAATCAGCTCTGCTGGGTATCAAATCAGCGCTGCAGAGGAATCAGAATAAGCTCTGATTAGGATATCGGAATCAGCTCTGCTAAAGGATATCGGAATCGGCTGCTGAGGATATGGGAATCCTCTGCTGAGATATCAATCAGCGCTGCAGAGGAGATCAGAATAAGCTCTGCTGAGAGATCGAATCAGCGCTGCTGAGGAGAACGGAAACAGCTCTGCTGAGAATATCAGAATCAGCTCTGCTTAGGAGATCGGAATTAGCTCAGCTGAGGATATCGGAATCAGCTCTGCTGAGATATCGGAATCAGCTCTGCTGAGAATATCGAATCAGCTCTGCTAAAGGATATCGGAATCAGCTCTGCTAAAGGATGTCGGAATCAGCTCTGCTGTGGAGATCGGAATCAACTCTGCTAAGGATTCGGAATCAGCTCTGCTAAAGGATATCGGAATCGGCTCTGCTGCGGAGATCGGAATCGGCTCTGCTAAAGGTATCGGAATCAGCTCTGCTGAGATATCGAAATCAGCTCTGCTGAGGATATCGAAATCAGCTCTGCTGAGGATAAATCGCTCTGCTGAGGATATCGAAATCAGCTCTGCTGAGGATATCGAAATCAGCTCTGCTGAGGATATCGGATCAGCTCTGCGGAGGATATCGAATCAGCTCTGCTGAGGATATCGGAATCAGCTCTGCTGAGGATATCGGAATGAGCCCTGCTGAGGATATCGGAATCAGCTCTGCTGAGACTATATTGGAATCAGCTCTGCTGAGACTATATCGGAATCAGCTCTGCTGGATATCGGAATGAGCTCTGCTGAGGAGATCGGAATGAGCTCTACTGAGGATATCGGAATCGCTCTGCTGAGGATATCGGAATCAGCTCTGCTAGGATATCGGAATCAGCTCTGCTAAGGATATCGGAATCAGCTCTGCTAAAGGATATCGAAATCAGCTCTGCTGATATCGGAAACAGCTCTGCAGGATATCGGAATGAGCTCTACTGAGGATATCGGTATCAGCTCTGCTGAGGAGATCAAACAGCTCTGCTAAGGATATCGGATCAGCTCTGCTAAGGATATCGGAATCAGCTCTGCTGAGGATACGGAATGAGCTCTACTGAGGATATCGGTATCAGCTCTGCTGAGGAGATCGGAATCAGCTCTGCTAAAGATATCGAATCAGCTCGCTAAAGTATATCGAATCAGCTCAGCTGAGGATATCGGAATCAGCTCTGCTGAGGATATCGGAATCAGCTCTGCTGAGGATATGTGATCAGCTCTGCTGAGGATATCGGATTAGTGCTGCAGAGGAGATCAGAATAAGCTCCGATGAGGATATCGGAATCAGCTCTGCTTAGAGATCGAATCATCTCTGCTGAGGAGATCGGAATCATCTCTGCTGAGGAGATCGGAATCAGCTCTACACTAATTGAACTGAAATTAGCTGACTATAAACTAGTTTGTATACTGGAAGGCTGACCTAACACTGTTTTTGAACTGGAAGGCTTAGCTGGCGAAAGCTGGTTTGTGAACGGGAAGGCTGACTAATGCTGGTTTGTGAACTGGAAGGCTGACTAATGCTGGTTTGTGAACTGGAAGGCGACTAATGCTGGTTTTTGAACGGGAAGGCTGACTAATCGTTGACGGAAGCTACATGCTGGTTTGTGAACTGGAAGGCTGACTAAAGCTGGTTTGTGAACGGGAAGGCCGACTAAAGCTGGTTTGGGAACTGGAAGGCCGACTAAAGCTGGTTTGGGAACTGGAAGGATGACTAAAGCTGGTTTGTGAACTGGAAGGCTGACTAAAGCTGGTTTGGGAACTGGGAGGGCTGGCAGACACTGTTTTATGAACAGAAGCACTGACAGACATTGGATTTTGAATGGAAGGACTGACCGGCACTTTTTTTTGAACAGAAGGACTGACAGACTTTGTTTTTGAACTGAAGGACTGACAGACTTTGGATTTTGAACAGAAGGACTGACAGACTTGGATTTTGAACTGAAGGACTGACAGACTTTGGATTTTGAACAGAAGGACTGACAACTTTGGATTTTGAACAGAAGGACTGAACAGAATGACCTCTGATTGCCTTTGATTGGGCCTGGGCAGCGGCACCCCTAGTGCAGTAGGTTTGAATACAATTACAGACAGCAGGGCACTAAGACTAGCAGTTTACTACTACGCAGCACCAGGCTGATTCCAGTATTCCATGTGGGAAACAAAAAGAAGTTAACTGCCACTTATCTAACTAGGGAGTCTCAATCTCAAACAACCCCCCTGAATCAGCTGATGCTTGCCGACCAACCAGACCACTGTTTATTGGGAACAGATGCAGGTCTCTCTCTCCACTTCACTTCAGTCTCCATGAGGACAAAACTGCTCTGTGGCTCCGCCCCCAAAAAAAACACCCGGGAAGGCAGGAACCAATGAGGGGAATGGAATGTGTCAGGGGAGGGACGGGGAGGATACTTGGTGCTTTCATTCACCCAACTGTATTAGTTCCGGATTCCTCTTTCGGCTATTTAAAGGTACAGTACCACCACCGGGAAATGGCTATTTTTAACGGACGACATTAAAATTCACGGACTTAACGGACAGAGTCAATTTTGGGCACATTTTTACGGACTGTCCATGAATTTACGGACAGTTGGCACCCTGATGAAAGTGTGTTTGACTTCAGACAGGTATCAAGATTATCAGACTAGTGAAACACCTTTAACTATTGAGGAGGCGGAGAACCCAACATCGTCTGTGTTTTTCCATAGGAAAAAGAAGACCTACTTCCGTTGCACGAGGAAGTCAGAGGTATAATCATTCTGAGTGGCAGAGAGTCTCGAGAAAAGTCCCGGTGAGACTAAGATCGATAAGTTATACCCCTTTCAGCAGGATTTTTCAGATCTTCTGGATAAGCCTCCAGCAGTCGATGCTCCGGTAGCTCGGCTTTCAAAGAGAACAGCACTTCCTTTGGAAGCACCCTATGGAGAAAAAGCTGGAGACGGAGTTGAAGGTTTTCTTAACTTCCAGGGCTCCTGCAAGATTGCAGTAGCTATGATTTCAGTGATAAAATCATGTTAACCTTAGTGGAAAGGTTGGAGGATGCCATTATTAATGGTATTGAGAGAAAGGTCCTATTGGAGGCGATTCCAGACTTCAGAATGGCCTCATCATTTGGATTGGAGGCAGCAGGAATCTGATAAAACTAGGCCAGAGGTATTGGCTTATCAGTCTCTGCTAGAAGGGCCTTGTGGCTTAATGCTTGGTATGCGATACACAATCTAAGAATTCTTTGTGCCAGCTTCCCTATGAGGGCAAGAAACTGTTTGGAAAAACTCTAGATGAGATAATTTCAAAGTCTTCGGTGTCAAAAGCACATTTCTTCCCCAGGGGATATAAGACAGGGTGAACTTCCTGGACCCGAAGACTAATTTCCCGGAAGGAGAAGAGAGGATAGCAGAAGCTATAGACCGTGAAGAGAATTTTTCTAGAGCAGCCGCCTGGAAAAGGAGACAGTTTAGTTTTTTTTTTTCGGGGGAAGCAGCCCACCCAAAGGCGAGCAAGGACCCCAAGTCCTAATGAAATGAGGCCTGCCCAGACCCTTCATGTAGGGGCCAGATTGCTCAAATTCAAAGAGGTTTGGGCAGAGAAGACAACGGATGCCTGGGTAAAGGCAGTAGTCAACAGGGGTTACAGTATGAATTCCTGAGAACCCCAGAATTTTTTTTTTCCAGACCCCCAACCAGCGGATCTGGTAAAGTTGGAGGTTTTACAGACCTATATTCAGAAGCTCCTGGACAAGAAGGCTATTGTCCAGGTGCCAAAGGAACAGGAAAAACAGGGTTTTACTCAACGCTGTTCTTAGTAACAAAATCTCTGGGGATCTAAGGCCAATCCTGGATCTCAGAAGATTGAACAAGTTCAAAGGAGTCAGAGCTTCAAAATGGTGACTTTGCAGACCATTCGGGGAGCTATATTGGAAGGAGATTGGATGTGTTCAGTGGATCGAAGGACGCTACCTCCATGTTCCGGTAGCTCAGGAGCATCAACGGTTCCTAAGGTTCACCTTGAGGGCAGATACTTCCAATTTACTTGCCTTCCTTTTGGCCTCTCAACATCCTCCCGGACATTTACAAAAATGTGGTGGTGGTAGTGCTCATTTAGAAGTCAGAGTGGAAATTTTCCACTACCTGGACGACCTTTTAATTATAGCTCGCCATCAACACCAGCTCATCGAAAACGAGCTCTGGTACAGAGACACTTGGTTGCTTTGAGTGGCTAATCAATCTCGAAAAGCCAACTTCTGCCACTCAGAGCTGATCTTCCTCGGAGCAAATATAGACACAAAGCTGGGTCTAGTATCTTTGTCAGCTGCAAAGATAGAGAAAATATCCTCTTTAGTCCAGGAGCTCTTGAAGCTCGAAAGAATGTCAGAAAGACAACTAATGAGAGTGTTGGGCACCCTAACAACAACGATTGGTCTCATAAGATGGGCAAGTGGAGGATCAGGCCCTTGCGGTTACTTCCTAGCCAGGTGGGACAAGATACATCAAGACTGGTCGCAAATAATACACTTGAGCACTATTTACAAGAGAAATTTATCTTGGTGGGCGGAGCAGGTAAATCTCCGAGTGGGACTCCCCTAGCAGACCCGAGTGGATTCATATATTCACGGATGCATCAGGGTTGGGGAGCCCACTTAGGTCAGGAGTGTGCTCAAGCACAGTGGAGTACAGACCTGTCCCATCTACCCTCACCTGTGTAGAGCTGGGGCGATTCATCAGGCCCTCAAGGCCTTTTTACCTCTGATTCGGGCAGCCAGTGTGTATAGGACAGACAATGTGGCAGCAGCTCGTCCATAAAAAATCAGGGAGCACGAGAAGCCATACCTTGATGAAGAGGTGGCACCAATTATAGATTAGCGCAGTCGAATCTGTCAGACCTCACCGCCTTACACATACCTGGGGTCCAGAATCAGGTGGCAGATGTGTTATCAAGGAGCCAGCTGGAAACACAGAGTGGAGCTTAAACAACTGGGTGTTTCAGGAATTAACAGCCAGATGGTGGATGCCAGATTGGGCTAATGGCAACAACTCAGAATGCCAAGACGACAAGATTTTTATGAAAAGTGAAGTCCCTTCTTGCAACCATCAATTCCTCAAATTCTGGATTTTCTGCAGGTGGGCTTGGATAGAGGCTTGAGCCTCAGTACATTGAAGGTGCAGGTATCAGCCTGGTCAGTAGCATTAGGTAAGAAACAAGAAGAGCTAGTGAGGAGATTCCTGCAAGGAGTGAGGTGTATTAACCGCACAGAAGACGTTTTTTACCCCAATGGGACTTACCTACTGTGCTAAATCACTAATCAAACCGCCTTTTGAGCCAAAAGAATTAGTTTTCTATCTGGGATCTAACACTAAAGACTGTGTTACTAGTGGCATTAACTCAGGAAGAAGGGCAAATGAAATAACGCCCTTTCAATTAAAGAGCCCAATATCAACGTTCTTCCAGAGCAATTATCATGCATCATTCTGAAGGGTTTTTACCCAAGGTCATCTCAAGCTTCCATATTAATGAGCCCATCATCCTCCCACCAGCCTTTTCGGCAGAAGACCTTGAGTCTAATCCAGACTTAAAAATTTGGATGTCCGGGATGTATTCTCGCCTACTTAGAGAGAACTCGGGACATCAGGAGAACTGACAACCTGTTTGTGTTACCTTCAGGTCCAAAAAAAGGAGCGGCAGCAACTGTATCTACAATAAGGAGATGGATAGTTAGAGCGATCAACAGGCGTACGAAGCTCAGCAACTGGCACCTCCCCAGGGATAATAGCTCATTCCACAGCGACATCTTCGGCAGCAGAAGAGGGAACCACTACAGAAGAGCTGTTTGCTGTGCAGCTACATGGGCAACGCCCAATACCTTTGTTAAGCATTATACTAAATCTTAAGTTTCCTTAAGGGCATTGTTTGGACACAGAGTATTGCAGTCCGTTTCTGATGAGTAAATTAATTTTTCTGCAGTTGTGTGACAATAATTTTTCCCAGCCCATGATTGCTTCGGTATGACCCTTGTTTGTATTATGCTGCCGGGGATTCCAGAAAGCTGAAACTCCTGTCATACTTACAGAAAGTTTCCTTTCCTGGCCATCCCCGGGCAGCATCCCTCCCATATATTGGCTTTGAAACTAGACTAAGGGAAGGGAGGGGCGTGTCACATTTAAAGGGTGTTGTAAACTACTTCTGTCAATGGCAGGAACCAATGAGTTGTATTATGCTGCCCTGGGGATGGCCAGGAAGGAAACTCTCGGTAAGTATTACAGGAGTTTCAGCTTTCTAAATGATATTGGACCAGCTCTGCTAAGGATATTGGAATCAGCTCTGCTGAGGATATTGGAACCAGCTCTACTAAAGGATATTGAATCAGCTCTGCTAAGGATATTGGAACCAGCTCTACTAAAGGATATCGGAATCACTCTGCTAAGGATATTGGAATCATCTCTGCTGGGATATCGGAATCAGCTCTGCTAAAGGATATCGGAATTAGCGCGGCTGAGGATTAGAGATGTTCGAACTGATGAGTTTCGTCCCGTTTTAGAATTTACAGTTAAATTCGAAAATTCGAAGATACAAAGACCAATGAAGTCTATGGGAGAAAAAAAATTTAAAGTTTCTATTGTTTAAATAGTAATAGTAGTTTACTGTAAATCACTCGGACCTGGGGAATGGTCTGGGGACCCATAAATATAACCCAAAATTTAAAAAACCATCTTTCCTCTGCTTGGGCTGTTTTCGAGCTTTTGCATTCTATTTTTGAGGGTTCCGAAAGCCAACGCTACTTTCAAGGGTTACCGATATTACAAATTCAGGGTTACCGTTGGCTTGTACATTCAAGGGTTACCGAAATCAAACGCTACTTTTGAGGGTTACCAATATTACAAACTTTTTATACTAATTTTTCGATAATCATCTACATTCGATTTCGATAAGCATCTCTTTTGATTTCGATAATTATCAATTTTCTATAAAAATCGCAAACTCCGAAAATTCGGGTTTCGTAAATTCCGGGAGTTCCGAAAGTTTCGTCGGGCCTTAAAAACCTTCGGATTCGATTCGAAACTGGGTTCTATTAGAGCCCACAGTACACTCTACTGAGGATATCGGAATCAGCTCTGCTGAGGATATCGGAATCAGCTCTGCTAAGGATATCGGAATCAGCTCTGCTGAGGATATCGGAATCAGCTCTGCTAAAGGATATTGGAATCTGCTCTGCTAAAGGATATCGGAATCAGCTATGCTGAGGATATCGGAATCAGCTCTGCTAAAGGATATCGGAATCAGCTCTGCTGAGGATATCGGAATCAGCTCTGCTAAAGGATATCGGAATCAGCTCTGCTGAGAATATCGGAATCAGCTCTGCTGAGATATCGAATCAGTTCTGCTAAAGGATATCAGAATCAGCTCTGCTGATGATCCTTTCTTAAGCTGGGTACACACAGTACGATAAAGCCCCGATACCATCGGATCCGACGGTATCGGGGCTTTATCGTTACTGTGTGTACGTTCGTTTCCCGAACGAGCGCGCGGCCGCCGAACGATCGGGTCTAGCGCGGCCGATGAAACACACAGTCCCGAGCGTTTCTCCTATGCAGATCTAAAGGATGTCGGAATCAGCTCTGCTAAAGGATGTCGGAATCAGCTCTGCAGTGGAGATCAGAATCAGCTCTGCTAAAGGATATCGGAATCAGCTCTGCTAAAGGATGTCGGAATCAGCTCTGCTAAAGGATGTCGGAATCAGCTCTGCAGTGGAGATCAGAATCAGCTCTGCTAATATCCTCAGCAGGGCTCATTCCGATATCCTCAGCAGAGCTGATTCCGATATCCTCAGCACAGAGCTGATTCCGATATCCTCAGCAGAGCTGATTCCGATATCCTCAGCAGAGCTGATTTCGATATCCTCAGCAAGGCTGATTTCGATATCCTCAGCAGAGCTGATTTCGTATCCTCAGCAGAGCTGATTTCGATATCCTCAGCAGGCTGATTTGATATCCCAGCAGAGCTGATTCCGATATCCTTTAGCAGAGCCGATTCCGATCTCCGCAGCAGAGCCGATTCCGATATCCTTTAGCAGAGCTGATTCCGATATCCTTAGCAGAGTTGATTCCGATCTCCACAGCAGAGCTGATTCCGACATCCTTTAGCAGAGCTGATTCCGATATCCTTTAGCGAGCTGATTCTGATATTCTCACAGAGCTGTTCCGATATCCTCAGCAGAGCTGATTCCGATATCCTCAGCTGAGCTAATTCCGATCTCCTAAGCAGAGCTGATTCTGATATCCTCAGCAGAGCTGTTTCCGTTCTCCTCAGCAGCGCTGATTCCGATCTCCTCAGCAGAGCTTATTCTGATCTCCTCTGCAGCGCTGATTCTGATATCCTCAGCAGAGCTGATTCCCATATCCTCAGCAGAGCCGATTCCGATATCCTTTAGCAGAGCTGATTCCGATATCCTAACAGAGCTTATTCTGATCTCCTCTGCAGCGATCTGATATCCTCAGCAGAGTGATTCCCTATCCTCAGCAGAGCTGATTCCCATATCTCAGCAGAGCTGATTCCCATATCCTCAGCAGAGCTGATTCCCATATCCTCAGCAGAGCTGATTCCGACATCCTTTAGCAGACTGATTCTGATATCCTTAGCGAGTTGATTCCGATCTCCGCAGCAGAGCTGATTCCGACATCCTTTAGCAGAGCTGATTCCGATATCCTTTAGCAAGCTGATTCTGATCTCCACTGCAGAGCTGATTCCGACTCCTTTAGCAAGCTGATTCCACTCCTTTAACAGAGCTGATTCCGACATCCTTTAGCAGAGCTGATTCTGATATCCTTAGCAAGCTGATTCTGATCTCCACTGCAGAGCTGATTCCGACATCCTTTAGCAGAGCTGATTCGACATCTCTTAGCAGACTGATTCCGATATCCTTTAGCAGAGCTGATTCTGATCTCCACTGCAGAGCTGATTCCGATCTCCTCAGTAGAGCTCATTCCGATATCCTCAGCAAGAGCTCATTTCTATATCCTCAGCAGAGCTTGTTCTAATGGCGTAATGCGCTTGATACATACTACTTTTTACACAATGTACCATGTGCGATAATGTCTTAACCAGCTTTAACCAGTTAGCACTCAATTATAAATCTATCTGGTGTTGTTGCACTACATTTCCAGCAAACCCTAATAATTAATGTAGTTTGTTTTTAAATGGAAGTAAAATCTAGTATGTCCCAACCCCCTGTATACACAATGTCACTACGGCCCTTCCATTAAGAGTGCAATGTACAGGTAATGCCAGGTAATGTACAGGTAATGCACAGGTAATGTCAGCAAGTAGTAATGACAGGTAATTACAGGCAATGTACAGGTAATGCACAGGTATGTACAGGCAATCCACAGGTAATGCATAGGTATAGTAAGGCATGCACAATGTAATGTACTGGTAATATACAGGCAATAACAGTGATGCACAGGTAATGTACAGGTAATGCACAGGCAATGTCAGTCAATGCACAGGTAATGTACAGGCAATGTACAGGTAATGCACACAATGTACAGGCAATGCACAGGTAATGTGTAGGTAATGTACAGGCAATACACAGGAAATGTTTAGGTAATGTACAGGCAATATACAGGCAAAGCACAGGTTATGTATAGGCAATGTACTGGTAATGCAAAGGTAATGTAAAGGCAATGCTCAATGTAATGTACAGGCAATGCACCGGTATATAGCAGGTAATGCACAGGTGATGTACAAGCATGCACAGGTTATGTAGGCAATTTACTGGTAATGTACAGGCAATGCATAGGTAATGTACAGGTAATGTACAGGCAATGCACAGGTAATGTACAGGCAATGCACAGTAATGTAAAGGCAATGCACAATGTATGTACAGGCAATGCCCAGGTAATGTACAGGTAATGCACAGGTAACATGCAGGTAATATACGGCAATGCACAGGTATGTACAGGCATGCACAGGTAATGTAAAGGCAATGCACAATGTAATGTACAGGCATGCACAGGTAATGCACAGGTAACATGCAGGTAATACAGGCAATGCACAGGTAATGTACAGGTATGTACAGGCAATGCACAGGTATATACAGGTAATGCACAGGTAATGTACAGGCAATGCACAGGTAATGTACAGGCAATGCAGGTAATGTAAAGGCAATGCACAATGTAATGTACAGGCAATGCACAGGTAATGCACAGGTACACATGCAGGTATATACAGGCAATGTACGGCAATGCACAGGTAATGTACAGGCAATGCGCGGGCAATGCACAGGTATATGCAGGTAATGCACAGGTAATGTCACAGGCAATGCACAGGTGAGGTACAAGCAATACACGTATGTACAGGCAATTTACTGTAATGTACAGGCATGCATAGGTAATGTACAGGTAATGTACAGCAATGCACAGGTAATGTACAGGCAATGCACAGGTAATGTAAAGGCAATGCACAATGTAATGTACAGGCAATGCACAGGTAATGTACAGGTAATGCACAGGTAACATGCAGGTAATATACAGGCAATGCACAGGTAATATACAGGTAATGTAAAGGCAATGCACAATGTAATGTACAGGCAATGCACAGGTAATGCACAGGTAACATGCAGGTAATATACAGGCAATGCACAGGTAATGTACAGGCAATGCACAGGTAATGTACAGACAATGCACAGGTAATATACAGGTAATGCACAGGTAATGTACAGGCAATGCACAGGTAATGTACAGGCAATGTACAGGCATGCACAGGTAATGCGCAGGCAAGCACACGGTAATATGCAGGCAATGCACAGGTAATGTCAGGCAATGCACAGGTAATGTACAGGCAATGCACAGGTGTGTACAAGCAATGCCAGGTTATGTACAGGCAATTTACTGGTAATGTACCAATGCACAGGTAATACACAGGTAATGTACATGTAATGCACGGTAATGAGCAGGTAATGGCGCAGGTAATGTGCAGGTAATGTGCAGGTAATGCGCGTCGGTAATGTGCAGGTAATGCACAGGTAATGTACAGGTGATGCACAGGTAATGTCATGCACAGGCAGCACAGGTAATGTACAGGTAATGCCACAGCACATGCACAGGTAATGTAGCAGGTAATGCACAGGCAATGCACAGGTAATGTACAGGTAATGCACAGGCAATGTTGCGGCGAATGATAATCTACAAAATCAGTAATAAAAATGCACTTTTGCTTTGGAATTCTTGGAACACATGGCACTGGTGGGGCTTTAAATGGTATTTACTCCCCTTTCCTACCCTATCCTGATATATTACCTGTACATATGTGTTATAAGTATGGCTGTGGACAGAAACAGACTCATTAAGTCTCTTGTTGAAAGGTTTTATTTGAACATCCAGATCCATCGCATTTAAACCACTCAGGCAGATCTGTAACCAGATGTGTACAAAGGTTACGGTACAGAGAGAGGACGTGTCTGAAGCTGAACATTGGTTTATTGATCAGTCAAAACCACAGAAGTCTGAGTATTTGCAATTACTTTTCTGCAAGTGAAATAGTTTTATAATTTGTTTTTAAAATGTAAAAAAACCTTTAGTCTTTACAAGTACCTGGCGTTGCCCGTTTTTTTCCATTCTAACCTTGTTGGGTTCAGTCGTTTCTCGCAGGGAGATCATTTGATTTACCAATAAATGGGAGCAAAGGTCAGATTAGAGTCCTGTGCAGGTCTCATTTTTCAGAGCCACACCTAACCTCCAACCGTAAAACCATTACACCCAAAAATAAACAGGCCCACAACCTGACCAGCACCCAAAATTAAACAGACCTTCAAGGGACCTGCACCTGCTACCTGATCTGTCCTGCACCTGCACAAAACCTGACCCAAAATCCATTCAAAGTCGATGAGGTTTACCCAAACCCCACCTGAATCAGGTAAACCACAGGTATGCAGCCGATGCAGGACAAGTTAGAGATGATAGAGTCCTGCATCGGGTCAATAGACGATCATGGGAAAAATCCTAATGGACACCAGTTTTGGCCTCTGTTCACAAGCTTTGTCTGGAAGTCAAGACTTACAAACTGTTTTATGTTCTCACTTCCATTTGTATAATACACTTTCATGTCACCATTCTAGGTTTAATGACAAGTTTGTGAAAATAAACTTCCACTGGCAGATCTAAAATCTGACAGAATAAATTAGAATGTGAATGTTGTGTTACATTAGATGACTCTTGACAACACTATGATAGAAACACTGTGTTTGACAAGCAGACAGATGAATAATGATCCAGGCAGAAACCTCAAAATCTACCTCTCCAATCACTCCTCAAGTTCCAAAGAGAAGAGTCCAACATTCCATAAAGTATTACACTGTATTACTGTATGATTGCCATTGTTTTCTGTGAAATAGTTTACGGACTGCAAACCAAACTCTATAAAATCCACATAACAAAAGTTGGGATTTCCAAAACTTTTCAGTGAAAAATTAGTTCCACGTCTATCCTGACTAAAATCAATATAACAATTGGGTACGGGGGATTTTACACTGTTATACAATAACATTAAATATTTCATCTCCCTGTTAGTATCTTAAGCTGGTACACACCATCCAATATTTTGGGAGGACTGACAGGCATTTCAGTGTAACGGTAAATCAGCCTGAAATAGTGGTGGGCAATTACACGCAATTCTCTATGGGCGAACTGTCGCCTGGGCTACTTTTGCAGCGACCGACAGGCCTTTGTCCTGGCTGACAGTAATTGACTACTATGGATACGTCCATAAAGTGCAAACTTTCACTCTCTTTTTTAACACGACCTAACAGTTTAATGGTTGATCCAGAGGAAGGCAAAAAATAGTTTAAAGGGGGGGGGGATTCCTTCCTGGCCATCCCCAGGCAGCAGAAACTAAAGGGTTAAGCTCCTCTGTAATGCCAGTAAGCAGAAGAACCCCCCCCCCCCAATCTAATAAAACCCTCCTCCCCCTCACCTCCAGCAGTCTTGTTTTCTTCTGGAGCCGGTTATTTAGTAATAGTATGTTATTTTTCAGCTCTGCCAGCTACATGCCTTTCTGGCTTATACCGGCTACAGTCCTCTCCTCTCCCTGTGGCAGTTTCTATTGCCCGAGCCTGCACTTAGTTGTGGATCCCATTATGCCTGCTGCCAAGAAGAAGTCTGGGTCTAGGGAGGTGGTAAGTTCATCTTGCTGTGCAGTAAAGGATTTAAAGGAGCAGTGTCTAATTATGAAGTTGCCTGTTTTCTTATGTTTAAAGGGGCTGTTGCAAGAAGGCAGACTCTCAGGTAGGTTCGGGTCGCGGGAGTTGGGGTGGTCCGCAGGTGTGCGGGAGACCACCCCAAAATCTGGGAGATTCCCGGGAGGGTGGGATGCCTATGGTCCCAACTCTCGGAGTCAAGAAATTGTAGAGCCTGTTCCAATCCAGCGATGGAAAGCAAAAAAGTTGTGCAGACAGATGTCTGATCTATTACAGGAGGATCCACCAGAGGCTGGAAGTTCACACACCAAAGAGAAGCAGCATCCTAGGACTTCTGAAGCTTCAGAGTCTGAAGAGCCAGTCTGGGTTCGATTTTAGGCAGATTAATTCCTTAATAAAGTCGGTTAAACAAGCCTTGACTATTGAGGAGGAGGAGCAACCACACACTTCGGTGCTTTTCCATAGAAAGAAAAGACATGTATTCCCTGTTCATCAAGAGGTGGAGGATCTAATTAACCTAGAATGGCAGAAGTTTTCCAGGCAAGTGCCTGTTAAAGCCAAATTTGAAATTGTATCCCTTTGGAGAGGATTTTCTTCAGTTCTGGACTTAGCCCCAAATGTCGATGCTCCGGTAGCTAGACTCTCTACAGCAGGTCTACATTACCGATTGAGGATGCTCAGCTCTTAAGCCCCAATGGCATGGAAGCGGAGCTTAAAAAAGCATATGTGACCGCTGGGGCAGGTTGTAGAGCTTCTGTGGGCTCTTTTATCCGTGCTAAAGCTCTGGCTGTTTGGACAGCCAGAGCTTTAGAGGATATTAAAGAGGATATTAAGAAGGAATTAGAAGAGAATATCTTCGTCAGAACCTAGCAGACTTTAGGCTAGCAGCCAACTTTATGCTGGAATCAGCAGCTAACCTAACCAAGGTTCAAGCTCGGGGTATGGCGCTATCGGTATCCGTCAGACGAGCTTTGTGGCTCAGGGTTTGGAATGCCTTGGATGACCTTATGCCAAGTCAACAGGTGGTAAAAGCACCTTTTTTCCCCAGGGACAAGAAGATTTTGTGAGCAACAAAGGAAATCGTTTGGTAGGGGGGGCAGGACAAAGAAAGACGAAGCCAGGTCTTATTGTCCAGGGAGGGAATATACTAGAATCTCCAATTGGAAAGGGGACAGTACTCGCTTTTTCAAGGTTCACGCTAATGTCTCCAGATCCCCAAAACAGACAAAGTCAGCATGACGTGAGGCCTGCCTGAGTTGCACCAGTAGGAGCCAAGCTACTTTATTTCAGTGCAATATAAGCAAAGCATATCAGGGACTCCAGGGTGCATTCGGTTATAACCAGGGGTTATCGCCTCGAATTCAGAACAACTGAACAGGGATTCTTTATTCAAACTCTTCTTCCTCAGTGTCCTCGGAAGAGGAATCTATTGTTCCAGTATGTTCGGCAGCTCCTGATCAAGGATGCTATTGCTCCAGTACCTATTCAAGAATGGGGGAGGGTCTCTACTCTTAACTCTTTTGGTACCAAAGCTTCAGGAGATCTACGCCCCATTCTAGACTAAAGGCTCAACGAATATATAAATTGTCGAAATTTCAATGGAGACTTTGCAAACCGTAAGGCAGCCATCATGCCAGGAGATTGGCTTTTATGGTGGATCTCACCGATGCCTTTCTCCATGTGCCTATTGCCGCAGAACATCATGCCTTCTAAGGTTCACACTCGGGCAAGATCATTATCAATTTGCTGTCTCCTATTTGGGTTGTCAACGTCACCAAGAACATTCACAAGGTCCTTGTGGTCGTCATCACAAAGCTAAGGATGGAGGGTTTGGAAATTTACCACTATCGGGATGATCTCCTATTAGTGGCAAGATCAAGTCAACTCCTATGCAGCCACAGGGACCTAACTCTCCAAACCTTAAGAACCTTTGGTTGGATAGTGAACGAGGCCAATATTCATCTATGTCCACTCAAACCTTGGTGTATTTGGAGCCAAGATAGATACTCGTCTGGGTCTGTTACTCCTGCCGAAGGAGAAGATAACCAAATTCCAATATGGCAGAAGTATTAGTCCAGAGTATTAGCTCAGGTTCTGATGAAATTCCTGGGTCTCCTAGTCTCTCGATCAGGATAGTGAGATGGCAAGATGGAGATGAGGCCCCGCAAATCTACTTTTTGAGAAATGGAACAAGAACAATCCGAATCTCAATCAAATGATTGTATTGAATTGGAAGTTCAACAGGGCACTGAATTGAGTAGTTGCGAGTCATCTCAGAATGGAATGCCTATTCGAGAGCTAGAGTGGACGGAATATATTCAGACGCCTCAGAGCTGGTTGGGGGGCTCCACCTGTTAAGCTCCATAGCTCAGGGTTGTTGGGAGCAAGACTCTTCCACACGGAGGTCTGGAGCTAAGGGCCATAACACCAGGCCCTGAAAGCATTTCATCCGCTTACTTCATGGTTCCTCAGTGAGAGTGAGGACTGACAATCAGGCCAAGAGCTCCAGTCTAATGGAGGAATAACCCCAATATTCTATGGGCACAGAGGAATTGTTACACTTGACAGCCCTTCTATATTCCAGTTTCCAGACTGTTCAGGCAGGTATCATCTCGGCAAGGAAAAGATTCTGAATGGGGAATGGAGTCTGCGTCAGGATGTATTTAATTTGATTGTCCACAGATGGGGATCACCAGAGGTGGATTAATGGCGTCGGAGGGAGAACAGAAGGTGCAACTTTACTTTTCGAGGTTCCTTGACAAGGCAGCAGTTGTGACCAATAGCGCTAGCCGCAAGACTGGACCAACTTGAGGGCCTACATATACTTCCTTCCTTCCCTCTGATCTTCATGAAGTAATTGGAGAAGTTCTGTCAACCAGGGTGCATGTCCAACCAATTCTCCTGCATTGGCCACGACGGCCATGGTTTCGCTATTACTTATGAGGTTAAGAGGTGGACAGACAGATCCATCTTCCATTGACTGAGGACCTACTATCCGCGAGGCGCGATCCTTCACCCAGATCCGGCCAGCCTGAAACTTGCACAATAGAATTGACAGGGCTAGGTTGAGGAATTATTGGCTGCTCTAAAGTAGTAGATAGAGATGTTGGTGAGGGCTAGAAAACCTGCCACTACTAGTATATATCTAGTGTCTGGAATACTTTCTCTGGGCAGATTAAAAGAAGGGCCACGAGCCCCTACAAATAAAAATTCCCCAAAATCCTCGATTTTCTTCTAGGCCTGAAAGGCGTCTTCATTGAGCACGCTAAGATCCAGGTAATCAGCAGCTAGCAGCCACTACACTTAGAACTTCAGCCTTTTACGGATCCTTAATTAAAGTTTTTTTGTAGGCAGCTAAGAATCAGGCCACCCCCGAAGACAAAATTTTTCCCCAGTGGGAATTGCCATATCCTGTTTGCCGTAACAAATTCACCTTTTGAACCTCTGGAGGAGGGCATCAGTATGGAATTATAATCATGAACTAGTCTTATTGATACATCATGAATGCAGCAAGAAGAGCCTGTGAATTATAGCTTTATCAATAGAACTCATCTATGTTCAATTCCAGTCTCATGCTGTAGTGCTTAGTCCCTCTACTTTCCCAAATTCGGATTCTTGCTAAAGTTTTCCAAATCTGCATCTCAACCGGCTTGATTGTAACCAAAATCTCTACAAAGCTACCCGAGCACCAGATACAGATATGTATTAATAGCCAGTAATTCTCAATATTATATAGTATATACCACTCGTACACCAGATTATATCAGTATATGTATTAATACCAGTAATTCTCATATTATATGTATCCTGTACCCAACGCAGAATCTACCACGTATGATGTATTAATACCAGTAAATTCTCAATATTAGATAGTATCCCTTGTACGTACAGAACTACAACGTATATGTATTAATACCAGTCAATTCTCAATATTATATAGTCACTCCGTACCAACCAGAAGTACAGTATATGTATTAATACAGTAATTCTCAATATTATATAGTATCCCTGTACAACCAGAAGTACAGTTATATGTTATTAATAACAGTAATTCTCATATATATAAGTATACCTGTACCCCAACTCGATAGTACATGTATATGTATTAATACCAGTAATTCTCAATATTAATATAGTATCCCTGTACCACCCAGAACTACAGTATATTGTATTAATACTCAGTAATTCTCATATTATTAATGTATCCCTGTACCAACCCAGGAAGTAGTCAGTATATGTTAATACCAGTAATTCTCAATATTATATAGTATCCCTGTACCAACCAGAACTACAGTATATGTATTATACCAGTTAATTTCTCAATATATATAGTATCCCGTGTACCAACCAGAAGTACAGTATATGTATTAATACCTATAATTCTCAATATTATATAGTATCCCTGTACCAACCAGAAGTACAGTATTATGTATTAATACCAGTAATTCTCAATTATTATTATGTATCCCTGTACCATACCAGACTACAGTATATGTATTAATCGGCAGTAATTCTCCAATATTGTTAGTTGTAGAAACGTATCCGCCCACTTGTAAAGCTACTTCAATGACCTTACCATTACCAACATCTGCTGGAAGACAGTTTCACATATTCAGCTGTTTTCACTGTAAAGAACACCTTTCCTACCTGAAGATGTTAGGCTTAATCATTAAGGATGTCCATGTATCCTGATATGACCTACTGTTGAACATACAGCAGAGAAATTATTATATGGACCATTTCAATATTTGTAAAAAGTGATCATATACCATGCAAACGTCGCTTTCAATGTAACAGCCCTAACTTGTCTAATCTGTCTGCTGCATAGTCAAGCTCTCTATTTCTTCCTGTTATTATTTTAGTTGCCCTTCTCTGAAACTGTCTTCATTTCCAAGATGTCCCTTTGATATGGGATTCAAAAACACGCATGCACAACTTATTCCAAAATGAGGCCCTTACCAGTGCCTTGTAAAGAGGGAGAATATAATAATTTCTCTTCTTGAATCTATTCCCCTTCTTTGTACCTAGACAATATCTTGCTAGCTCTAGCCATGGCTGCCTGGTCTGTTACTTACGGCAGGACCCCCAATTCTTTTCCATATTGAGATTCCACTTAGCACATAGTTATTTATAGTGTAGGTGGCATTGTTAAACCCCAAATTTAGTTACATTTATCAACATTGAATCTCATCTGCCTTATTCTGCTGCCCATTTGATAATTATCTACTATCTGTAGCTTTGTAGTAATTGCACATCATTGAAGTTTCCAAAGCTCGGCCATAGATTAGTGTCATCAGCAAACACAGAGACCTTGCTCATCAATGCCCCCTCTCAAGTCATTTATAAACAGAGTAAACAGAAGTGGCCCAGTATGGAACCTCTGAAACGCTCATCACTTCATACTTAGCCATATAGAGGTTGTGGGTGGAGGGTATGCCTGCAATATAGATAAACAATTTTATGCAAGGTAAAGGATTGAAAGGAGGGATCAGGACGGGAGGCGGGGGTGAGGGACTCCTCTGCACATGTCAACCAATCCCCACCATCCCAAGAGAGGAGGCAAAGAGTTTTTGGAGAGCAGAAGACAGGACACTACTCTTCAGTTTCCCTTTGGACTTTGTACATGAACAACAGGGGAATCCATAAGGAGCAGGAGAATGTAAGGTAAGGATTTTTAAGCGTGTACTGTGGGGTCAGTCAGTAGGGTTAATTTTTTGGGGGTGGTCATACCTTTAATGGTCCACATTGTCAGTCCTCATCTTTTTACTATTAGATATACTTAATAAAACATTTTGGGGTTAGACTTTGCTTTGACTGCTATCGTATTTCATTTTTCTATTTTAGCTAATTTAAATGCTTTCTTGCACCCCTCAGTTTAATGTTTATAGTTCTGTAAGCTATTTCTTTTCCCTTTTTGATTCCAAAATTGTATTTTGCTTTTTCCATTTCCCTTTTTTACCACTGAGCATTACCACTTGTTCCCTAAAGGTATAAATTTAGAAATGTAATAGTTTAATATCCCATATTAAAGTGGTGGTAATTCATACTGGGGTTACCCATTGCACTTGGTTGGAAGGCTTTCACTTCATGCATAAAATTGTAACTAAAAACCCCCCATGTTTTACTGTTTGCACTAGCACAGATTATTTATGTATATATGGGCCGGCAGGAATGTGCGGTATTGATCATCTTTTCTTGTTTGTTCTAATGTTTTGGTCAGATCAGTAGCACTCTACCACTATATGTTATACTAATGTTGCCATAGGAGTGCTCCACAGCCACCCCTTTTCTGTACTTAGCTTTAGTTTAACTTGATTCTAGACATACCCTGGGGTGCGAGTGAATGCAGGTGATCCAATACTAGAAGATTTTCTTATTTTGACATATATTCAGAGAAGCACATGGATTGGAACATATAGAAAATGATTTGTAAAAGGGTTTTGTTTCGCTAAACATAGGAAGTAAAGAGAAAGAAGGTATTTTGGGTTAGTGTTTGCTTACGTAAATACAAACATTACTATAACATTTATATAACTAAAATGATTTATAAGTATCACATCATAGTACTTATTTGGATTCCAGTTATCCGACCTGGTATGCTGGACGATACCCAAATTCACATCTCTGCCCCTGATCTCCGCTATCATTCTGACTAACAGTCCTAGGTCCCGCAGGATCGCCTTAATGCGATCTTGCTCGCTTTATGTCGCTCTTTGCACTCGTGCGCTTCGAAAGCTCACATGACAAGACTGAACTTGTCGCTATGCCGCTTCCGTCACCTGCTTCACGATCTGTTCCCACTCAACTCTAGTCTTACTATTATATTAACAACACACTATACGGCCATCTCCTCATTGTCCGCATGCTCCTGGGAATAACCCTCTTAGATTACGTCCTACGTTCCTTCACTCTCGAGCCCCATGTTTCATTTAGTCTTGCCATACGTCTGTGGTCTCTAATAGGTCAATCTCAAATATATATCCTCCCGTGCATCGTCGTACCCTTTCTCCCCTATAAAGCTAACAAAATCCTAGTCCAATGCCCTAGTCAGTTATCCCAGTTGGAGTTCTACTGTCTAACACACTCTGTGTTGGTTACGCAAAACAAAAAACCGTCCTGGCTCGCTTCAACCATCCTCAACGTCTGCTGCCTCGCTCATTCATTTTCTTCTCCTCGCTCTTCCTAATGCCCGTACGGCTCTCTGTCAGTCCCATGCCAACTTGGTCAGTGACGCGCATCCACGCCATCAAAGGGCTCGCAGCTCTCATACAACGTCCTTCGTCGCCTCGTTGATCGCTTAATAAACGTGTGGCACGTATTGTTCTCAATAAAGCTTCCCCCGTCCTATTATTATCTGGCAGAGGCTGATCCACTGGACAGAAAAGAACTGTTTCAGTCCCCGCAGATGCAACGTTGCGTCCGCAAGACGCAAATGATAATACCTGCTGCATCTCCTCTATCACACCCTCTTGTGCTCTCGTCCGAGCATGCTTCGGGATTCGAGGAACTTTACACTCGTGCTGGCGCCCTCTGCTCTGCGAACATCGGCTGGCATTCCCTCTGTCTGTCTCTTCAGGGCTCCTTGGCGCACCGCGCCCTAAATACCGTATTCAAACTCTAACCTATTTAAAACCCACTCTCTTTAGCATATGAGGGCATTATTAACCAACTTGTCCGCATACGAGCAAACTTACCGACCTCCTGCTTACTCATCGCAATATAGCCAAACCGCCTTTTCACACTCCCACACATCCACTGCTCAATCCTATTGTATATGCTTTACACGCGATTCGTACGTGTGCACCTATGGGCCGATATTATAAAAGCATCGTTATGCGTAGAAATAATGGCGAATGCGTGTTCAGTAGCCGTTATGGGGGGCCGATGTAATTTTTTTACGATAATCTTTCGTTAAAACTCTACGAATATCTGCTAGCTATCGTAACCCATCTTACGTTGCCGTATATTGGGTAGAAATCAACCTATCGTTAATTGCGTAAAATAGACTCGAACTTGCTAATCTCGAATCCATATATATAACGATCGCTATCGTAGAACTAGGTCGCCCGATCGTTAATCTAACGTAGAGATCAATGATCGTTACACTTTTCGCGGTCAGCAATGATAGCGACGACCGTTCTTCTTCGATTACGATACGGTATTCTACGATAATCGGCACCCGGTGAGATTTATGATAGTGATGATATTGTAGGTATACTGGGCACTATTGATATCGTATGAACAAATGGTCTTATACTTCGTTATATGAATCAGTCTCGATGTTTTTTTTTTACGATCCAGCCATACAGACAATGTTTTAGCAAACTAATGGACCTTTATGTCTTCAAATCATAACCTCCGCGGGGTCATGTTCCCCTTCACTTCTCAGACTGCTAAGGCAGCTTTCGGGGTAAAGGGCGTGCTGCGCTCTCTCCTTTATTAGTATCAACAGCGGTCTATTGCTGCTAAAGTATACCTCCTCTTCTGTTAGCTTATATTTATGTAAATACGCTGTGTGACCATTAATAGGGCCTACTCGCTGACTGTTTGTATATCACATGTATTATGCCCCTGTATGTACATTGTTATGACTATGTATATTGTAATAGCGTCGTGCCCTACGCACTGCATATATAGTGTATCGTCCGCTATATATAATACATAAACTCAGCATCGATCTGAATGCTATTCAAAATCACACTAGACATCTATACTTTATCCTAGTTAATTAGCAGATCCAATCACTTTGTTTTATGCGTTTCGGCTGCTCATTTTGTGGCTTTGGTGTGTGTTTTTTTTGCGTCGTTTTTATTTTATTTTAAACTCCTAGTTTATTTTAACACCAATCGTCTAACTGTACTATTTATTTGGAAGAGTTGCAGTGTTTGGGTCTAAGCGATTGGCATACACTTATTCCAAACCTATTGGGAAATGACGCATAAATTACGAATGATCCAGTAGAATGAGTTATATAATCGCGCTCGCTGAGTCGCACTACAGAGGACCAGACACTGAGGTTGAATCTTATTACTATATTGGTGTACAACGGATAGTCATTTTCGCACACGAAGCAAATAATTCTACATGATGTCACGATTTAGCAGGACAAGTTCCCTGAATGCCAATTTATACGATAAAGAGCAGTTTCTCAGAAAGATAACGCCATAGAATTCTATAGTTAGCTGTTCAATTCTAAGAACATGAACATGTCAGCGTTTAAATTAGGCCTTTATAAATGAAAGTTCACCCTAGTATACATGGGCGATAGGATTGGTCGATAATATGGCTCGCTACCTTCACCGCATATACGTCATCGTCTTATGTGAGGCTAAACAGCAGCATGAAGATGCCACCTGCTTCCTGCCAGACTATTAAATTCCTCTGGCTTCAGGTGCGGCTGGTCTTATTATAGGGCAGAAAAGTCTAGAGCCACTAACTCTGGTCACGATGTCAACAATCCCCTATGTGACAGCATTTCGCCATAGTGA
This sequence comes from Hymenochirus boettgeri, assembly GCA_019447015.1. Taxonomy (NCBI): domain Eukaryota; kingdom Metazoa; phylum Chordata; class Amphibia; order Anura; family Pipidae; genus Hymenochirus; species Hymenochirus boettgeri. The sequence continues at coordinate 259,270,089 of CM033473.1, read as the reverse complement.
CTCGTAGAACTTTACAATCGTCATACACCGCTTGTTAAAGGTTGCTGTATCTCCTGGAAGGGTCGATAATCATGAGCCTTATAAATAGTGGGCCGGCTTATTGATATGGACATAGTGAGAAGAAAATTCAATCGCTACCAAGCGCATACTAGCCCCCCCCGCTCCTGGCTGTTTCGGCTGTCAGGCATTTTGTATTTTTTTAAAAAAGAGAATTTTACACTCTGGAGTTGTTTCGCTTTAGTAGAAAATTACGTTAATATCTGTGTTGCAGGTCGCTCTATCTGGAGATGTTTCGACAAGCAAGGCTCTATGTGGCCGATTAACTGCCTCTAATTATAATATGGCTTATAAACTAAGTTTGAAATGCTGAACCCCTATATATTCAGCCTGATTCTGTACTAGAGACTACTTAAAATGTTGCTCAGTAAGAAAATCTAATAAGGAAGAATGCACAAAGAAAGTAATTAACTGTCGTTCGAGTAGAATGACTGGTTAATGGAGGTTTTGTCATAGACCAAGATTTCAAATGGCATTTTCGCTTCTAATGTCAAACACGTGTCAAGTAAGGTGCTGTTGTGATGTCATAGACGCTAGCTGGACACTCTTATATGAAAGGTGCACGATCTTTATATTGCCCACAACGCGGTGGAAACTGTCAACACGAGCGGAAACTAATGATCTCTAAGATTAACTATTCTCGCCTCCCTCCAGATGTTATGCCTTACATGGAAAAGTAAGATGGTACTATCTCAGACACGTAACAGGTTTAAGTATTTCGCTCATACCCTTTAAAAGGTAGCAATTAGGGTACATCATAGTCTGAAAGTCACTATATTTGGAATGAGCATTCTTGGTAGCGCATTTCCCACACCTTTAGAGATTGACATGGCTGGTTTTACCATCTTTCGCTGTTAAAGGGGGCTACTGTCCATGCGAGAATCAGTACACCCCTACACATGAAGGTTCACATTTGGCAGCCTCTACAAGGTTCCGGCCGCCACCTGTAGTATTTTAAAGATCCCGTAAGCCTTTCTCCATAACTGTTCCTTACTGGTTGTCTGGCAGGCTTCTGTAGTAGTGGCCTTGCTATATCCATCCCATTCAATCTCCTGGGAGGATTTCCTGACGAAACTAGGACTTTATATAACGCATTCGTCTCCCTCCCATTATACTATTACATCTATATGTATTATAGTTATTTTAGCAATTAGTATATTGCCGTGATATTTTAGGTGCAATAGTACATCCAACAACACCATGCCACTGAGCGAGCTTTAAACCTGTTCTCCTCAGGCTATATATACCATAACACGACTTATGGCGTTAACCAGCCTAAGCCTACCATAGGCTAATTTAGGTGAAATCCTAAAATGTGGACATTTACAGAATAGCCCTAGCTAGGTCCATGAAAGAAGCTGCTCGAGCTTTACTAATTTTTTTTAATTAACTGGATGCATTAGATTGATATCAGGGTTCTTGACGCCAGCTATCGAAGCGGTAGACCGTGACACTTCACCCTCGCACATCCCGACTGATGCCAGCAAGCGGTATTAAAATCGATGGGCTCTTCACGATGGGGGAGCGCGCGTGTGTTTATCAGCACAGCGAGATGGTCCAGCTACAAGGCACAGGCACTACTGGTCACTACATTTTTCCCGGGCTGTCATGCCGCTCCACTTGGCAGGCATGTCATGCAAATAAAAAACAGCTGAGGCTTAAAAGTAGAGGGGGTAGGGGGCACTTACAAGCCGTTCTGCCCCTGAAAGTAACTAAAGCTCTATCGGATTGAAATATCCTGGCTTAGCAAATGTGGGCATGAAATAGACATGGTATCACCGAACAGCAATTGCGGTGGTCCGGCAGGATAACATCGATCAAGTCACGACATGGTCTTTTTATTAAGGCGACTGGGACATGATCCATTTATCCAACCAGAGTTCAGGTGGACAATCTAGGTCCTGGCTTGAGTAAAAATTAATGGATAGGCAATAGGGACCTTATTAAGAATTACTGGGGAACAAAACAATAGCGTAGAAGGTGTCAAAATACAGGCAATGCACAGGTAATGTACAGGCAATGCACAGGTAATGTACAGACAATGCACAGGTAATATACAGGTAATGCACAGGTAATGTACAGGCAATGCACAGGTAATGTACAGGCAATGTACAGGCAATGCACAGGTAATGCGCAGGCAATGCACAGGTAATATGCAGGCAATGCACAGGTAATGTACAGGCAATGCACAGGTAATGTACAGGCAATGCACAGGTGATGTACAAGCAATGCACAGGTTATGTACAGGCAATTTACTGGTAATGTACAGGCAATGCACAGGTAATACACAGGTAATGTACATGTAATGCACAGGTAATGAGCAGGTAATGCGCAGGTAATGTGCAGGTAATGTGCAGGTAATGCGCAGGTAATGTGCAGGTAATGCACAGGTAATGTACAGGTGATGCACAGGTAATGTACAGGTAATGCACAGGCAATGCACAGGTAATGTACAGGTAATGCACAGGCAATGCACAGGTAATGTACAGGTAATGCACAGGCAATGCACAGGTAATGTACAGGTAATGCACAGGCAATGTTGCGGCGAATGATAATCTAACAAAATCAGTAATAAAAATGCACTTTTGCTTTGGAATTCTTGGAACACATGGCACTGGTGGGGCTTTAAATGGTATTTACTCCCCTTTCCTACCCTATCCTGATATATTACCTGTACATATGTGTTATAAGTATGGCTGTGGACAGAAACAGACTCATTAAGTCTCTTTGTTGAAAGGTTTTATTTGAACATCCAGATCCATCGCTATGTTAAACCACTCAGGCAGATCTGTAACCAGATGTGTACAAAGGTTACGGTACAGAGAGAGGAACGTGTCTGAAGCTGAACATTGGTTTATTTGATCAGTCAAAACCACAGAAAGTCTGAGTATTTGCAATTACTTTTCTGCAAGTGAAATAGTTTTATAATTTGTTTTTAAAATGTAAAAAAACCTTTAGTCTTTACAAGTACCTGGCGTTGCCCGTTTTTTTCCATTCATAACCTTGTTGGGTTCAGTCGTTTCTCAGCAGGGAGATCATTTGATTTACCAATAAATGGGAGCAAAGGTCAGATTAGAGTCCTGTGCAGGTCTCATTTTTCAGAGCCACACCTAACCTCCAACCGTAAAACCATTACACCCAAAAATAAACAGGCCCACAACCTGACCAGCACCCAAAATTAAACAGACCTTCAAGGGGACCTGCACCTGCTACCTGATCTGTCCTGCACCTGCACAAAACCTGACCCAAAATCCATTCAAAGTCGATGAGGTTTACCCAAACCCCACCTGAATCAGGTAAACCACAGGTATGCAGCCCGATGCAGGACTAAGTTAGAGATGATAGAGTCCTGCATCGGGTCAATAGACGATCATGGGAAAAATCCTAATGGACACCAAGTTTTGGCCTCTGTTCACAAGCTTTGTCTGGAAGTCAAGACTTACAAACTGTTTTATGTTCTCACTTCCATTTGTAATAAATACACTTTCATGTCACCATTCTAGGTTTAATGACAAGTTTGTGAAAATAACTTCCACTGGCAGATCTAAAATCTGACAGAATAAATTAGAATGTGAATGTTGGTGTTACATTAGATGACTCTTGACAACACTATGATAGAAACACTGTGTTTGACAAGCAGACAGATGAATAATGATCCAGGCAGAAACCTCAAAATCTACTCTCCAATCACTCCTCAAGTTCCAAAGAGAAGAGTCCAACATTCCATAAAGTATTACACTGTATTACTGTATGATTGCCATTGTTTTCTGTGAAATAGTTTACGGACTGCAAACCAAACTCTATAAAATCCACATAACAAAATGTTGGGATTTCCAAAACTTTTCAGTGAAAAATTAGTTCCACGTCTATCCTGACTAAATAATCAATATAACAATTGGGTACGGGGGATTTTACACTTGTTATACAATAACATTAAATATTTCATCTCCCTGTTAGTATCTTAAGCTGGGTACACACCATCCAATATTTTGGGAGGACTGACAGGCATTTCAGTGTAACGGTAAATCAGCCTGAAATAGTGGATGGGCAATTACACGCAATTCTCTATGGGCGAACTGTCGCCTGGGCTACTTTTGCAGCGACCGACAGGCCTTTGTCCTGGCTGACAGTAATTGACTACTATGGATACGTCCATAAAGTGCAAACTTTTCACTCTCCTTTTTTAACACGACCTAACAGTTTAATGGTTGATCCAGAGGAAGGCAAAAAATAGTTATAAAGGGGGGGGGGGATTCCTTCCTGGCCATCCCCAGGCAGCAGAAACTAAAGGGTTAAGCTCCTCTGTAATGCCAGTAAGCAGAAGAACCCCCCCCCCCCCCCAATCTAATAAAACCCTCCTCCCCCTCACCTCCAGCAGTCTTGTTTTCTTCTGTGAGCCGGTTATTTAGTAATAGTATGTTATTTTTCAGCTCTGCCAGCTACATGCCTTTCTGGCTATTACCGGCTACAGTCCTCTCCTGCTCCCTGTGGCAGTTTCTATTGCCCAGAGCCTGCACTTAGTTGTGGATCCCATTATGCCTGCTGCCAAGAAGAAGTCTGGGTCTAGGGGAGGTGGTAAGTTCATCTTGCTGTGCAGTAAAGGATTTAAAGGAGCAGTGTCTAATTATGAAGTTGCCTGTTTTCTTATGTTTAAAGGGGCTGTTGCAAGAAGGCAGACTCTCAGGTAGGTTCGGGTCGCGGGAGTTTGGGGTGGTCTCGCAGGTGTGCGGGAGACCACCCCAAAATCTGGGAGATTCCCGGGAGGGGTGGGATGCCTATGGTCCCAAATCTTCGGAGTCAAGAAATTGTAGAGCCTGTTCCAATCCAGCGATGGAAAGCAAAAAGTTGTGCAGACAGATGTCTGATCTATTACAGGAGGATCCACCAGAGGCTGGAAGTTCACACACCAAAGAGAAGCAGCATCCTAGGACTTCTGAAGCTTCAGAGTCTGAAGAGCCAGTCTGGGTTCGATTTTAGGCAGATTAATTCCTTAATAAAGTCGGTTAAACAAGCCTTGACTATTGAGGAGGAGGAGCAACCACACACTTCGGTGCTTTTCCATAGAAAGAAAAGACATGTATTCCCTGTTCATCAAGAGGTGGAGGATCTAATTAACCTAGAATGGCAGAAGTTTTCCAGGCAAGTGCCTGTTAAAGCCAAATTTGAGAAATTGTATCCCTTTGGAGAGGATTTTCTTCAGTTCTGGACTTAAGCCCCAAATGTCGATGCTCCGGTAGCTAGACTCTCTAGCAGGTCTACATTACCGATTGAGGATGCTTCAGCTCTTAAGCACCCAATGGAGCATGGAAGCGGAGCTTAAAAAAGCATATGTGACCGCTGGGGCAGGTTGTAGAGCTTCTGTGGCTCTTTTATCCGTTGCTAAAGCTCTGGCTGTTTGGACAGCCAGAGCTTTAGAGGATATTAAAGAGGATATTAAAGAAGGAATTAGAAGAGAATATCTTCGTCAGAACCTAGCAGACTTTAGGCTAGCAGCCAACTTTATGCTGGAATCAGCAGCTAACCTAACCAAGGTTCAAGCTCGGGGTATGGCGCTATCGGTATCCGTCAGACGAGCTTTGTGGCTCAGGGTTTGGAATGCCTTGGATGACCTTATAGCCAAGTCAACAGGTGGTAAAAGCACCTTTTTTCCCCAGGGACCAAGAAGATTTTGTGAGCAACAAAGGAAATCGTTTGGTAGGGGGGGCAGGACAAAGAAAAGACGAAGCCAGGTCTTATTGTCCAGGGAGGGAATATACTAGAATCTCCAATTGGAAAGGGGACAGTACTCGCTTTTTCAAGGTTTCACGCCTAATGTCTCCAGATCCCCAAAACAGACAAAGTCAGCATGACGTGAGGCCTGCCTGAGTTGCACCAGTAGGAGCCAAGCTACTTTATTTCAGTGCAATATAAGCAAAGCATATCAGGGACTCCAGGGTGCATTCGGTTATAACCAGGGGTTATCGCCTCGAATTCAGAACAAAACTGAACAGGGATTTCTTTATTCAAACTCTTCTTCCTCAGTGTCCTCGGAAGAGGAATCTATTGTTCCAGTATGTTCGGCAGCTCCTGATCAAGGATGCTATTGCTCCAGTACCTATTCAAGAATGGGGGAAGGGTCTCTACTCTTAACTCTTTTTGGTACCAAAAGCTTCAGGAGATCTACGCCCCATTCTAGACTTAAGAAGGCTCAACGAATATATAAATTGTCGAAATTTCAAGATGGAGACTTTGCAAACCGTAAAGGCAGCCATCATGCCAGGAGATTGGCTTTGTATGGTGGATCTCACCGATGCCTTTCTCCATGTGCCTATTGCCGCAGAACATCATGCCTTCCTAAGGTTCACACTCGGGCAAGATCATTATCAATTTTGCTGTCTCCTATTTGGGTTGTCAACGTCACCAAGAACATTCACAAGGTCCTTGTGGTCGTCATCACAAAGCTAAGGATGGAGGGTTTGGAAATTTACCACTATCTGGATGATCTCCTATTAGTGGCAAGATCAAGTCAACTCCTATGCAGCCACAGGGACCTAACTCTCCAAACCTTAAGAACCTTTGGTTGGATAGTGAACGAGGCCAATATTCATCTATGTCCAACTCAAACCTTGGTGTATTTGGGAGCCAAGATAGATACTCGTCTGGGTCTGTTACTCCTGCCGAAGGAGAAGATAACCAAATTTCCAATATGGCAGAAGTATTAGTCCAGAGTATTAGCTCAGGTTCTGATGAAATTCCTGGGTCTCCTAGTCTTCTCGATCAGGATAGTGAGATGGGCAAGATGGAGGATGAGGCCCCCGCAAATCTACTTTTTGAGGAAGTGGAACAAGAACAATCCGAATCTCAATCAAATGATTGTATTGAATTGGAAGTTCAACAGGGCACTGAATTGGAGAGTTTCGAGTCATCTCAGAATGGGAATGCCTATTCGAGAGCTAGAGTGGACGGAATTATATTCAGACGCCTCAAGAGCTGGTTGGGGGGGCTCACCTGTTAAGCTCCATAGCTCAGGGTTGTTGGGAGCAAGACCTCTTCCACCGGGTTCTGGAGCTAAGGGCCATACACCAGGCCCTGAAAGCATTTCATCCGCTACTTCATGGTTCCTCAGTGAGAGTGAGGACTGACAATCAGGCCAAGAGCTCCAGTCTAATGGAGGAATTAACCCCAATTATTCTATGGGCACAGAGGAATTTGTTACACTTGACAGCCCTTTATATTCCAGTTTCCCAGACTGTTCAGGCAGGTATCATCTCCAGGAAAAAGATTCTGAATGGGGAATGGAGTCTGCGTCAGGATGTATTTAATTTGATTGTCCACAGATGGGGATCACCAGAGGTGGACTTAATGGCGTCGGAGGAGAACAGGAAGGTGCAACTTTACTTTTCGAGGTTCCTTGACAAGGCAGCAGTTGTGACCAATGCGCTAGCCCAAGACTGGACCAACTTGAGGGCCTACATACTTCCTTCCTTCCCTCTGATCTTCAGAGTATTGAGGAAAGTTCTGTCAACCAGGGTCCATGTCCAACCAATTCTCCTGCATTGGCCACGACGGCCATGGTTTCCATTACTTATGAGGTTGAGGGTGGACAGACAGATCCATCTTCCATTGACTGAGGACCTACTATCCCAGGAGCCGATCCTTCACCCAGATCCGGCCAGCCTGAAACTTGCACAATAGAAATTGACAGGGCTAGGTTGAGGAAATTAGGCTGCTCTAAAGAAGTGATAGAGATGTTGGTGAGGGCTAGAAAACCTGCCACTACTAGTAGATATGCTAGTGTCTGGAATACTTTCTCTGGGCAGTGAAAAAGGGCCACGAGCCCCTACAAATAAAAATTCCCCAAATCCTCGATTTTCTTCAGGCCTGGAAAGGCGTCTTTCATTGAGCACGCTTAAGATCCAGGCATCAGCACTAGCAGCCACCTTAAACTTCAGCCTTTTTACGGATCCTTTAATTAAAAGTTTTTTTCAGGGGCAGCTAAGAATCAGGCCACCCCGAAGACAAATTTTTCCCCAGTGGGAATTGCCATTAGTCCTGTTTGCCGTAACAAAGTCACCTTTTGAACCTCTGGAGGAGGCATCAGTATGGAATATATCATTGAAACTAGTCTTATTGATAGCATTGACATCAGGCAGAAGAGCCTGTGAATTATAGGCTTTATCAATAGAACCATCTTATGTTCAATTCCAGTCTCATGCTGTGATCCTCTTCCCAAATTCGGATTTCTTGCCTAAAGTGTTATCTAAATTCCATCTCAACAGGCCGATTGTGCTCCCAAATCTGTCTACAGAAGTAACTCTGTACCAACCAGAAGTACAGTATATGTATTAATACCAGTAATTCTCAATATTATATAGTATCCCTGTACCAACCAGAACTACAGTATATGTATTAATACCAGTAATTCTCAATATTATATATTCCCTGTACCAACCAGAAGTACAGTATATGTATTAATACCAGAATTCTCAATATTTATAGTATCCCTGACCAACCAGAACTACAGTATATGTATTAATACCAGTAATTCTCAATATTATTAGTATCCCTGTACCAACCAGAAGTACAGTATATGTATTATACCAGTATCTCAATATTATATGTATCCTGTACCAACCAGAAGTACAGTATATGTATTAATACCATTAATTCTCAATATTATATAGTAACCCTGTACCAACCAGAAGTCCAGAATATGTATTATACCAGTAATTCTCAATATTATATAGTATCCCTGTACCAACCAGAATACAGTATATGTATTATACCAGTAATTCTCAAATATATTAGTATCCCTGTACCAACCAGAATACAGTATATGTATTAATACCAGTAATTCTCAATATTATTATTATCCCTGTACCAACCAGAACTACGTATATGTATTAATACCAGTAATTCTCAATATTATATAGTATCCCTGTACCAACCAGAAGTACAGTATATGTATTAATACCAGTAATTCTCATATTATATAGTATCCCTGTACCACCGAATACAGTATATGTATTAATACCAGTATGCTCAATATTATATAGTATCCCTGTACCAACCAGAACTACAGTATATGTATTAATTCCAGTAATTCTCAATATTGTTTAGTTTTAGAAACGTATCCAGCCCACTTGTAAAGCTACTCAATGACCTTACCATTACCACATCTGCTGGAAGACAGTTTCACAATTTCACTGTTTTCACTGTAAAGAAACCTTTCCTAACCTGAAGATGTTAGGTCTTAATCTTAAAGGATGTCCATGTATCCTCTGATATGACCTACTGTTGAACAATACAGCAGAGAATTTATTATATGGACCATTCATATATTTGTAAAAAGTGATCATATACCATGCAAACGTCGCTTCTCCAATGTAAACAGCCCTAACTTGTCTAATCTGTCTGCATAGTCAAGCCTCTCTATTCCCTTTATTATTTTAGTTGCCCTTCTCTGAACTGCTTCCATTTCCAAGATGTCCCTTTTGTATATGGGATTCCAAAACTGCACAACTTATTCCAAATGAGGCCTTACCAGTGCCTTGTAAAGAGGGAGAATAATAATTTTCTCTCTTGAATCTATTCCCCTCTTTGTACCAGACAATATCTTGCTAGCTCTAGCCATGGCTGCCTGGTCTGTTATCTACCAGGACCCCCAATTCTTTTCCATTAGAGATTCACTTAGCACATAGTTATTTATAGTGTAGGTGGCATTGTTAAACCCCAAATTTAGTTACATTTATCAACATTGAATCTCATCTGCCATTCTGCTGCCCATTTTGATAATCTATCTAGTCCTGCTTGTAGTAATTGCACATCATTTGAAGTTTCCAAAGCTCGGCATAGATTAGTGTCATCAGCAAACACAGAGACCTTGCTCTCAATGCCCCCTTCTAAGTCATTTATAAACAGAGTAAACAGAAGTGGCCCCAGTATGGAACCCTGAAGCACTCCACTTCAAACTTTAGCCCATATAGAGGTTGTGGGTGGGAGGGTATGCCCTGCAATATAGATAAACATTTTTATGCAAGGTAAAGGATTGAAAGGAGGGATCAGGAGGGAGGGGGGTGAGGGCTCCTCTGCACATGTCACCATCCCCACCATCCCAAGAGAGGAGGCAAAGATGTTTGGACAGGAAGACAGACACTACTCTTCAGTTTCCTGGACTTTGTACATGGACAACAGGGGAACCATAAGGAGCAGGAATGTAAGGTAAGGATTTTTTAAGCTGTACTGTGGGGTCAGTAGTGGGTTAATTTTTTGGGGGTGGTCATACCCTTTAATGGTCCCACATTGTCAGTCCTCATCTTTTTACTATTGATATACTTATAAAACATTTTGGGGTTAGACTTGCTTTGACTGCTATCTGTATTTCATTTTCTATTTTAGCTAATTTAAATGCTTTCTTGCACCCCTCAGTTTAATGTTTATAGTTCCTGTAAGCCTTTTCTTTTCCCTTTTTGATTTCAAAATTGTAATTTTTCTTTTTTTCCATTTCCCTTTTTACCTGAGCATTACACTTGTTCCCTAAAGGTATAAATTTAGAAATGTAATAGTTTAATATCCCTTTAAAAGTGGTGGTAATTCATACTGGGGTTACCTTGACATGGTTGGAAGGCTTTTCACTTTCATGCATAAAATTGTAACTAAAACCCCCCATGTTTTTACTGTTTGCACTAGCACAGATATTATGATATATGGGGCCCAGGAATGTGCATTGATCATCTCTTTTCTTGTTTGTTCTAATGTTTTGGTCAGATCAGTAGCACTTCCACTATATGTTATACTAATGTTGCCATAGGAGTGCTCCCACAGCCCCCCTTTCTGTACCTAGCTTTAGTTTGAACTTGATCTAGACATACCCCTGGGGGAGCAGTGAATGCAGGTGATCCCAATACTAGAAGATTTTTCTTATTTTGACATATATTCAGAGAATCACATGGATTGGAACATAATGGAAAATGATGTAAAAGGGTTTTTTTTGCTAAACATAGGAAATAAAAGAAGAAAAGGTATTTTGGGTTTAGTGTTTGCTTACCGTAAATAAACATTATATAACATTATATATAATAAAATGATATATAAGTATCACATTAGTTCATTTGGATTCCAGTATCACCTGTATGTGGACGATACCCAAATTTACATCTCTGCCCCTGATCTCCCTACACTGACATCCCAGGTCCCCGATTGCCTTAATGCCATCTCTGCCTTTATGTCCTCCTGCTTCCTCAAACTCAACATGGACAAGACTGAACTTGTCCTATTCCCACCCTCACGATCTGTTCCCCTCCCTAGTCTTACTATTAATATTAACAACACACCTATATCACCATCTCCTCATGTCCGCTGCCTGGGAATAACACTAGATTCCGATCTTTCCTTCAAACCCCATGTCAATTAGCTTGCCAACTCCTGTCGGGTCCAACTCAAAAATATCTCCCGCATCCGACCCTTTCTCCCCTATAAAGCTACAAAAATCCTAGTCCATGCCCTAGTCATATCCCAGCTTGACTACTGCAACACACTCCTGTGTGGTCTACCAAACAACCGCCTGGCTCCGCTTCAATCCATCCTCAACTCTGCTGCCCGGCTCATTCATTTCTCTTCTCGCTCTTCTAATGCCTCTGCTCTCTGTCAGTCACTCCACTGGCTGCCCATCACGCAAAGGATCCAGTTCAAGCCTCGTACCTTATCCTATAAAGCACTATCCAATAAAGCTCCTCCATATATCTCAGAGCTGATCCACTGACACCGTCCCAGATGCAACCTCCGCAACGCAAATGATACCCTCCTCTCATACACCCTTGTCACCTCTTCCCATGCTCGCATTGAGGACTTTACTCGTGCTGCCCCTCTGCTCTGGAACTCCCTTCCTCTGTCTGTCCGTCACTCACCGCCCCTTAATACCTTCAAACGTAACCTTAAAACCCACCTCTTTAGGCAAGCATATAACCTGGCCTAGACATTACCCCTCTTACTATCCAATATGATCCAACCCGCCTTTCACACTCCACTGCCAATCTATTTATAGCTTACCGATTCACGTCACCTTGGGCCATATTTATAAAACATCGTTATCGTAAAAATAACGATCGGTGTTCGACGTTATGGACCGTTATTTTTTACGATATCGTTCGTAAACCTACGATATCGCTATCGTAAATCTACGGTGCCGATATTGTAGAATAACGATCGTTATCGTAAAATACCGATTGCTATCATATAATAACGATCGCTATCGTAGAATACCGATCGTTATCGTAGAATAATGATCGTTATTTTACGGTTCAATGATATCGACCGTTATTCTACGATAACGATCGGTATTCTACGATATCGGCACCGTAGATTTATGATAGTGATATTGTAGGATTATCATTGATATCGTAAAAAATGGTCTATATCATAGAACACCGATGTTTTTTTTTTACGATAACCATAACAATGTTTTACAAATATGGACCTTTATGTCTCACCCCCATTTCCTCTAGACTGTAAGCACTTTGGGCAGGGTCCTCTCTCCTATTGTATCACGGTATTGCTGTAAGTAACTCCTTACTCTGTTTACTTATATTATGTATTACCTGTGTATGTAATAGGTATGACTTTGTATAACATGTATTACCCTGTATGTAATGTATGACTATGTAATTGTAAAGCGCCACGCTATATAGATCCATAATAATAATAATCACATAGATCTGATCTTCAATCACACAGGACATTTATTTTACTAGTAAATTAGCAGGACAATCATTTGTTTGTGCGTTTTGTCATTTTGGCTTTGGTGTGTGTTATTTGTTTTGTTTACTTTTATTTTAAACTCCTTTTATTTTAAACTCCTACTGTACTATTTATTTTGCAGATCGGTTTTAACGTTGGATACATTATTCAACCTTTGGGAAAATGAAGCATAAAACGAATGACAGTAGAATGATTTAATGCCGTTCGCAGTCGCTACAGACTAACACTGAGGAATATTATTTATTGGTGACAACGGAATGTATTTCCCCCAATAATTTACTGTGCACATTACAGGACAGTCTGGATCCAATTTATAATAAAACAGTTTTTCAAAAGAATAACGCCTAGAATTTATATTACTGTTCAATTCAAAACAGAAAATTGTGCGTTTTAAAAATTAGCTAAAATGAAAAGTACCCTAGACATGGGGATAGGATTGGTAATTCCTACCTCCCAATGTCATGTCATGTGAGGAACAGCAGCATGAAGAGTGCCTCTTCTGCCAGACTTCCTCCTGGCTTCAGCGCTGTCTTTAATACAGAAAAGTCCAGGACACTAACCTGGCAGATGTACAATCCCTATTACAGATTTCCGATAGTGATCGTAAATTTACAATCGTCATAACGATTGTTAAAGGTGCGGTATCTCTGGAAAGCGATACTGAGCCTTTATAAATATGGCCCTATTGATATTCAGAGAAAGAAAAATTCAATCCTACCCCCCTGCCCCAGGCATTTTTCATTTTTAAAAAGAGAATTTTTACATTGGAGTTGTCCTTTAAGTAAGTCGTTTAATATCTGTGCAGTGGCTTATCTGATGTTGGACAAAAGCATGTGCGTTAATTCATTAAATAGGCTATAAAAAGTTTGAAATCTGAACTTATTATGATCTGGAAAGACTAAAATGTTCTCAGTAAGAAAATTAATAAAGAAGAACACGGGTAGAACTGTCTCGAAGTAGAATGAGGTTATGGAGGTTTTGTTCATAAAGATTTCAAATGCAATTTCCTTCTAATCAAAAACTCCAGAAGGGCTGTTGTGTGTCAGACCACTGACTATTATATGAAAGGTCACATTTTATATTACCACAACGCGGGGAACTGTCAAAGAGGGAAATAATATTCCTAAAACTTCTCCAGATGTTTCTTACAGGAAGAAAGATGGACCCAGAAAAAAGGGAAGATTTCCTTACCCCGTTTAAATAAGAAGAATTAGGGAATCATACTAAATACTATTATTGGGAAATGAGTTCTGGTACATTCCCTTTAGAGATTGACATTGGCTGGTTTACCTTTGCTTTTAAAGGGCATGTCCATCCCTAAAATGAAAGAAATTTCCCCACAGCCGGCCCCACTGTGTAGTGTTAAAAGATCCCTACCTTTCTCCTCTGTTCCTTATGGTTGTCCTGCAGTTCCTGAGTGCCTGCTACTTCCCCATCCTCCTGGAGGATTCTGACAAATAAGGATTTATAGCATTGCCCCTCCCATTATAAAATATTACACTTATGTATTATAGTTATTTTAGCAATTAATATTGCGTGATATTTTTAGGTGCAATAGTACACACACTATCGCATTTAATGTTTTTCACTATATATCAAAACACGATACAATACAAACCAACTGCTAAATAGAGTGAAATATAAAAGACATTTTACAGAAATAGCCAGTACATCCGAGTTTATTTTTTTTAATTAACTGGAATATTAGATATGAATCAGGGCTACACTATTGGCAGTGACTCACCCTCCACTCCCATAGATCCGCAAGCATTAAAATTCCTCAAATGGGCCGTGTGTTTATCAGACACACACACACAAGCACACATACTGACCACTTTTTCCCCTGCTGCCTCCACTGCACATGTCAAGCATATAAAAAAAGCTCTTAAAGTAGAGGGGGGAGGCAGATACCTTTGCCTGAAAGTAATAGAACTTATCATTAAATATCTGGTTACAAATGCATGAAATAAACTGGTAAAAACAGCAATTGGGGTTGCGGGCAGATAACTGACAAGTCACCAGGTTTTTTTTAAGGGTGGACATGTCCTTTACAAAAGTTCTGGAAATTAGCCTGCTTGAAAAAATGAATGGAATCATGGGATTTTAAAATATGGGGAAAAAAACAATAGCGAGAAGGTGAAAGCCATAACTTCTACGACACATTCCTTATATTGTGTTTGGAAATCAGATACAAACTCACATGTGTTCTTTATAAACCTAGAAACTTTGCTGTTGAGCAAGTATTGGATTTTTCCCGTCGCCTAAACCAAAGGAACCAATACAAATCCTAATAGCTTTTGAAATTGAAAGGCTAAAACCTGTATCTCTCATAAGGGCACTAGAGTCTAACAACGGCCCTCTGGGAAACAGTTTCATAAAAACAGCTGCTTTCAGCCCATAAATTTTCAAAGTGGATGTTACAAAAAAGACTAAATCAGGCGCAGGCTGGTAATGGGGACGTTGCAAGCGGTAAATGGCAATTACTGTATCATTTCAAAATATATTTCAACCCAGCATCATTAACCTTTAAGATCTTCAGACTAAAATACATTTCCCCCCCAATACAGCTTTTTAAAATACAGATTTTAATCTTAGTTCTGATTGGTTAATTTGTCACTCTCTTCCTGGGACAATCGCCCTGGACATGTCTGATCAAGGGGAGGGGGCAGTAACTACAGATTTCTGCACCGAAAGTTCATGTTTCTTTGGTTAGATAAGTGATATGTTATTGTAATCAACACTTTTTAGGCAATACATCAGGGGCAAATGTATTTTAGACTGTAGCTATCCTTTAACATATGCTACAAACCACAGATTTTATACATAACCATCCAGAATATCACATTGTACATCTTTTCTGCTAATTAAAAAAAATTAATAGATAGGATAAAATGATGGAAAGATAGATAGATAGATAGATAGGTATACAGAGGGATAGATCAATAGACCAATAGACAGATCAGTAGATAGTTACATAGATAATAATAGATATCTAGATAAGATTCCCAAATCTGTTCTAAGATTCCCATGTCTGTCTTAGGTTTCCTCTGGGTATTTCCATGTATAAAACATACTGATGCAATGTAATACTGCCTACACTATTAAGAAATTTAATAGATTTAATGTTCGACCATCTCAAGATGCCAGCGGTTTACCCTTTTACTGCGATGTTCCTCTTCTGGCCCATTCATTTTGCTATCGCAAGCCAATCACAAAGAAGATCGGACCAGAGGGTTCCTATGACGTTGAGTGAATGTCGCAGTAATGACACGGGAATGTGGAAAGGTGAGTTTTTAGTTTATGGGCACCTAAAGACTCTGAGAAAGCACCAGACCGGCCATCTCCACCCTAGGAAAGCAGATTTACAAGGTCAACTTAACTATTCATCTGATCTCTATCTACAAGTTCAATATTCGGTTCTCATTATAAGGGGAATAAACACCTGGTTTGATTTGATGTGCATCACTGAAAGGCATTGTTTGTGTGCCCTAGTCTATAGCCTCCTATTTATCATTTTTATTTCAAATTGATGCTCCTCTTCCCTGCTAGAACTGATTTGATAATGGACACAATGGCCTGCCAGTAATTGATGGATTGGAAGGGTAAGAGAAGATGATAAAGAAAGATGATGGATGAGTTGAAACATTTGTACCTGAGATGTCACTGGGATGCAGTGAAATAAAACTGTGTCTGCAATCTGTGTTATTTCTACTTTCAAAAACTGAGCAACATTATCTGGGGATGAAGAGTTTGTTATAGGCCATATTACTGTTTATATATATATGAAAATATGGAAAATAACTTGGGAAGATAATTGTTTTACTGCTCTGACTTCTCAAACAGCTACACTGATAGGAAGAAACCAGCTATTCGCCATCCAGATGTTGTTGAATATACACTTCCAGTCTTGACCTTATTTCAGACAGGTAAAGTCTAGTAAGTAAGTTCAGATTAAACAAGTTTGATGATGTATCTACTCACATTAATGTGCAGGGGGCGTCTGAGATAAGTAGAAGTCAGAATCTTTTACTTCTGACAATTAAACAAAATATGGGAAAAGGAAGGTTGTTACTCAGCGGGCACTGCCAGCACCATGTAAACTTGTGGTGATTGGACAGATGAGTTCCAAAGGGAAACTGCATAAGGAAGTAGTTTAGGGTAGATCATTTCCACACGGGTATTCCAAACCGATATGCTATGATTCTGCACTGGCTAATGTAAGTTCCTCTCTTAAGGATTTTTTACTACAATTTCACCTCTATTTGATCATAGGGCTGAACTTGTGCTACAATGGTTAGAAATATATTGGTGAGTCTGGGAGTGATTGAGTCGTCTTAGTTTACAAACCATAAAAATCATTTCAGAGAACGAGGTACCACATTGAAAGTCAGATAAGAGATAATAAAGAGTTTCAAACAAATTAACACAGGGAACCCTAGAGCAGAGATGGCCAACATTCACCTACACCTACAAGAGTATTGGGCATGTGGACGCCCATGTGGGCCCTAGGGTGTGGATTTGCAGGACTTGAAATCCTTAGGACAGATCTGTACATAGTTAAAACCACCCACTTTATGTGGCCCTTTTATTGTTCTGGGGAGAATATGTGACCTGTCTAGAGCCACCAACTGCCCTAGAGACTCTTCAGTAGAGCTAGGCTGCATTTACCAGATGATGGTTCACCTGTTTAAGTATAAAATAGATTTTAAAAACATCCATAGGAGCATAGGGAACATCACATGGGTAAATAGCAACAACAAGGTATTAACAGCGTAAGGGAGATGGCTGGGGATTTAACCTATATAAACCTATATAAACCTAATCCCACAGGGTCAGGTCTCAGGGTAACCATGCGCATCCAAAAAAGGGAAAATCCTTGCTGTCAATTACTATGGTGTTTGATATAGGTGCAGGTCACCCATAGGGTCACTTACATGGCTTTCTTTTTATATTGTGATGATTGCATTAGGAGCTTTCACAGGGGATTGTCATAGGATTTGTCTATTGGACTGTAGACAAAACTATCTCGGCTCTGCAGTAGATTTTATTGAGACTTCTTGGGCCACTATATGCAATGAAAACCTTGGAGAAACTTAGGAACAAAACTAGGAGCTTTATTGACTGACAGAGAGCCCATCGCTTTTATTAGAATGCAGGAATGACAGAGAGCCCATCGCTTTTATTAGAATGCAGGAATGACAGAGAGCACGCGTTTTATTAGAATGCAGGAATGACAGAGAGCCGTCGGTTTATTAGAATGCAGGAATGACAGAGAGCCATCGCTTTTTAGAATGCAGGAATGACAGAGAGCCCTGGTTTTATTAGAATGCAGGAATGACAGAGAGCCCATCGCTTTTATTAGAATGCAGAATGACAGAGAGCCCATCGGTTTTATTAGAATGCAGGAATGACAGAGAGCCCATCGCTTTTATTAGAATGCAGGAATGACAGAGAGCCCGTCGGTTTTATTAGAATGCAGGAATGACAGAGAGCCCATCGCTTTTATTAGAATGCAGGAATGACAGAGAGCCCGTCGGTTTTATTAGAATGCAGGAATGACAGAGAGCCCGTCGCTTTTATTAGAATGCAGGAATGACAGAGAGCCCAGGAATGACAGAGAGCCCGTCGGTTTTATTAGAATGCAGGAATGACAGAGAGCCCATCGCTTTTATTAGAATGCAGGAATGACAGAGAGCCCGTCGGTTTTATTAGAATGCAGGAATGACAGAGAGAGCCCATCACTTTTATTAGAATGCAGGAATGACAGAGAGCATCGGTTTTTATTAGAATGCAGGAATGACAGAGAGCCCATCCGTTTTTATAGAATGCGGAATGACAGAGACCGTCGCTTTTATTAGAATGCAGGAATGACAGAGAGCCCATCGGTTTTATTAGAATGCAGGAATGACAGAGAGCCCGTCGCTTTTATTAGAATGCAGGAATGACAGAGAAGCCCATCGCTTTTATTAGAATGCAGGAATGACAGAGAGCCCATCGCTTTTATTAGAATGCAGGAATGACAGAGAGCCCATCGCTTTTATTAGAATGCAGAAATGACAGAGAGCCCGTCGGTTTTATTAGAATGCAGGAATGACAGAGAGCCCATCGCTTTTATTAGATGCAGGAATGACAGAGAGCCCGTCGGTTTTTATTAGAATGCAGGAATGACAGAGAGCCCGTCGCTTTTATTAGAATGCAGGAATGACAGAGAGCCCTCGGTTTTATTAGAATGCAGGAATGACAGAGAGCCCGTCGGTTTTATTAGAATGCAGGAATGACAGAGAGCCCATCGCTTTTATTAGAATGCAGGAATGACAGAGAGCCCGTCGGTTTTATTAGAATGCAGGAATGACAGAGGCCCATCGCTTTATTAGAATGCAGGAATGACAGAGAGCCCGTCGGTTTTATTAGAATGCAGGAATGACAGAGAGCCCATCGCTTTTATTAGAATGCAGGAATGACAGAGAGCCCATCGGTTTTATTAGAATGCAGGAATGACAGAGAGCCCATCCGTTTTATTAGAATGCAGGAATGACAGAGAGCCCGTCGCTTTTATTAGAATGCAGGAATGACAGAGAGCCCATCGGTTTTATTAGAATGCAGGAATGACAGAGACCCCGTCGCTTATTAGAATGCAGGAATGACAGAGAGCCATCGCTTTTATTAGAATGCAGGAATGACAGAGAGCCCGTCGCTTTTATTAGAATGCAGGATGACAGAGAGCCATCGCTTTATTAGAATGCAGGAATGACAGAGAGCCCGTCGCTTTTATTAGATGAGGAATGACAGAGAGCGTCGGTTTTATTAGAATGCAGGAATGACAGAGAGCCCTCGTCGCTTTTATTAGAATGCAGGAATGACAGAGAGCCCGTCGGTTTTATTAGAAGCAGGAATGACAGAGAGCCCATCGGTTTTTTATTAGAATGCAGGAATGACAGAGAGCCCATCGGTTTTATAGAATGCGGAAGACAGAGAGCCCATCCGTTTTATTAGAATGCAGGAATGACAGAGAGCCCATCCGTTTTTATTAGAATGTCAGGAATGACAGAGAGCCGTCGGTTTTATAGAATGCAGGAATGACAGAGAGCCCGTCGGTTTTATTAGAATGCAGGAATGACAGAGAGCCCATCGCTTTTATTAGAATGCAGGAATGACAGAGAGCCCATCGGTTTTATTAAAATGCAGGAATGACAGAGAGCCCATTGGTTTTATTAGAATGCAGGAATGACAGAGAGCCCATCCGTTTTATTAGAATGCAGGAATGACAGAGAGCCCGTCGCTTTTATAGAATGCAGGAATGACAGAGAGCCCGTCGGTTTTATAGAAGCAGGAATGACAGAGAGGCCCGTCGGTTTTATTAGAATGCAGGAATGACAGAGAGCCCATCCGTTTTATTAGAATGCAGGAATGACAGAGAGCCCATCGGTTTTATTAGAATGCAGGAATGACAGAGAGCCCGTCGCTTTTATTAGAATGCAGGAATGACAGAGAGCCCATCGGTTTTATTAGAATGCAGGAATGACTGAGAGCCCGTCGGTTTTATTAGAATGCAGGAATGACAGAGAGCCGTCGGTTTATTAGAATGCAGGAATGACAGGAGCCCGTGCTTTTATTAGAAGCAGAGAATGAAGAGAGCCCATCCGTTTTATTAGAATGCAGGAATGACAGAGAGCCCATCCGTTTTATTAGAATGCAGGAATGACAAGAGAGCCCATCCGTTTTATTAGAATGCAGGAATGACAGAGAGCCCGTCGGTTTTATTAGAATGCAGGAATGACAGAGAGCCCATCGGTTTTATTAGAATGCAGGAATGACAGAGAGCCCGTCGGTTTTATTAGAATGCAGGAATGCAGAGAGCCCGTCGCTTTTATTAGAATGCAGGAATGACAGAGAGCCCATCCGTTTTATTAGAATGCAGGAATGACAGAGAGCCCATCCGTTTTATTAGAATGCAGGAATGAAAGAGAGCCCATCCGTTTTATTAGAATGCAGGAATGACAGAGAGCCCGTCGGTTTTATTAGAATGCAGGAATGACAGAGAGCCCATCGGTTTTATTAGAATGTAGGAATGACAGAGAGCCCGTCGGTTTTATTAGAATGCAGGAATGACAGAGAGCCCGTCGGTTTTATTAGAATGCAGGAATGACAGAGAGCCCGTCAGTTTTATTAGAATGCAGGAATGACAGAGAGCCCGTCGGTTTTATTAGAATGCAGGAATGACAGAGAGCCCGTCGGTTTTATTAGAATGCAGGAATGACAGAGAGCCCGTCGGTTTTATTAGAATGCAGGAATGACAGAGAGCCCGTCGGTTTTATTAGAATGCAGGAATGACAGAGAGCCCTCGGTTTTTATAGAATGCAGGAATGACAGAGAGCCCGTCGGTTTTATTAGAATGCAGGAATGACAGAGAGCCCGTCGGTTTTATTAGAATGCAGGAATGACAGAGAGCCCATTGGTTTTAGTAGAATGCAGGAATGACAGAGAGCCCGTGTTTTATTGAATGAGGAATGAAGAGGCTGGTTTTATTAGAATGCAGGAATGGAAGAGAGCCCGTTGGTTTTATTAGAATGCAGGAATGACAGAGAGCCCGTCGGTTTTATTAGAATGCAGGAATGACAGAGAGCCCGTCGGTTTTATTAGAATGCAGGAATGACAGAGAGCCCATCGGTTTTATTAGGATGCCGGAATGACAGAGAGCCCATCGGTTTTTTATAGAATGCAGGAATGACAGAGAGCCCATTGGTTTTATTAGAATGCAGGAATGACAGAGAGCCCAGGAATGACAGAGAGCCCATCGGTTTTATTAGAATGCAGGAATGACAGAGAGCCCATTGGTTTTATTAGAATGCAGGAATGACAGAGAGCCCATCTGTTTTATTAGAATGCAGGAATGACAGAGAGCCCGTGTTTATTAGAATGCAGGAATGACAGAGAGCCCGTCGTTTATTAGAATGCAGGAAAGACAGAGGCCCTCGGTTTTATTAGAATGCAGGAATGACAGAGAGCCCATCGGTTTTATTAGAATGCAGGAGACAGAGCCCACGGTTTTTTATTAGAATGCAGGAATGACAGAGAGCCATTGGTTTTATTAGAATGCAGGAAATGACAGAGAGCCCAGGAATGACAGAGAAAGGCCCATCGGTTTTATTAGAATGCGGAATGACAGAGAGCCCAGGAATGACAGAGAGCCCGTCGGTTTTATTAGAATGCAGGAATGACAGAGAGCCCATCGGTTTTATTAGAATGCAGGAATGACAGAGAGCCCATCGGTTTTATTAGAACGCAGGAATGACAGAGAGCCCATTGTTTTTATTAGAATGTTGGAATGACAGAGAGCCCGTCGGTTTTATTAGAACGCAGGAATGACAGAGAGCCCATCAGTTTTATTAGAACGCAGGAATGACAGAGCCCATCGGTTTTATTAGAATGCAGGAAAGACAGAGAGTGCATTGTGTACGTGCATTAGCGCACAGCTTAAAGGGAAAACTGATTGACATTAAATTAAATGAAGAGCACAATGCTAAAAACACACAGTTCCAATATTAGAACACACACAAAAAACAACCATTCCAACGCTGACGAACGTTCACCTGTACCAACCAAAATTTTACCTTGGACACTGTCGGCTCCCTGTACTGTAGTATAGGTGTTGGACTAGTTTCTGGGGCACCGTGACAATTTGACAGCTGTGGTGAGTAAGAAAAGGAGATCTGTATTTTTTACAGGGCCTGGCCAGATGGCGCCCTAGATAGCACAGTTCACACATACCAAAAGTTGGTAGTGTTTTTACTGTTGTACATATGTAAGGCTGTACTTATAAATACATTTTCATTGGCCTTAAATTCTTTAGATATTGTGTATTGGCTCAAGACTCATGGGTAACAAAGTCCTATTGGTCCAGAGCCAATTAAAGACTTTTCTATTTGCAGAAATCTCATATATGAATTGTGAAGTATATTATATTTGCCATGGTTTTTGCTTCTGTAGGAAGAACTAAATATAGTGTGAATTAATCTATACAAAGGGTGAAAAATCCAATTTAAAAACAAATACATCATCAAACCATCATCTGTACTGTTCTCTCTAAATTCATTGCATTTATACAAGTGTCTGAAAGATATCCGAACCATCAAGATAAATTACTCACTGGTTAAATGTCACACAGCTAAACATTTTAGCCCATCTACGATTTAATTACTCAACCCTTCATAGATCATGTCTGAGTCATTGATTTGCGTCACAATAACTGGAGAACATTTTCTTTACACCAACAGAACTAGATGGCTGTACTGCAACATTACTGACTTTCTCATTAGACTTCTTATTGACAACTTTGGTTCCATAATATCAACTACTGGGGCCTATGCATGAACTATAAGCAGCCTTTGCCTCAAATTGACCATGCTCTGGCCCTAAGGGCAGGTGTCCCTGATTTAAATTAGAGAACTAATAATATATTCCTTAAATTATACGTTTAAGAACCTCTTCACAGAGCTTTGTAAGTCCTACCATTGATGCTGCCACCCAATTGAAGGTGTTATCATCAGTACAGGAGGGTCAAGGGAGCATTTTTGAAAGTTAGAAATGTTGTAGCTAATACATGGTATATTCGTTAATATTTGTTTTTATTTTTCAATCAGAGAGTAGCTGATCCTTGCATTTCTGTAATAAGGGTAAGTAAGATAACCAGAAAATAACGTATATCCCAATACATATATGTTCTTAATGCACTGATTGTCACGATATGGATCTTGCTGCAAGAAGCTCTAGTGTATTTTTTTTTTAATCATACACTGTTTGTAATAGCAGATTCCATTAGTGTTATTATACTGTACATTTGTTTCCTATCTTTCTTCTGTACTCCTCTACCATTTGGCTCAGGTGCCATAAACCCAGTAGGGAGCCAAGAATTGCTATTTCTTGGACCTTACTTCTAAAGGATACAGTAGACTTGAGTCTCCTAATCTCAGCAGGAGGTCAAACAGACCTGGGAAGGTGACCTTTGGTTTAACTATGATAAAGGCACAATCCCCTTTTCCATAACCTTTAGATAACTCTGCCTATGTAATAGAATATGGCAAGCCGATATGAAATATGGTTCCAGGTAGGTGAGACCATTCAGTACAATCGAAACATCATGTATGTAGGTCTTAGTAGAGGCTGGAAACCTACATTAGGTCATTCTGGTCAACTGTATTTTCCATAACTGTCATGTTTGGTGTCTATCAACAGGTAAATGCATGACAATAACTAATTTAGTGATTTCCAGTTGGTAGCACCTTGGACCACAGAGTTATGAATTAACTAAAGAATAATGTCACTGCGGGTGTGTCTTCCATAGGTAATCACATATCTGACACACCCTCAGTCCAGCCTACACCGGTTAAATTATTATTGTAAATAATAAATAATAGTAAATTATTTGCCCCCCTTTTGCCTGGGGGTAGATACACAGCTACTGGAAGGGGCTCCTGATTTTACATCTTATGAAACATCAAAGTGGATTACAGTGAGTTACCTTTTTGGAGCCAAGGAACTCTTTTTCATCAAATGGACTTATTCATTTAAGGACTTGGACTGTGACCAGCATATAAGTATTTTTCCCTTTTATCCCTTTATTTTACTGTTGCTTGTTTTTATGTCTGTTTATTAATTATTTTTGTAATCACTATTGCACCGTTTTTGTTTTGCTTTTATTAAACGATATTCCATAAAATCATTAATCTGATCTTCCTAGTGCTCTAATAGAACTAAGTAAGAATCCTGTCCTCTGAGACGCTACGTATAATAATTGCATTTATTATTTGTGGTATTATCTGGTACTATTACTGCCTGAGTGTGGCAGCAAGTGATACAGGTATTTAGTATTATTTTAGATTTGTAGCCATTAAGACTTTGAAGCCACGGCCGTTAGTAAGTGGGTTTTTGCAGTAGTTTATATACCTGGTAAGGGGTATATGTTAGTGATGACAACCTTCAACCTGGTTTTGACCCGGTGAGCTGGGAAAGCTCTGTTTGGTCTGATTGGTTCCGTCACACTGATAATGTCAGCATATCCTGCACATTTATCAGGGGTTTTCTATACATTATCAGGGCAGAATTTTGAGCATTATTTTATAGCTTGCTCTTTAAGCTATTGAAACCAGGAAGCTGCAAACAGCTCATTGTGTATTTATTATGTCACCAACACTACAACAACAAAGTATAATTGGAATCATTGTAGATCCACTCTATCCAATCTATTTAGGGAATGTGAATAAAGCAGACACTGACTTATCTGTAACGTATATGTAACATCATGAAAAATAAAGCATTGAAACATTAATTTGCTCCTTGATCTCATCAGACTGTCAAAGTGTAAACCATCATTTTATACATCTGAGTTGACCAATTTCTGCCTGGCCAGGAAGGATGTGTCTTGTAGGGGGGAAATGGCCTTTTCCTTGTGTACAAAGTCTAAATATTTGCTAATCTCTTGCAGAGTTTCAGTTCTAATTGCTCACAAGTAAAGTATATTGCTGTACAGTATTAGCTGTGAGGAAGAATATAGGTTCTCCAAAATTAGATAATATGGTAAACTCAAGTTCTACAGTTCTAAGTACAATAATGAGAGTAAAAACGAAACCGAGGGTCGAACTCCAAGTAAAGAACTTAATTTATTTGTAACCTCACATTTTACAAAGTTTCGGGGGTTACATGCCCCCTTCTTCAGCACCTAATCACCTGAAAAGGGGGCATGTAACCCCCGAAACGTTGTGAGATGTGTGGTTACAAATAAATTAAGTTTTTCACTTGGAGTTCGACCCTCGGTTTAGTTTTTACTTGATGTTGTCGTTCCTGGGGCAGGACTGGGCAGGACTATTGAGGTGTCTGCACCCACTCGTTGGGTTACCTTTGTTTGTTCCAGTGGATTATAATAATAAGAGCCTTACAGGGCTCTCTGGAAAGGTCGTATCTATGACATGTATCCTTTAACCTTAGAGAGTTGTAATCCTAAAGATGCAGGTTGGAAATCTAAAATAATTTATAAAAAGGATTTTTTATTTTCACCATTTTAGTGCAAATTCATATGCTTCTCATCCAAATCGGTCAAAGGACCATCAGATATGTCGCTAAATCATGGGCAAAGATAAATCTCGTCACGACCGACACCCGGCCTTGGCCCACCAAATCATGTTGGCAAATTGTGTGTTCGAGTGTTCATGTATTTAGAATCGAGGATTCACGTATTTAGAATCGAGGGTTCACGTATTTAGAATCAAGGGTTCACGTATTTAGAATCAAGGGTTCACGTATTTAGAATCGAGGGTTCACGTATTTAGAATCAAGGGTTCACGTATTTAGAATCGAGGGTTCACGTATTTAGAATCGAGGGTTCACGTATTTAGAATTGAGGGTTCACGTATTTGATATTTCTCAAAACTTACCTGTTTATTTGATAAAAATGGAATATTCCCAATCTGAAAATCAGAGAGTTCCGTCTAAACTTCAGAACCATCGGTTGCCCTTATTCATTACATTAATCGGAGATTCAGTTTCAGTGAACAGAATAATCCTTGACATCTGGACTTTTCTCACATCCTACCACAAGCTACACACATCCCAGTGTTACAGTAATAGAACAGAGAATAATATAGTGAATAATGCACCCCAACTGTAAATTATAAGGATATTAGAAGTCACAGAGGAGTTCCATGACCATATAAAAGAACGAGGCCGCAGGCCAAGTACCTTTTATACAGGACACGGAACTCCAAGGTGACTTCTAATATCCCCTTAATTTACAGTTCGGGGGGCATTATTTATTATAACCTGCCCCTTTGTGGCCTCTTGTTTTCCTGGGTTGCAGCCCAGGGATAACATGGTTAGTGTACAGCTGGTAGTGGCATGAACAGAATTACGATAGGATAACAAAAATCTGGACAGTTTGTTTTGCAAAGACCCACTATCCTTTGCCATGGATCTCAAAGCCTGTTTCATGGTCTGACCAAATCTTTCAGCCAAACCATTAGTAGCTGGATGGTATGGGTTTGAGGTGACATGCTTGATTCCATTTTGTTTCATAAAGATTTGAAATTCTTCTGATGTGAACTGGGGTCCATTATCACTGACAATCCTCTCTGGAAGCCCATGTCTTGCAAACAATGTACGGAGTGTTTCAATTGTGGATGAAGAATGTGTACCCGTTGCCATGGTGTAGTTGGCCACTCCCATAAATGAATGGGAGCTGGATGAGGCATAGTCTGTATCTGTTGGCACCCCTGGCATCCATTTGCCAGTTGCTCAATATG
Source organism: Hymenochirus boettgeri (assembly GCA_019447015.1). NCBI lineage: Eukaryota > Metazoa > Chordata > Amphibia > Anura > Pipidae > Hymenochirus > Hymenochirus boettgeri. Next base: position 259,243,006 of record CM033473.1, on the reverse strand, counting down.
TTGATCAATACCAGGCCACCGTTCATAACTTCGAGCAAGTTATTTCATTTTTACTATTCCCATGTGGCCTTCATGTATTTCCTCAAGCACTCTCGATTGCAACTTTTTTGGAACAATTACTCGAATTCCCCACATTAGACACCCTTCATGTATGGTTAGCTCATGTCTGCGAGAATGGTATGGAATCAAGGTTTGGTCATCCGTGTACTTCCAGCCTTTAAGAGTTAAGAGTCGCCTCATAAACTTGAGCTAGCGTGGGGTCTCTGTTTGTTTCACAATCTATTATGTGATAAGTCAGTGGAAGGCATTCAATCTGATGTACATTAACATAATCAACTGTTTCAGTAGACACAGGAGCAGCTGGTAAAGGAAGACGAGACAGTCCATCTGCATTTGCATGAGTTGATGTTCACTTGAACTCAATGTTATAATTATAACCAGAAAGGAATAGAGCGTTGCATTCGTGCTGCAGCTGTTACAGACACTCCTTTTTTAGGGTGCAGTATTGCAACCAGTGGTTGATGATCTGTTACCAGTGTAAAGTTCCGGCCATAAAGAAACTGATTACATTTTTTAACTCCCCATACAAGGCTTAATGCTTCCTTGTTTAAAATCTCCACAAATGCGAATAGAACCATCCTGTTTTGTAACAGGCACAATAGGTGCTCCCCATGCACTCCAGGGTACTTTTGATATTACACCTGTTTGCTCTAGGCGGTCTAATACAGTGTCTACTTTTTGGTGAATACTGTATGGCACAGGTCGAGCTTTATGAAATTTAGGTTGCGCATTGTCCTCAAGGCAGATATTAGCTTTGATATGAGTTCCTAAGCCTCCTTGAAATACTTCTGATGCCTAAGAAAACACAACTTTTAATTGTTGTTCAACTGATTTGGAACTATCCAGTGACACTGAGTGTAGCATTTTAATAGATTTCCAGTCAATTGGAATTTTCTTTAACCATTCACGGCCCCACAGTGCAGGACCCCCAGTCTCTACAATATATATGTCAAGCATGTATTTGGAATGGTTGTATTCTACCTCTACTTGTACCATGCCACATGGTAGGATTTTCTCCCCAGTATATGTTTTTAGAAGCAGATTTATTTCTTGGAGTGGCATATCTGTAAATAGTCGTGCATATTCTGAGCGTGTTATGATGGAGACGTCTGACCCAGTGTCTAACTCCATTTTAAGCGGAATTCCTGCTACCTTTGGTGTCAGCTACATGACAGATCTATCTCCACTAGCTGCATGGTATACATCAATGCTGGCTAGCTCTGGTTCATGATTACCAGCATAATCATGATCAAGGTGACAGAAGGGCTTTTTTGGACTGAGCGACACACTACTTGAATATGACCTTTTTTATTACATTTCCTGCAATAGACATCTTTAAATCGGCACAGTGAAGCATGATGGGAGTCTTTTACACATCTGTAGCAGGGTTCTGATTTGTTCCCCCTACTGTGGCTGAGTTTATGTATATCGGTAGCCACGTTTAGAACCATTTCAGCTTTACTTTTGTTCTGAAGTTCTAACGTGTCTTTAGCAGCAGTCTCCATTGCCAGTGCAATTTCAATGGCTCACTTAAAAGTAATGTTATCTTCAGTCAATAATCTTTTTTGTATGCTCTCCCTGTATAATCGACCAACAAATCTGTCTCTGAGTGCATCATTCAGCCCTTCTTTAAAATCACAGTGCTCTGCTAGTTTACGTAGCTCTGCAGCAAAAACAGTCTCTGACTCTTGCTCTTCTCTTGTGGAATCTGAATCTTTCAGCTATAACTAAAGGCTTTGATGACAGCTGCTCCTGCACAATTTTTACTATTTCTTGAAAGCTTTTAGAAGATGGTTTATCTGGTGCACAAGACTGTATGTTTTACCTCCAATCACACTAAGCAAAGCTGCCACATACTTTCCTGGTGGTATATCATTAACATCAAATTACTGTTCCATTCTCTCTATATAAGTACACCATTCCTTTACAGAGCTATCAAATGCTTCCATGTGTCCAATATATCCAGCCATGTTTCCACTGTCACAATTTTTTTTTTTATTTGCACACTTACAGTTTGGTGCTTCCTTTCTGTGTTCTATTTATACAGAGAGTTTATATCCTCATAGAATCACCAGAAATCCCATCCTCGTCGCCACTGTTATGTCTGTATGTTCATTACAGATGGAAAGAAAAGGACACCACACTTGAGCCTTATTCAGGGAGTCAAAGACAGGAATAAATGTATTATAAAAGGAGTAATAGAAAACATTTAACATTCAGAAAATTGAACAGTGACACCTGTTGGTATACCCCAACATAGCAAGCTGCACATGCATTCATTTAATACACAACACGAGATTCAATAAAAGTTCTTATCGTTTAAAATGGTGGTAATTTTGCCCCAACCAATCAGATGTTAGCTTTCAAATGTTACATAAGTTCTGATTGGTTGGGGCAAAATTAGCACCATTTTAAATGATAAGAAATTTTATTGAATCTCCCTGTAAGCATTTCCACTGTTTATAACATTAATTTCCCCATGACCTTCCTTTCCTGTCTCCTCCCACATTTCTAGCTCAGTGTATAATTAGAATATTAACTCTTACTCTTCTTTATATAATGGAGGGTCAAGGTAAAAGATACACTGGATATACACAGGATTTGGAAGTCTATGCAAAAGACAGGGTTATGTCTATTGTTGGGTGGCTTTGTGCATGCTATTTCTATGCTAAATTGCATTGCTATCTAGGAACTATCTTGTATGTATAGGTTTATTTATATAGTGCCACTTGGGGACACAGAGCTGTACAGTATTAAAATACAAGGGGGATAAATACATAGGTAAATCAGTACATAAATATATAACTTACATAAATAGAAGTGCTAGGGCTTTGCCACAAGAGATAATGAGGTCACTGCCCCATAGAGCTTACAATCTAGTTACAATCTTTTTGAGTAAACAGTACATTGTTTGACATTGAAGCTAATTCAGTGTTCGTTTTTTTGAATGTGATAAAAAAAGAGATGGAGTGAGATGGTGTTTGACTGTTTATTTTAGAGAAAGATTTTCAAGTCATTGATGTATTTTTGTTTTAAAAAACACACAGAAAGACCACTGACATTTTACAGTTACAGTTTCTGGACTTATTTTTTAGATGAAAATGTTAATTGCACTAGCGACATTGTCCTAATATTGTCGTACATAGTATATTGAGAAGCTGTGCAATACAAACTTACCCCCTAATGTTCCCGCCGTGTTCTGGCAAATGCAGATTGTCAGAACATATTGATTGCACTTCCGGCAGGTAAATCTGCTGCTCTGCTGGACATTACGTTTCCATTTGATATTCATCTCAGAGCGAATTGGTGTAGTGTCGAGGTGGCCAGCTCTAGTCTCATGTAGGATTTATGAAAAAGGGGAATGGGAGGACATTAGTCTGCTAGAAAAGCTGTAGTTTGCCTAAATGTGAAATTATCTGCAGCATTTAACTTTGTAATGCCTGATCTTTTTAATAATTTAGCAAAAGAAGGCAAAGTCATTTATAAAGGCAAGACAAAAAATACAAACACTACAAAACCAAGGAATGGAAACTATTTCCCCAAGGAAGGAGAACAGTGCAGACCCAGTGTAGGAATCGTAAAAACAATGAGAGTGAGATGTCTGCTGGGTGGGGAGGTTTTAAACTGTTGATTGTCTTTAATTTGAATGTTGATTAATGTGTGGCTAGCCATACATTAATCAACATATCACCTAACAGAAAATTTCCTGGCCCAATCATTTAACGATTAAAATATCGATCAGAAACCATGATCTGACTGGGAAAATATTTTGGGAACATCGACAGTTAAAACCACTGCTCTAGTCGAATTAGACAAGGCAGATAAATAGCTTAAGGAGAGGTGGGCCAAGAGGAGCCCAAAGCCCTCCACAGAGCATAAAAATGGAGCATAACCTTATAACAAAAAGTATCTTGCAGTCTCATGCTATATGAAAAGCATTGGCCACAAAATCTAAGAAACAAGAAGTAATTTCTTACTCCCAGGTTTCCCAGAGTAAGGGGCGGAGCTATGCAAAATCCTCATTTATGTCCTATGGCTAATGCATGTGTCCAGAACTGCTGGCTTATTAACATGCAATACAGCCTGACCTGATCTGGCCTGCAGACATGACATGTTTAGATCTTGTTAGATCTCGTCAGTGCATGAACCAGATTTGTGGCTCTATAGGGTAGGACTTGGACTCACAATAGACAAAGCAGCTAGAGGTGGGCAAAAAGGAGCACAAAGCCCTCCTAGTCGAATTGACTTTCATGTTGGAATGAACGCAGACTCAATGGAACTCAATGGCTAGTATTAGGACGGCAATATCATATGTGACTACATGAGAATCACAGCCATGGTGTCATTATTATATTGTCAAATGATCCAGGTGGCATTGATGGACCTTTTAGTTGTTTTGAAACTTTTAATGCAAATTTAATGAACAAAAAAACACATCAGATAAAACTTTTACACAATAAAATGTAAACTATCTGAACACCAGGTGCAAAATAGCAGCTAATAATGGCGCTCAATAAGCAGGCCATCTATGTAAACTGAAAACCATGGAAAATCAGGTCAAACATATTGGATTGGTCATAACTTGTTTTCAAGGTCAATTGATTTGATCTTCTTTTGCTTTGTAAATCTATTTTATTGTCCTCTATGTGCCCTATAGCTGTGCACTCAATGCACACTAGAGATAACCAATGTGCTATACAGATGCAAACTCAATGCACCCCAGAGATGTGTAACCAATGTGCTGTATAGCCAGTGATTAAGGGTGGAGGGCCATCCGGATACCCAGTTATGTGATACGTGACTTTTAACGAGAATCTAATAAAACATTGATTTTACATACATGAGTTCGGCTGCTTACCTACTTCGGAGTGTACAAAGCCTTCCTTTTTCTTATTCCCAGTGTGCTATATAGATGCCAATTCAATGCGCCCCAGAGATGTGTCCTTGATATATATAGCATTCAACAGCATTGGAAGAACCTGTACTGCAGGACCTACACAACATAGTAGAGTCACAGTACACTTTAACGTCACTTTGAGTGTCTGTGTGTGGGGGCTAAACAGACAATTGAGTGCTGATTAGAACTGATTACATAGCTAAGCACAGATTATATTGCGAATAGTTCATACCTATTGGGAGATATTAGGTTATTTAAAGTCACCCTGTCCTATATATATATCTATCTTATATATATCTTGTACTAGCAGTTGTACCCGGCGTTGCCTGTGTACACTTGTGGGTAAAGTAGTTTTTACGTGCAGATGTGCGTTTGGCTTAGATGGAAGAGACAGGCGGACAAGTTGCCAGACAAGTTGGTAGGTGCAATCCTCTCAGCCCCCAATAAAGAAGTGTTCACTGAAGTAGTGTGCGCCTCTGCTTTATATCTTGCTTGGAAAAAGAAGTGCACAGTTGTTAATGTACACCATGTATTTAATAGTTATGAGTCGAAGAGGTGACATTGCTTGAGGGACATATAGCACACATGTTTATTGCAAAACCTTATATACAACGTTATCAGTTTTTCCACTTGGAGTGTAAATATACAAATGTTGTGGTGAACATGCTACATGGAATTTTCCATTGGGAAAACGTGTTGATTGCAATTGAATATCGCAGCACTTGAGTGACTGACGGGCGTCAGTATGTCTGAAGCATGTGACGTGCGGCTCTTTGTCTGTGTTGTTAAAGTCGGGCTTCATTTAGTTGCGCTGTCTGAGCTCTGTGTGTTTTTATTAAGCGTGCTCAGTTTTTTGCACATTTGTTAGCAGTATGTCACCTTGTTTGCACTTTAACACTTTATCCTTGCTCAAGGACCACTTTATATTGACTATTAGATCCCAATCAATAAAGTTACTCTCAGGCCCGAATTGAAAGTGCCATGATGTCTTTGTTCTTTTAGTTGTAACTATCTATGAAGTGTGTGACATGTGGGCAGGGTGTGCCTGGTGCTTAAGTCCAGGTAATGCAGGTAATTCCCATGTAGTCCATACCCTCCAACCGTCCCAGTTTGAGTAGGTTAATGGGGCATGTCTGTGATGTTGCGGTGTCCAGGAGGCTGGGACGTGACATTTGGTGGTCGTGATATTTGGGGGCATGGCCACCCTGTTTCAAAGCGTGGGAGTGGCTGTGCCATTTAGGGGCATGGGTGTGGTGTTTGGGGGTAGACCATAATGTTTAGGGTTTTTTGTTTTTTTGGGGGATGTTTGTGTATGTGGGTGTGATTCGGAAACAGACCTGGGATGTTTGGGGGTGTGGCCATGATGTATGGGGGTGGACCATAATGTTTTGGGGTTTTTTTGGGGGGGTGACCACAATATCTGTTAGCGTGGTCACAACATTTAGGGGCCTGGTTGCAATGCATGGCAGTTATCATTGGGGCTGTGGCCTTGATGGTTGGGGTATGAGCGTGACCATGATGTTTGGGGAGTGGCCGTGACAACAATATCTGAGGGCGTGGTCACATTCCAGGAGGCTCTGCTATAAATTTCTTAGCATGACAATAACCGCAAATAACCATAAATGTGGTTAATATCACCAATAGTAACATAGTCTTTCCAGGGTTTATATTTGTATATAAATGTCATTCATATCACCAATAGTAACATAGTCTTTCCAGGGTTGATATTTGTATATAAATGTCATTCATATCACCAATAGTAACACAGTCTTTCCAGGGTTTATATTTGTATATAAATATCATTCATATCACCAATAGTAACATAGTCTTTCCAGGGTTTATATTTGTATATAAATGTGATTCATATCACAAATAGTAACAGTCTCTCCCGGGTTTATATTTATGTATAAATGTGATTCATATCACCAATAGTAACATAGTCTTTCCAGGGTTTATATTTGTATATAAATGTGATTCATATCACCAATAGTAACATAGTCTTTCCAGGGTTGATATTTGTATATAAATGTGGTTCATATCACCAATAGTAACATAGTCTTTCCAGGGTTTATATTTGTATATAAATGTCATTCATATCACCAATAGTAACATAGTCTTTCCAGGGTTTATATTTGTATATAAATGTCATTCATATCACCAATAGTAACACAGTCTTTCCAGGGTTTATATTTGTATATAAATGTGGTTCATATCACCAATAGTAACATAGTCTTTCCAGGGTTTATATTTGTATATAAATGTCATTCATATCACCAATAGTAACATAGTCTTTCCAGGGTTTATATTTGTATATAAATGTCATTCATATCACCAATAGTAACACAGTCTTTCCAGGGTTTATATTTGTATATAAATGTCATTCATATCACCAATAGTAACATAGTCTTTCCAGGGTTTATATTTTAAAACCTTCCAGAAGCAAATTGTAATGTGTTACAGACCTTAAGGGAAATGTGTTGTTCCCTCTGTTATAGAGATGGCCGGTTCGCGGACCCGAACCCGGATCCGCCGCAGATTTTTCCCGTCCGCGAACGGCGGATTATTCCGGACTTTCGGGACTTCCGAACTTCCGAACTGCGGATTTTTTTTTTTTACGAAAATTTTCGAAAATACGAGTATCTCCGTAATTACGAGGATCTACGATACTTTCGGGATACGGAAAAACCGAAGATCCTCGTAATTACGAGGATTCACGTAATTACGAGGATTCACGTAATTACGAGTATTCTCGTAATTACGAGAATACTCGTAAAAACGAGTAATTCGTGTAAATTTTCAAGACGGAGCAAGCCACATGATCCAAATTAGCCAATGGCAGCTATCATAGTTACAGAAATCTTCGTTTTTACGGGAATCCTCGTATTTTCGAAAAATACCGTTTTTTTAAAGTCACGCTAGCGGACTGTACTTTTTAGGTATTGTTGGCATTTATACGTGCTTCTAAGGCCATTACCCAGGTCCCTGAGTGGTTAAGTGTACGTTACCAAGGCTATTTAGACCACTTTTAATGCGGATTTTGCCGAACTTTCATTTTAATACGTTTTAACGGGTCCGCTCGCGGATTTTCGAATTTTCAGATTTTTTCGAAAATCCGCGGATCCTCGCGCGGACCGGATTTTTCGAAGTTCGGACATCTCTACTCTGTTATAGAAGCTGTTGTTCTGTGTGTGCAGCTCTCTGAGTTGTGTAGCCGTACATTACGCTTTTGTTGTGTCACTGAAGTGGACTCTGTGTCTGTGTTGTTGAAGTCAGGGCAGCACACAGAGCCCAGGCCCTCCATCTGAGTTACTGAATTGGGGAATCACACTCTGCAAGTGACGTGCAGGATTTTTATTGGTCAAACTGGACTTCATGGGCGTCGGCCCTTTCAGAGGACTTCACCGTTATGTTGAGTCATTCAGGGGTGTGGCTGTGTGGTGAGAACATACATACACACATACATACAACATTTCTGCTTTATATAGTAGAAGAAGAAGATAGTGCTTCTTCCCATTGATCAGATGACTACGAGAGTGCAACTTCAAGTCTCTGGTAAGGGACATGAGAGCAAAACCCAGAGGTGAGGGCCCAGTTATTAAGGTCCTCGTCCTTTTAAAGGGGAGGGGGAAGTTACATTAAAGGGCAACTATAGTGAAAAAAAAACTTTGTCTGTATACAATGTATAGATCACTTAGTATAAGCTGCCTTACTTTCATGTTTCTGTGTGGCTTCGTTTCTTCACACTGGCAGAAGTTTGTACCAAGCTGTGTAGTCCCCCTCCCCTCTCTGTCTACTCCCCCTCAAGCAGTGACGGGCTGTATACAGAGTCCGAGCATTGTCAGTAGAAAGGACTTTAAATGAAGTGCTGACATCCTGTTGACCCCTCCCTTCCAGAGCTAGGACTGCAAGCAATCAAAGTGTGGAATAAAGTAGCAATATGCTGAAGGGAGGGGCAGAGGGGGAGAGAGGACGACAAGTGGTGCTGAGATTCTTTACAAGTAAGTTACTGAACTCTCCCTGTTCTCTAACTTTGCTAATTGTTATTTACTTTTTACCTAAAGTTCATATCTCTCCCCTGCTTAGCTGAGATCATAATCACTGAAGAGAGAGTCAGTGTAACAGCAGCTTGTAGTGAGACCTTCACAAACACAGTGACACTGCTTGTTGTCCTGTTACATTTCAGTTGCTTTAGTCTATATATTTCATAGATTGCACTGTATGTCTTGTTTGGTATATAGTCTGTATTACTGTATTATATATACTGTATTAGTGTATTATTATATATACTGTGTGTCTTGTTTGGTATATAGTCTGTATTAGTGTATTATTATATATACTGTATGTCTTGTTTGGTTTATAGTCTGTATTACTGTATTATATAAACTGTATTAGTGTTCCATTTGAGTCACTGGTTTTGTATGTATATAAGATTTTTTTTTGGGGGGAGGGGCTGTTTTATAGTGTGTTATGCTCATATTCCTGGGTTAATGGTTTATTGATTGTGTTTAGCACTACAGCATTTGACTATATTTTGCACATGGCAGGTACAGTGTGGGTGAAGGTGTATGTGACAGTACTGCAGGGGAGCTTTGGATTGTGTGGGTGTGTGCCTTTGAGTGACAGATGATGTGTAGCAGCTCCTACAAATCACAGCATATTCAAAGGCTTATATCTCGGGGACTATGTAGAATTTAAAGAAACTAAAGGTACCCTGGTGGACGGGATGACTTATAGGATACATTAGAAGAAATTAAAAAAAAACAATTTTCTCACTATAATTGCCCTTTAAGTATATGGGATTCTGCACCGCATGTTCCAAATGAGGCCTTACCAGTGCCTTGTAAAGAGGGAGAACAAAATTTTTGTTTAGTGTCTTATATAAACTTCTAAATGGCTTATTGGTAAAACCAGGAATATTTTATTACCATTTGTATGTGTAGCAGCTCGGTGAACATTGGCTACACATCAGTGTCAGTGGCCATTTGTTGACTCCATGTAGCCTCTATTATAAGTAGTATGTGGGACTAGACCCCACTAGTGTGATTCGGATTGCGTCTTGGGATCCAATTGAGCAGACCCATGTAACTCTATTGGAGTGCTCAACTACATGTGCTGTGCTGCAAGCACTATTATTGGGGCGTATCACATGCGCTCCAACAGGGTTACATTTTGGAAGCGTGCATGATCACGTACCATTGCAATTGTGCATTCTTCGGTGCATCCTAGTTGGGCCTCAGCCTTATTTAACTATAAGCAATGTGCCAGCACACTCCAGATTTTTAATCATTTATGATTGATGTTTCGGTGTGACCTGCACCATCATTATTGGTTATAGTCTAATGTCTTTCTAATCTATAAAATGCAATCAATAATAAGGTTGTACCATTATGAATGACACATTAATGTTGAAAGTCCCCGCCCTTTCCCCCTGCTCACCCTACATAATCCCTGTCCCGACTCCCAATCAACCTAACATTTACTGTCGAACATAACGCAATCACCTACCTACTGTAACAAAGGCACATTCATATTTGGATATGTAAGTACACACCTTACTGGGGTCACACGCTAATTGCCAGCTTGACACTGTATTTCACGGTTAATAACCATGGACCAGCACATGCCAAGTGAACCCATTCAGCTGCAGGCAAACAAGGTCAGGTCATAGATCCCCAGACCCACCAGTAGAAGATCCAGAGCACAGTGAGGTGTCAGTTGGCCACCCTGGGACGGTATAGCTTTTAAATCTAAAAGTTTATGTGTTTACAGCTTTACCTTAAAAAATATATATTTATTTAAAAATAATACTGAACAGAAAAAGTAAATGGGGCTTTGTGAGTAACTATTCCCTTTCTGTTCCATAATAACTGCACAACATTATTACAATACTTTCATCTTCTTCCACTGCACTGTGATAAAGCATTTCCCAGGAACAACAATCTTGTGCAATTATCTAGAACACGGGCACAACAGATCTGCTGTTATATCACTTGACACAACAGCTTCAGTGCTCAATAGGAGAGATGAGACTTTAAAGCGTTCTTACCATTATGTATATTGACATTGTTAATCTCCTTAATACAGTATTTCCTATCCTTGATCATAGAAAATCCACAGATGAAACTTGGCTTAGATGTCAAAAATACTGGTTCTCCTTTCAGCTGTATGAAGTCATGGGCGGCTTTGATTTTCTAAGAATTTTTTATCCGACGAATAAATGAATGGATGATGTTGTAAGTTCCAAATCAATATTTTAACAGACAAAACAATGTTTGTGTTAGACTTCTACTGACAATTATACTCACCTCGCTCTTCTCCTTCCACAACCACGTCCTATTCCGTCTTCTGTTTGCAGTGCATGACATGGCCAATGTGAAGAGAATTGCATCTTCCTATTGTCCCCATTGCGGACTGTCAGTGACCAGGTACTTCCAGGTACAGATTTATATTATACATAGCAGAAGTGTTGACGGACAAAATTTCCATACAAACAAACAGAAAAAAAGATAATTGCACATTTGTGGTGATGCATATAGTAAACACTACAGATGGTTGAACTCCGTTCCAGTCAAGGATTCGCGGATTTTCTAAAATATTCAAAAATGCGAAAATCCTTGAAACCGCCATTGAAGTCAATGAGAAAAAAATCAGAAATTTCTGCCTAAAATAATGGTTTAAATAGCAATGGTAACTTACTGTAAATGGCTCTGGGACCTGGGAAATGGTCCAAGGAACACGTACCCACGGGAAAAACACCCGCCCTACTTACGTGGTTTCTGTGGGCCATTTTCAGTAATCCTCAAACGCCCGATTCGAGAATCCTCAAACATTCAAGGATTCCCAAATTAGGCCATTCGAGGATTCGAACATCTGAAAGTCCCGTGGCCGGACGTTGGGCGATCCCGCAGCTCAACCTAGGACCTCCTCCCGGGTCCTTAGAAGGACCACTGTGGCCTTTACAAGGGCCCTATGGGACTTAAGGGGTCCTTCGGCTCGAACCCGGCACTTAGAAGTGTCCTTGGGGGCGTGTCTTTTTTATTCCCAGCTGGCGACACCAACTCTGCAGATGTTGCCGACACCAGGCGATGTCACTGCAGCCACCCAGTTACACCACCAGCGCTGGTGACATCAACGTCTCCAGTGTTGCTGACGTCTTCTTTCTTCTGCCATCACTGTGATGACTTCTGAACTCCACGGGGTTTGCACCTGTTTATATAGGTTTTCTGAAGGACCAAATCAAATTGTGATTGGTTAATATTTCAATGTTTGCAATCATATGATCACTCATTAACCAAAGTTGGAAAAAGTTCGGAAAGTGGATCCACGAACTGGCCATCTCTAGTAAACACATCGTGGGTTTATGATCATAAAAAAGAAAAGCATTCCAACCATGACAAGGTAACCCCAGTATAGAAGGCATTTAATAATTACCTTGGTCATTTCAATAGGCAGGGAGGTGTCAGTCTTAGAAATGACCCAAGGCAATTAGCACAGATACTATATTAATATACAAGGTTCCAGAATGTGCATTGATAATATTTTTTCTGTCATTTATATTTCGCTCTTTTTAAACTTTAAACTGGTTTTAAATGATGCTGTGTACAAATCCTAGGAATCACTACACATAATGGGCTCACACTTGCTGTAACAATCTGCTATAGTGAAGACAGCAATTCCCACCCTATTACAGTAGTTATCTAAGATGCTCTTTAATCTGGTAATTAGGTTTATAGCAAACGTTCCTGACAGTAAAACATACAAAAATAACTACAACTGAAATTAGCATTTGTGTAGGTGTCACATGAATATGATAAACTAATGAATTCGTAATGGATTCTGTTATTATCTAAACACACACAGAGAAGATGAAAAGATCCTGGGCTCTGCTTAGGTTAATGAGGAGTCCATTAGAATATTTAAAGGTAAAAAGATCTAAAAGTGAGAAATGGGAGTAAATCATTATATTCCATTAAGACCAGTCCAACTAAAGGCCGGAATACATTAATCAATATTTGATCAGATTGTTGGGGTGAATGATTGTGCTTTACACCATGAATGAGGTGGTTAAGCTTCTAGATAACACACGGGCAGTCATTAGGCCACTTTGCACCAGCCCTTACAATAAGGAGACCTACACAAACCTGGAGTGAGGGATGCCCCAACCTCAAAACAGTATCTACATATAGAAGAACTGTAGGTCAGTCAGTTGTGATAAATGTAGAAATACGAAACAGGCATAATACAAAGTAATAACATGTATATTGTTCTTTCAGAAAAGATACATCCAAACTTTCCCCATCCATAAGCTGTAATGAAGAGTCTCAGAAAGTCTTGCCATTCTGTTTGGGCCAATTACAGCCCTTTTTTTAAGTTAAAGGGACACTATACTGAAAAAATGACTTTGCCTCACCTTTATCTATAATTGAATACATGTAAGTAGCACTTATTCTGATTTGCGTGTGTTGCTGCATGCCTTCAATCCAGCACACATTTTGTTTAGGAGCAGTATCCCCCCTCCCTCTTTTAACCACTCCCACTTCCATCCGACCTGACTTTTTTTCCCACAAAGCAACTGTCAATCCTGCACACAGCATACAGCATTCCAATTGTCAAAACTCTGTCACCATTCCAGCTACAGTAAAACCACTCACAGAAGAATAGTTTTTGAGAGCAAGGAACTTGATTGGCAGCTGAAATATAAGAAGTTTTAGATTGGAAGAAATAGGAGGCAAATTAACACAAAAATGATACAGTGGTGGTTGGGAAGAATTATAGTTTCCAGTTATTGTCAATTTAAAACAACCTATTTTTCGGTATAAATGCCCTTTAAGTCTGCAATAGACTTTAATATGTTTTTTTGCGATTTTTTTTTTTTTTGTGCCAAAGTTCATGAAACAATAATTTCTAATGGAGGGCTGTAAGTTTAACATCCCTGGCATTAACAAGCAATGTATTCCTTTACAGAGAGGGTGTCAAGTGGCCCTACCTAGGCAAGGGGCATAGGTCCACCCTACCAACTTCTAAGAAAATTGTTAGGTGTCTTTCATATTTAATCTTGCCTCCAGTGTTTACATTATATTCTTGGTTCTGTGTGTTCAGCAAACAGAGAACTCTGCAGCTGAACACAGAAATTCATTTGTGCAACATTTTCCACATCCCTCATCTGTCGTATGTGTGCCTTCCATTAAAAGGAAAATTGCTATGCTTATTTAACTGGCAATCGGATTACAGTCAAAGGTTAGGAAGTGAACTTATCCAATAGGGTTACCATTAAATTATCGTCTAGCTCAATGAAAAATTGACTGTGCGTTGCATTAGAAACACCAGAGGAGACATTTAATAGCACAGCGCCTTGCCACTTGTGATTGGTGTGCTGTATTTCATTAAATCAGAGGGTTATACTGTAACTTTCATTGCTGGGAAAGAATCTGAAATAATAAAGCAAAGGAACAGAGGGTAATATGAGATTATTGACTTATTTTCACACTGGGATTGTTCATTCTCCTCTAGTATGTGAAATAGTAAAGCAGTTTCCATTAAAAGAGTTTTAAAAAAACATTTAGAGAATATTATTCTGGCAACACAATTGGAAATAGACAGCCGCTCGGAATAGCAATATTCAGCACATATCATTACTAAGGGGAGATATAGTGCATAATACGAGACCAATAAACAGGAATCTGTCAGTGGTTTTCATCTGAAAAAGAAAATGTTGTAAAAGTTTGTACAGTATTTGTAGTATTAAAGAAGAACTCAATGACTCTTTTTTATATACGTAAACCCCTTTTGAACATACTATACAAGGTGTTGATATATGATTCTTTCATATAACAAACTGTTTCTTTATACTATCTTCTAGGAGGCAGAAAGGCTGAAAGGTTCCATTAAAGTCGGCATGTTATCTGCAGTTGTACAGAGATATGGGTATTAATAAATTATGGCTTGTTTGAATAATTTAATATAAACATAAAACCATAATGAGTTTTTATAATAATTTTTTTTAACAAAATACAGTATATATAGTTCAGTTTGTTTCCAAGATATTTAGCCATTTAATTATATTTCATTTGTCCATCTTTATTAATTCAATAGCACCTCACATTAATACACCTCTTAAAGGACAATTATACTCATCTTTCCTATGTTCCACACCTAAATAGTACCCAGAATGAGGACCTAATTACTAAGTTCTCATCCTTTACCGATTAGCTGGA
Organism: Hymenochirus boettgeri; assembly: GCA_019447015.1. Taxonomy (NCBI): domain Eukaryota; kingdom Metazoa; phylum Chordata; class Amphibia; order Anura; family Pipidae; genus Hymenochirus; species Hymenochirus boettgeri. The sequence goes on along the minus strand of CM033473.1, from coordinate 259,227,835 downwards.
ATACTTACATGAACTTTGCTCTTTGGGCAGAATGAAGTCAAGGAGGCCCAGCTCTATATGCAGAATGAAGTCAAGGAGGCCCAGCTCTATAGGCAGAATGAAGTCAAGGAGGCCCAGCTCTATAGGTAGAATGAAGTCTTGGAGGCCCAGCTCTATGGACATAGTAAAGTATTAGAGGCCCAACTCTATAGGCAGAATGAAGTCTAGGAGGCCCAGCTCTGTGGACAGAATACAGTCTTGGAGGCCCAACTCTATGTACAGAATAAAGACTAGGAGTCCCAGCTCTATAGGCAGAATGAAGTCTAGGAGTCCCAGCTCTATGGACAGAATAAAGTCTTGGAGGCCCAGCTCTATGTGAAGAATAAGGACTAGGAGGCCCAGCTCTAGGGACAGATTAAAGACTAGGAGGGGGGCCCAGGTCTATGTATAGAATAAAGACTAGGAGGCCCAGCTCTATGGACAGAATAAAGACAAAGTTGCCCAGCTCTATTGGCAAAATGAAGTAGAGGAGGCCCAGCACTATTGGCAGAATGAAGTGTGTGTGTGTGGGGGGGGAATGCTCAGAGTTCTAGTTCCTAATTAGAGTCTTGACATGGTAGTGATAAAGTGAGGCTTCCAATTCTAGAATGAGCGATATAATTAATGAAGGGGAAAGCATTTCCTTCACTGGCTGTCACTACAAACGCACCCAAGACATGTTTGCAAGGCAACACAATCTATGAAAATAGATCTTGGGATATGATCTAATGATTTACTGTCCACTAAGTAAGACACAGCCTCCTATTTAGTTTGTCATTTGATGTGCATCATGATTTTTATTGCTGCAGGACACAAGATAACAGCCTGACATTTGGTACAAGTCCTGCGATTACATTTACTCACAACAGGAAAAAAATGAATTATTTTTCTTGGAAAACATCTCATGTAAAAATAGCCATTGAGAATACAGTAACTATGCCAGATGTAGGCTCTGTTTTACTGGACTGTGAATCCTACAAACAGAGTATGTTGAATAAATGGGGTATGGATATTGCAAGTACACAGATGTATAGATGTCCTGTATGTTTCAATACGTAGAAAGAGTAGAAGGGATTTTGCTTTCATTGGCAAATGGAGTTTAGGAAGAACAAGCAAATAGTTTGAAGGAACAAATATAATTATGATCTGGAACTGATTGAACGTATCTTTGGTGACTCCACCTGAGGTTCCAACTACCCTAATTTCGTTAGGTGCTTAGTAGTGATGGCCCGGTTCATTCGCGAACAGCGGATATCGCAGATTTTCCGGATTTCTGACTTCCGAACTTTTCCGAACCGCGTTTTCGAAAATTTTCGAAATTACAAGGATTTCTCGTATTTTCGAAAATGCACGGAAACCGTATTTTCGAAAATTTTCGAAATTACGAGGATTTTATGTATTTTCGAAAATGCATGAAAATACGTATTTTTGAAAATTTTCGAAATTACGAGAATTTCACCTATTTTCGAAAATGCATGAATACGTATTTTCGAAAATTATCGAAATTACGAGGATTTCACGTATTTTTGAAAATGCGGGAAATACGTATTTTCGAAATTACGAGGATTTCTGGTATTTTCGAAGAATTTTTCATTTTAATGGGTCCGCTCGTGGATTTTCAAATTTTCGAATTTTCCCAAAAATTTGCGGATCCTCGAGCGGACCGGATTTTGGGAAGTTCGGACATCTCTAGTGCTTAGGACATGGTCAGAATCAATTTAAAAAGGTGATCACAGGTGATCAAAAAAGAGTCCCTTCTAGCACTCTTGTGCTAGAATCCAAGCTTAATCAATAAGGGACAACAACTAGAATTATATTATCCTCACACATGTGTGATTTATTGCACTTAGCCCTCTTAATACAAAACAATAAATTACATTATATATACACACACAAATTAATTTAATCTAATCCTGCACCACTTATATACCAATATACATCAAAAAAATCAAGCTATAGAGTATTGGATAATAAGATAAAAGCTTAGTTTATTAAGCTTGTGAAGGTTCTCATTCATCCAGGCCATGGTAGATCTGTTGTATTCAATTAGATCAACTGGATTTGAAGTTTAGTTCTTGAAGACGTTTCGCTAGTCATCCGACTGGCTTTCTCAATTCAGAATGACTTGTACAAGAATCTGTGGCAATTATGTACCCTGGAAAATTGGGATTTTCCAGGGTACATAATTGCCACAGATTCTATACTATAAGTATAGTTTGTTCACAGTTACTCACTCCAAGCTATAAATGCTTGCCTAGGTGCCACCCACTAAATGGAATAAAAAGGTAAGTATTCAAGGTGGACTCCAGGGCCTTGTGCAATTTATTCAAACATATAACGGCAACGTTTCGGCCCTTTGTCTTGTCAAGCCAACCTTGTGAAAGGCCCAAGACAAAGGGCTGAAATTTTTGTCATTATATGTTTGAATAAATTGCACCTTTTATACATACCCTTTTCATATAAATAATTTTGAATTGAGAGATCCAGTGGGATGACTAGCGAAAGGTCTTGAAGAACTAAACTTCAAGCCCAGTTGATTTAGATGAATACCACTGATACACTACAAGGTTGTCCATCAACAGCACAATAATGTAGGAGAACTGTTATCTCCAATACAAGGATACTTTCAATACACCAAAGAGGCGGAGCAACCCGGATCTCACGCAGCACGATCTCGTACAAGAGAAATATAAAGTTTATTGAAGTCTACATATATACACACAAACACGCAGATGCCTAATGTGTTTCGTGTTTTGCTATACGCTATCTCCAATACAACAATGCAATAAGTAGGGTGGACACCCTAATGTATGATCACTGAGTATCTTTAAATGTTGTCTTATGGTGAGATAATAAAAACAGCAATAAAATCAGGGGAACCCTTAAGAAATTTTGGCCCATTCTACTTTCAGACCCCCTCTTGAAAGATATTATTCCTTCAATACCAAGAGTTGTATATAGGAGGGGGCAATCTGTTGGTACTTTAGTTTCACCCAGTATATTCATGGACAGAATACAGACTTGTCCCAAACCAACATGGCTCAAGTATAAGGGTTGTTTTCAATGCGGACACAAACGATGTAAAATTTGTAAATATATTGAAGTGTCTAAAACATTCACAAGTTGCAGTAATAATAAGACCTATCAAATTAATCGGTATTACAATTGTAAATCCACTCATGTGGTGTATTTAGCCACATGTAGTTGTGGGAGCCAGTACATAGGCAAAACCATCAGATCTGCCCACAAAAGACTGGCAGAACATATAAATGCAACAATTAATAAAAAATATGATTCTGCTATATCAACCCATATGATTGAACAGCATGGTGATTCTCTAAATATAAAGTTTCAAATCATTGATAGTGCAGAAACTGGGATCCGAAAGGGCAACAGAGAGTCTATCCTCCTACGTAAGGAGGCTTTCTGGATCTATATACTGGAAACTTTAGCCCCGAGGGGCATGAACAGAGATTTCGAATTAAGTTGTTTCTGTGACTAGAATCCATCAAATAATATCCCACTATCCTCTCATGGTCCCATTATCTATTAAATAATTAGCTAATATGATGTTTATGCCTCCTAACTTCAACCTTATTACTTATATGCTGCTTTTTTGATAAAGATCCTATTTCAATGTTATACTTTGGTTTTATGAATGCTAGTAATGCTGACAATGTTTTTAATGTTTGTATTATGTTCATTGCAGAGTGTTTTCCTTATCTCACCTTGATATCTGTTTTATGTAACTAAGGGGTTAACTATCTGGGCTTTAAATAGAACAGGGAGAGAGGACACTCCTTCTTTCCCCTGAGGAAGTGGCTATTGGCCACGAAACGCGTCGGGGGGAGCCTGGAGGGTTAACATGTGTTTAGCGCCCATGAGTTCGTTTGTTTGCAACAGTTCATAGAATATTTGATGATTTTAAAGTTTCAGAAATAAAGGATTTACGATTTTATTGAAGACCGGTTGCCCGCCTCCTATTTGTCCCATTGAACGTTATACTTTGGGACTTTTGCTTTTATTTTAAATTGACCATAACTGGAAACTATAATTCTACCCAACCACCACTATATAATTTTTTTGTTGATCTGACCCCTATTTCTTTAGATATCCAATCGAAAACCTCTTATATTTCAGCTGTCAATCAAGTTCCTTGCTCTCAAAAACTATTCTTCTGTGAGTAGTTTTACTGTAGCTGGAATGGTGACAGAGTTTTGACAGTGGGAATGCTGTATCTCTGTGCAGGCTTGACAGTTGGTTTGTGGGGGGAAAAAGTCGGATGGAAGTGGGAGTGGTTAAAAGAGGGAGGGGGGATACTGCTCCTAAACAAAATGTGTGCTGGATTGAAGGCATGCAGGAACACACACAAATCAGAGTAAGTGCTACTTACATGTATTCAATTATAGATTAAGATTAGGCAAAAGCATTTTTTCAGTATATTGTTCCTTTAAGTCTAAAGGTTTGTACACACATGCGATCGCGGGTGCCGACCCACGACGCACGATGTGTACAAACGGCCGTTACGGCTGATAATCGGCCCGTGTATGGGCACTTTATTGGATGAAATGGACGCTCATTCAGAGGAACGATCAACGAAGGAACGGCCAAAACTGGCGATAAAGTGCCCATACACGGGACAATTATTGGCAGAGATGCCCTTCATACACATCGTGCGTCGCGGGTCGGCACCTGCGATCTCACGTGTGTATGAACCTTAATTGATCTTACTGGATTCCACAGATATTTCATGTCTACTGCTAATTAGCCCATCTACAGCAGTTTATCTTAAAGCCAATCTCAGGCCAGTGGATCGCATTCAGCTGCATTTATGGTAACGGGAGTAATTATCCTACAAAAACCTGGGACATCTTTGTCTTGTTTTTTTCCACTAAATAACTATTTGATCCCTAACATCCTATTACTGCTGTAGTGCTGTACTAATGTATCAAAGACCAAATGCTACGCTGTAATCAATATTGCTTGTATGCAGAGCACTTTGTCTAAGCAACTGATCATAAAATAAACATGATTTTCTATTCCCTTGTTTCCACTGCACGTGCCAAGAAAATATTAGTCTATGAAGTATCAAATCCAATTTTACAGCATTTATTGCTCCCGAACAACAATCTGCTCTGATAGTAACAAGTCCTAATGTCTTTGTTAGTGTATTTGATTCATTTCAGTGTTTACATAAAATAGATTATCATCAGGAACTCAGAGAAGACGCATAGGTTCTTGTGTACTAACTCCAATCAGTTATTTGTTTGATTGCCAATCTATGGAAATATGCCACTAAAAAAGATTGTGGCCTTTCTAAACACTCTCTCTGCTTTTATTTGGAAACCACTTTCAATGTATTTTAAAGCACAAATCAATTCCAAGGGTAAAAAAATAGAAATTAGTTCTAGTTGCAAGGATGTGAGCTGTCAAAATCATTGATCTGTTTGGTTTCAGACACTGATTCCTGCACATGATTCCTGAATATGTTTACGATCCTACAATAGTGCAAAGCTCTTCTCAAAGAATAAATTAGAACATCTGTATGGTCAAAATGTTTTCCTGTGATACAGGTCAGATTAAAATAATATAACACATGGCTTTCTAAGTCAGTGGTTCGTACATCATTATGTGTGCAGGTGAGGCCCTGTAAATGCACATGTGTGCGGGCCTTTAATCAATAGATCCTCACCCCTGGGGGTACAGCAGGTAGTTTGGATACTTACCTCCTAGCTGCAGGTGCCACTCTGTACTGGACTATTCTGGACCCACCCTCTTCACTAGGCTACTGGTCCGGCCATGGGGAGGGGGCAGGGCTGGAAAGCTAGAAGGTAAGTGCCAGTACTACTCTACTGCCAGGGGTGAGGATCTAATGGTTTCAGTTCTCACCCTGGTCACAGCCGGAGGGAGGGGAATAGATTTAGCTTTTTGTAAGATCGTCTTTTTAGTAGTAGTCAGCATGGATTTATGAGAAATAGATCATGCCAGACAAATTTAATTGTTTTTTATGAAGAAGTGAGTAAGAAGCTAGATTCAGGCACAGCAGTGGATGTGGTATATTTGGATTTTGCAAAAGCTTTTGATACTGTGCCACATAGGCGACTAATGTATAAACTGAGGACTGTTGGCCTTGAAGAAAACATTTGTTCATGGATAGAGAACTGGTTATTGGACCGCAAACAGAGATTGGTGGTTAATGGAGCTACATCTATGTGGGCTAAAGTTCTAAGCGGAGTGCCTCAGCGTTCTATACTGGGGCCGCTTCTGTTTACTCTGTTTATAAATGACTTAGAAGAGGGCAATGAGAGCAAGGTCTTTGTGTTTGCTGATGACACTAATCTATGCAGAGCTTTGGAAACTTCCAATGATGTGCAAGTGCTGCAAGCAGACCTAGACAGATTATCAAAATGGGCAGCAGAATGGCAGATGGGATTCAATGTTGATAAATGTAAGGTGATGCATTTGGGATTTAATAATCCCTGTGCCACCTACACCATAAATAACTCTGTGTTAAGTGCATCTGTAATGGAAAAAGATTTGGGGGTTCTGGTAGATAACAGACTTAGCCATAGCAAACAATGCCAGGTAGCAACGGCTAGAGCTAGCAAGATATTGTCTTGTATAAAGAGAGGAATAGATTCAAGAGAGAAAAATATTATTCTCCCTCTTTACAAGGCACTGGTAAGGCCTCATTTGGAATATGCGGTGCAGTTTTGGAATCCCATATACAAAAGGGACATCTTGGAAATTGAGGCAGTTCAGAGAAGGGCAACTAAATTAATAAGGGGAATGGAGGGGCTCGAATATGCAGGCAGATTAGACAAGTTAGGGCTGTTTACATTGGAGAAGCGGCGTTTGCGTGGGGACATGATAACCTTATACAAATATATTAATGGGCCATACAATGAACTCTCTGGTGCATTGTTCACTAATAGGTCATATCAGAGGACACGTGGACATCCTCTAAGGTTGGAAGAAAAGAAGTTTCATCTTCAGGTTAGGAAGGGTTTCTTTACAGTGAGAACGGTGAAACTGTGGAACTGTCTTCCAGCAGAGGTGGTAATGGAAAGTTCATTGAATAACTTTAAAAAAGGCCTGGATAGGTTTCTAAAACTAAAAAATATTGAGAATTACTGGTATTAATACATATAGATCCGGTTGATCCAGGGATACTTTCCGATTGCCGTTTGGAGTCAGGAAGGAATTTTTTATCCCTTTTTAGCTGTTTTTTTTTGCCTTCCTCTGGATCAACTGTTAGGTAGGGTTAAAAAAAATAAAAAAATAAAAAATAAAGAGGGTGAATAGGTTGGAGTTGATGGACGTCTTTATTCAACCTTAATTACTATGTTACTGTGTTACTATGTAAGAATTTGGAAGATGGGGGTATTCGTTTTTTAAAACAAATAAAAACATTATTTATCTTAAATATGTGTGTCTGGATTTTTTCCCCTTTATATTTCCCTTTGGAATAAGGGGATCATAGATATAGACTTCATAGTGTCAGGATCTTGTGTAAAGATAAATATGTAAACAATTTTTTTCATTAAATATGTGTCAATCAAATTGGTAATTCCCAGTGGGAATAAGTTAAGGAGCCAGGACCAATAGAATTTGTTCTTAACAAATAAACTAAAAAAAACAAGAGTTCAACCCAACCAAAGTTCCCAGGGTGAGGATCTAAACAACTAGGTCTTCACCCCTGGGATTTGCTGTAGATGCCCCATTCTATTGTGTAACAATGCGGCTTTTAGTGCCAGTCTCTCCCTCCATCCTCCATAGAATCAAGGAATACGTCTTCCCATAAGCCCGTCTGGGAACAACCCCAATGTTATGGGTTATCTAGGGCAAACCCGGGGATGAGGGCCAAATGGTTTCCATTCTCACCCTGTGTAATATAATTGGAGGATTGGTTGTTTAGGGACATATAATTGTCCTTTAATATTGAATGTTGGGTCATAAAACACATTACAATATTTCAGGCTTTTTTGATCACTCGATCAAATCACTCAAAACAAACACCTAACGTATTTACTCTAAGATCTAAACAACTAGACTCTTCTATCTATTTAAAAGGCACATCAACCCCTCCCACGACTTCCCCGTCCCCGAAAACCCTGACCAATATTCAGGATGCACTCCTCTTAAAGCAGTATGTGCGCTTAACGAGCTTGCATATGTAAAGAGGAGGTGGCATGGTCTCCCAGATATACAGGAGCCCCACACACTCTCTCACAGACAATCACTCACACAGTTGCTCCAGTGTCAGCCAAAGCCAAACATTACCTCTGCACCATGCCTAAGTCTGGCTGACAGCTGTCTGGTCTCAGCCTCCTTCTCCTATGAGAGTCCCCACACAGGGCTAAATATAATTCAGGGCGCAGACACTATCTATCACGTTCCGTCATGCAGACACACGCTACTCAGTCACGCAGACAGACACGACTCAGTCACTCAGACAGACACGACTCAGTCACGCAGACAGACACGACTCAGTCACGCAGACACACACCACTCAGTCACGCAGACACACACCACTCCCGTCACCAGAACACACCACTCAGTCACTAGACAGACACCCCCCACTCAGTTCACGCAGACACACCCACCACTCAGTCACGCAGACAGACACCACTCAGTCAACGCAGACAGACAGACACCACTCACTCAGTCACGCAACAGACCCACTCAGTCACGCAGACACACACCACTCAGTCACGCAGACAGACAACACCACTCATCACGCAGACAAGACACCACTCAGTCACGCAGACACACCCACTCAGTCACGCAGACACACACCACTCAGTCACGCAGACACACACCACTCAGTCACACACAACAGACTCAACTCCGTCACGCAGACACATGCTACTCAGTCACGCAACAGACAGACTTATCACGCAGACAGCACTGACTCAATCATGCTGACAGACACGACTCAGTCAAGCAGACAGACAGGACTCAGTCACGCAGACACACACCACTCAGTCCGCAGACACACACCACTCAGTCACGCAGACACACACCACTCAGTCACGCAGAACCCACCACTCGTCACACGAACTCCACTCAGTCACACAGAGTCCACTCAGTCACGCAGACCATCTACTCGTCACGCAGACAACGGACTCAGTCACGCGACAGACACGACTCATCACGCAGACAACACGACAGTCACGCAGACAGACTGACTCAGTCACGCAGACACACACCCTTAGTTACGCAGACAACACCACTTAGTTACGCAGAGACACACCACTCAGTTCACACAGACTCCACTCAGTCACACAGACTCCACTCAGTCACGCAGACACATGCTACTCGGTCACGACAGACAGGACTCAGTCACGCAGACAGACACGACTCAGTCACGCAGACAGACACGACAGTCACGCAGACAGACTGACTCAGTCACCAGACACACACCACTTAGTTACCAGAACCACCACTCAGTCACAGACCAGAACACACCCCACTCAGTCACGCAGACAACACCACTCAGTCACACAGCACACACACAACACTCGTCACGCAGACACACACCACTCATCCGCGACCATCTACCGTCCACGCAGACGACACACTCATCACGCAGACAGACACGACAGTCACGCAGAAAGACAGACTCAGTCACGCAGACACACACCCACTAGTTCCGCAGAACACACCACTCAGTCACGCAACACACACCACTCAGTCACGCAGACAGACACCACTCAGCACACAGCCACACAACACTCAGTCACGCAGACACACACCACTCAGTCACGCAGACACATGCTACTCGGTCACGCAGACAGACACGACTCAGTACCGCAGACACACACGATCAGTAACGCAGACACACACGACTCAGTCACGCAGACAGACACGACTCAGTAACGCAGACAGACAGACTCAGTCACGCAGACAGACACGACTCAGTCACGCAACACACACACATTAGTTACGGAACACACACCACTCAGTCTTGCAGACACACACCACTCAGTCACGCAGACAACACCACTCAGTCACACAGACACACAACACTCAGTCACAGAGACACACACTACTAACTTCTCTTAGGGGTCTGCTGGGGCCAAACCTTGGAAAATTTTGAAGTTGGATTTTGGAAAATACAACTCCCAGCATGCCTGTAGCAAAATGCCCCATTATACGGAGTACCCCCTCCCCCCCCTGATGGCAGCCCTGTCTCCCATTCTTAAAGGACAACTCCACCCTCCACCTCATCTTTTAGAAAAATAGCCACTTTAAAATATGGTTCTCCCAACCACCACTGTATCATTTTTTTGTTAATATTCCCCCTATTTTCTTAAGATCCAATCTAAAACTTCTTATATTTCAGCTGTCAATCAAGTTCCTTGCTCTCAAAAACTACCTTCTGTGATAGTTTTACTGTAGCTGGAATGGTGACAGAGTTTTGACAGTTGGAATGCTGTATGCTGTGTGCAGGCTTGACAGTTGTTTTGTGGTGAAAAAGTCAGGTTGGATGGAAGGTGGAGTGGTTAAAAAAGGGGGGGATACTGCTCCTAAACAAAATGTGTGCTGGATTGGAGGCATGCAGCAACACATGCAAATCAGAGTAAGTGTTACTTACATGTATTCAATTATAGATTAAAGGGTATCTCCACTCGTTTTTCTAAGTTTTGTGAATCCACTCTATTGAAGAACGGGAGGTAAAGGACTGTGCCTTACCTTCCGTTCTTCAATAGAACACACAGGAGCCAGGAGACAAGGTAAGAAACTTACCCGCTCGCTCGCTCCCCCGGCCCTTGGTCTGACAGGTCCCGACGGACCTTGTCTTCTATCGCATGCCGATCTATGCTTTACCTCCCGTTCTTCAATAGAACTGGATTCACAAAACTTAGAAAAACGAGTGGAAATACCCTTTAAGATGAGCAAGTTATTTTTTCAGTATAGTGTCCCTTTAACTCCTCCACTAACTTCCTACCGCCCGGCAGTGTCAGTCTCAGTAAAAGTTTTTTTTTTAAAAACAAACTTCCATTTTTTAAAAAATAAAACCTTTATTTATACCTGACACTACCAGCAGGTACAAAACGGAAAAGTGGCAAACTGGGTGGTGTGTGTGCAACAAACAATTGAATTGCCCAGTTTCCATCTCCAAATGCCAGATCTGCACAGCAGGTCAGGACCCCTTGGCTCCAGGCCCCATAGCAAACACTGTGGTGCTATATTGATCCCTATGCCCCTGGATGTATTAAAGCACTAGATATTACATAGTATATATTATGAAATTGCCATGCTCAAAAGAAATGAATGGAACTTAACAATCATGCAGGGACCCCTGTTATTATACCAATGCGTTTTAACATAGTCTTGGGGGAAAGGGAATATTTTATTCAACTTAGGGAGAACTAAAGTCCCCAGACAACATCCCAAAGAGAGAGCACATTCACAAACACATAACAAGCTGTGTCTCATCTCTCCCTTTGCTGTGGATGCTGGGGATTTTTGAAAATAACCTGTGGGTACTAGGGGTCAGCTCCATAATTCACCTTATCTGGGAACACCTAGCTAAGTGTACGCAGTACACTTCACAGAAAACTGCAGTCTTGCTTCCTGGAAGCTGACAGCCAATCAAGTTACAACGCAGATATCCCTCGCTCTGACACAGAACTCAGATTTCAGTGCAGTTTTTTTGTAAACACATTACAAATGCCCTGTTCCTAACAATGATAAATTCCTTTGCTTTTCATACAAAAGAAAAGTATCTTTGCAGTGTATGTCTTTGCTGGCATGGATGAAAGAACAGAACATTTAACATTTCAGCAAAAAATAAAAGTAAGTACCGTATATACTCGAGTATAAGCCGAGGTTTTTAGGTTTTTAAAATAAACCTAAAAACCTTCCTCGGCTTATACTCGATCAAGGTCCTTCCTTACCCCAATCGATGTTACTCAACTCGCAGTTAAAAGGCAACTTAAACCTGCAGAGTAGAGCCCCCTTCCCTCCCTCACCCGAGAGTCCCCAGTAAGTTGGTCCTTACCGCGATCAATGTTGCTCACACCCTGAATCCGGCTGGCCGACGCTGGGTAAGCCCTGTGTTTTAGTTGCTGGGAGTTGTAGTTTTCAAACATCTGTTTGGGAATTCTGCTGTTCATTTAAAGGGCAACTTAAGCCTCAAACAATACTGAATCAGAAGGCAGTAGTGGTCATATTTCCTAACCTCGGCTTTTACTTGAGTCAATCAATTTTTCCTACTTTTTAGGTAAAAAGGCACCTCGGCTTATACTTGGGTCGGCTTAAATTCGAGTATATACGGTATGAGGAATCGAACCATCTTGCTAAAAAGAAAGGTTTCTACCGCTATGCCACAAGGACTAACAAGTAAATAGCTAGTACATGTAGATTCCTTATCTTTAGCTAGACACATAAATAAAAACAAAAAAATGACATGGGGAATCGAACTTACATCCCTATAGTCTATTTTTTTACTAACCCAGCACTTTAGCGAACGTGCCACCAGTGAACTTGCAATAAATAGATGTACATTTCTAAATGTCAGTTAATAAGTTCACTATTTCGTATTCCTCCAGGAAGACTGTCAGCAATTCACGCTGGTTGGCAAATAAATAACAGAGCTGCTATATATAAAGTTTGTACATATGTAGAAACTTAATTTTTCATAAACATGGAAACACACAAAAAAAGCACTAAACTCAGGCAATAGACTATGTTATATTGTTTTATACGTAAACTAGGGGATTAGAACTTGTGACTTCTTGGTCTGTTGTTCCTAAAAACACAGCATTTACATGGCCTGGGGTCAGGGGGCGTGGCTCTTTGAGGCCAACATGGGCTATGAGTTATACTGGCAACAACATGGAAGCCTCCTTTATTACAGAATCTATTACTATATCTACTTAATGCAAATAACTAAAAATAATCTTCAATTATAGGTATTCTGGGGAGAAAAGCTATTACATTAGGATTTTAAAAAATTAAGTTTAGTTTATTTCAATAGTTTTATTCAGAACTCTGTTCAGAATAGTTTTATTCGTTTCCAATATTTATTTATGGTCTGTCACTGTGTGTATTTTCAAAGTGTCTGTTTTTCTTCCTGTTAACAGGAAAGGATTTACTCTGATAAGATTCCTGGAGGAATGGACACAATACACGTTTCTTGGCTCCTAAGCAATATTGCTGTTTAAATGGAGTTATCAAACACCTTTACTAGGGTTACTGGAATAAGCTACCCCTCAAAATACATATTCATGAAACATACAATGGTACAGTAACAGTGTCGGACTGGCCCACAGGGTTACAGGGGAATACCCAGCCCACAGCACACTCACCCAAGAAAACTGGAAGAATTTAAATACGGACAAAGAGACAGTAAAGCAGCCCATACATATATCGATTTTACTTACCGGACCGAGCATCCCTGCGACATTAGACTGATCCTGTCGGAACCGCCTTTCCTGTTCTTCTATGCGACCGACATGCGACCACAAATCCCATTTATTTTGCAAAGAAAACAAGAAAGGCAGTTCCGGCAGGATCAGTCTAATGTCGCGGGAGCGCTCGGTCAGGTAAGTAAAATTGTATATATGTATGGCCACCTTAACAAAATGCATTTTAAAAAACAAAGGAGTCAAGTAGGAGTAAGACAGATATGTATATGTGTGATAATAGAGATATGAAATGTTAGGTGGGCCCCTAATCTCATCCTGGTGGGTCCCTGGTGTCAATTTCCTGGTGGGCCCCAACTGTCCAGTCTGATTTTGTGCAGTAAGGTCGGATGGATGATGGTGGATGAAGATAAATAGATAGCTAGATAGATAGATATAAGATAGATAATAGACGACAGACGGGCAGATAGATGGACAGGCAGACAGACAGAAGGACGGACGATGGATGGGTGGATGGACAGACAGACAGACAATAGATAGATAGATAGATAGATAGATAGACAGATGGATAGACAGATTAAAGATAATTGATAGATAGATAGATAGATAGATAGATAGATAGATAGATAGATAGATAGATAGATAGACGACAGACAGATAGATAACGATTAAAAGACGATTATAAAATAAGATATAGATAGATAGATAGATAGATAGATAGATAGATATATGATGATAGATAGTAGATAGATAAGTGATAGATAGATGTAGATAGATAATGATTATGATAGAATAGATAGATAGTGATAGATAGGATGATAGATGATAGATAATATAGTAGTATGAGATAGATGATGAGTAGATATAGTAGATAATAATAGATGATAGATAGATAGATAGATAATAGATAGATAGATAGATAGATAGATAGTGTGTGATGTGTGTGTGTAGTGTGTGTGATGTGTAGTGTTTTGATAAGAGTGAGGCCACGCAACGTGTTTGCTGTGTTCCAGTGTGCTTGTGCGCATGTGACGCAATCAGAGCGCAATGTGCACATCTGATCACCCCTTTAAAACAGGATAACCCTCATACAATCGCTCTGCTAACAGGACTTATATGTAAGGTTTAAAACCCAACTCTTTACACAGAGCCAAGTTGGCAAAAAAAAAGTTAAAAGTGCGATCGGATCACAATCAGTGTGGCCTAGCCCTAAGGATGGCAACTCTGGGTCTATATTAGTTTATTGGGGATGATATAAAAAGGATCCTGAGTATAGGCTTGGTCATAAGACTTCAGGTTGATAATGGAGAGGAGCATCTCTGGCAGAGCATCTGCATTATTGGTGGCTTTATTTTTCAGGGGGAACTAAGATCAGTTGTGACTTGATGAATTAAAACTACATTGAATTAAGGGAAGCAGGGTTATATTTCAGAAGGATAATAAATAAAAGGGTCTGGGGGGGTTGTTCTAGAGGGTAAATATCTGAGGGCAGATATAGGGATCAGAGATGCATCATTGCTCTGTGTAAAGAGTTGGGTTTTGAATCTCACATAGAAGTCCTGCTTGAAGAGCGATTGTGCTCTGAGCGATTTTCTTTTAAAGAGGTTATCTGTTTTTAAACGGGTTTGTCTGAAATGACAAGGTGTGAAGGATGATAGATTTTTAAGGGTCACCAGGGGAAATAGGATGGAATGTTAGGGTCGCTTCTTCCCAGCTAGTTATCCCAACAGGTTTGCCACTTTAGGTGTGTAAGTTGTGGAGGACGACAGCTCAGAAGTAGCATGTATGGAACAGGACATTCCCTTGAGCACCCAGGAGACCGCCATCTCTAATACAAGGGCTGGGTGCTAGGAAGGACTCCATTATCAGAAAGGTGGATAGGATATCTCGCGCCAAGACCCTACATGTCAAACACATGTGTTGCCTCCTGGTGCTAGGGTCGACATGTGGTGGATTGTGTAGACAATTATTTGGTGGGCCGGGAGTGACCCGTGGTCTTGGTTCACTTTGGTGAGAGGAGGAGTGAGGTCCTTAAATGATTACAGAGAGTAGAGGCCAAATTAAAATAAGGAACTCAAGGGTAGTGTTTTCAGAAATACTACCGCACCCACCAGCTACGCTTGGGAGGCAAGTAAAGCTTAGAGTAAATTAACAATCGGTTTAACAATTATCAAACCTACGTAAGATGCAGTACTGCGCCTTTCGAAATATGGCCTATGTGACTATGCATTTGGGTTTAACAATCCTTGTGCCACCTACACCATAAGTAACTCTGTCTAAGTGAACCTCTAATGGAAAAATATTTGGGGTTCTGGTAGAATACAGACTTAGCTATAACAAACAATGCCAGGTACAATGGCTAGAGCTAGCAAGATATTGTCTTGTATAAAAAGGGGAATAGATATCAAGAGAAAAAAAAATATTCTCCCTGTTTACAAGGCACTGGTAAGGCCTCATTGGAAGATGCGGTGCTGTTTTGGAATCCCATATACAAAAGGAGCTTGAATATCAGGCAGATTAGACAAGTTAGGGCTGTTTACATTGGAGAAGTGATGTTTTGTAGGGATATTATCACTTATACAAATATATTAATGGGCCATACAATAAACTCTCTGGTGCATTGTTCACTAATAGGTCATATCAGAGGACACGTGGACATCCTTACGATTGGAAGAAAAGACTTTCATCTTCAGGTTAGGAAAGGTTTCTTTACAGTGAGACAATGAAACTGTGAAACTGTCTTCCAGCAGATGTAATAACAATTCATTGAATAGCTTTAAAAGTGGGCTAAATGCTTAAAAAGTTTCTAAAACTAAAAAATATTGAGAATTATTGGTATTAATACATATACCGTAGTTCTTGTTGATCCAGATACTATATAATATTGAGAATTATTGTGTGAATCACATATACTGTAGTTCTCGTTGATCCAGGGATACTATATAATATTGAGAATTATTGGTGTGAATACATATACTGTAGTTCTCGTTGATCCAGGGATACTATATATATTTAGAATTACTGAATTATACATTACTGTAGTTCTGGTTGTACAGGGATACTATATATTATTGAGATTTACTGGTATTAATACATATACTGTAGTTCTGGTTGGTACGGGATATTATATTTATGAGAATTACTGGTATTAATACTTACTGTAGTTCTGGTTGGTAAAGGGATACTATATAATATTGAGAATTACTGGTATTAATTCATATACTGTAGTTCGGTTGGTACAGGATACTATATATATTGAGAATTACTGGTATTAATACATTAGTGTTGTTCTGGTTGGTACAGATACTATATAATATTGAAATTACTGGTATTAATACATATCTGTAGTTCTGGTTGGTACAGGGATACATTAATATTGAGAATTACTGGTATTAATACATATACCATAGTTCTGGTTGATACGGGATACTATATAATATTGAGAATTTTGGTATTAATACATATACTGTAGTTCTGTGTTGTACAGGGATACTATATAATATTGAGAATTACTTGTATTAATACATATACTGTAGTTCTGGTTGGTACAGGGATACTATATAATATTGAGAATTACTGGTATTAATACATATACTGTAATTCTGGTTGATACAGGGATACTATATAATATTGAGAATTATTGGTATTAATACATATACTGTAGTTCTGGTTGGTACACGGATACTATATAATATGAGAATTACTGGTATTAATACATATACTGTGTTCTGGTTGGTAGAGGGATACTATATAATATTGAGAATTACTGGTATTAATACTTACTGTGTTCTGGTTGGTACAGGGATACTAATATATTGAGAATTACTGGTATTAATACATATACTTTGTTCTAGTTGGTACAGGGATACTATATAATATTGAATACTGATATTATACATATACTGTAGTTCTGGTTGGTACAGGGATCCTATATAATATTGAGAATTACTGATATTAATACACATACTGTAGTTCTGGTTGGTACAGGGATACTATATAATATTGAGAATACTGGTATTAATACACATATGTAGTTCTGGTTGGTACAGGGATACTATATAATATTGAGAATTATTGGTATTAATACATATACTGTAGTTCTGGTTGGTACAGAGATACTATATAATATTGAGAATTATTGGTATTAATACATATACTGTAGTTCTGGTTGGTACAGGGATATATATAATATTGAGATTACTGGTATTAATACATATACTTGTATTTCTGGTTGGTACAGAGATACTATATAATATTGAGAATTATTGGTATTAATACATATACTGTAGTTCTGGTTGGTACAGGGATACTATTATATTGAGAATACTGGTATTAATACATTCTGTAGTTCTGGTTGGTACAGGGATACTATAAATATATTGAGAATTACTGGTATGAATACATATACTGTAGTTCTGGTTGGTACAGGGATACTATAATATTGAGATTTACTGGTATTAATACATATACTGTAGTTCTGGTTGGTACAGGATATTATATATTATTGAGAATTACTGGTATTAATACTATATTGTAGTTGTGGTTGGTACAGGGATACTATATAATATTGAGAATTACTGGTATTAATACACATACTGTAGTTCTGGTTGGTACAGGGATACTAATATATTGAGAATTACTGGTATTAATACATATACTGTAGTTCTGGTTGGTAAAGGGATACTATATAATATTGAGAATTACTGGTATTAATTCATATACTGTAGTTCTGGTTGGTCAGGGATACTATATAATATTAAGATTACTGGTATTAATACATATAGTTAGTTCTGGTTGGACAGGGATCTATATAATATGAGAATTACTGGTATTAATCATATACTGTAGTTCTAGTTGGTACAGGGATACTATATAATATTGAGAATTACTGGTATTAATACATATGCTGTAGTTCTGGTTGATACGGGATACTATATAATATTGAGAATTATTGGTATAATACATATACTGTAGTTCTGGTTGGTACAGGGATACTATATAATATTGAGAATTACTGGTATTAATACATACCTGTAGTTCGGTTGGTACAGGGTATACTATATAATATTGAGAATTACTGGTATTAATACATATACCATAGTTCTGGTTGATACAGGGATACTATATAATATTGAGAATTATGGTATTAATACATATACTGTAGTTCTGGTTGGTACAGGATACTATATAATATTGAGAATTACTTGTATTAATACATATACTGTGTTCTGGTTGGTACAGGGATACTATATAATATTGAGAATGACTGGTATTAATACATATACTGTAGTTCTGGTTGGTACAGTACTATATAATATTGAGAA
This sequence comes from Hymenochirus boettgeri, assembly GCA_019447015.1. NCBI lineage: Eukaryota > Metazoa > Chordata > Amphibia > Anura > Pipidae > Hymenochirus > Hymenochirus boettgeri. The sequence goes on along the minus strand of CM033473.1, from coordinate 259,209,117 downwards.
TTACTGGTATTATATAATATACTGTACTTCTGGTTGATACAGGGATACTATATATATTGAGAATTATTGGTATTAAACATATACTGTAGTTCTGGTTGGTACACGGACACTATATATATTGAGAATTACTGGTATTAATCATTACTGAGTTCTGGTTGGTACAGGGATACTATATATTATTGAGATTACTGGTATTAATACATATACTGTGGTTTGGTTGGTACAGGGATACTATTAAATATTGAGAATTACTGGTATTAATACATATACTGTAGTTCTAGTTGGTACAGGGATACTATATAATATTAGAATTACTGATATTAATACATACTGTGTAGTTCTGGTTGGTACAGGATACTATATATATTGAGAATTACTGATATTAATACACATACGTAGTTCTGGGGGTACAGGGATACTATATAATATGGAGATCTGGTATTAATACACATACTGTAGTCTGGTTGGTACAGAGTACTATATAAATAGTGAGAATTATTGGTATAATACATATACTGTAGTTTCTGGTTGGTACAGGATACTATATATATTGAGAATTACTGGTATTAATACATATACTGTAGTTCTGGTTGGTACAGGGATACTATATAATATTGAGAATTCCTGGTATGAATACATATACTGTAGTTCTGGTTGGTACAGGGATACATATAATATTGAGAATTCTGGTATTATACATATTCTGTAGTTCTGGTTGGTACGGGGTATCCATATAATATTGAGAATTATTGGTATGAATACATAACCGTAGTTCTCGTTGATCCAGGGATACTTTATGATTTCGAGTTGTTCGAGTCAGGAAGGAATTTTTCCCTCTGTTTTTAGATTTTTTTTTTCTTCCTCTGGATTAACTGTTAGGTAGGATTAAAAGAAGGGTAAAAGGTTGGACTTGATGAATCTTTATTCAACTTAAATTACTATGCTACTATGTAAAGACATCATTCACTATAAAACAATATATTATAGACCTAATATACTGGTATACAGGAAGATCCAGGGTACTAACCTGGCAGAGATATCTGTATGTGCTGTAGCTCCTCAGTGAAACAACATTGGGAGGTAGCAATCCTAAATCCCTGCCCCAGGTACTTACATTATTAAAAAGTATCTTACAGTATAGTTGTCCTTTAACTCTTTATTACTAGATGGTGCAAAAGAGGTGAATACACAAGCCGCACCTGGTATGAACTGTTTAATCGTAATCCAAACTCTAGATGCTTCATACAGGGAGAGTTAGCTCCCTGTCTTATTCACAATGTCATTATTAACTTATGAAGCAATTATTGATAGAAACAGACATTTATCACGTACAAAAAGCAAATAAGGAATAACAAGGGTGTGATCCCTAACCTCGTTACTGAATTGTCTTAAAAGATTGACCTCTTTGTGTAATTTCCAAAGCACCGAGTTTTTAATAAGAGATCATTAAAACAGTTTCTACACGGTTCACGTACAACAATCACAGTGCTTGACCATCAGTTGGTATGAAAAGGAAAGTACATTGGACTTGTTTTAATGATCGCTAGTTACGGACAGTCCAGCACTATGCAACACCTAAAATCATCAATGGACTGTCCTTATTATTTACGATAAGTCCTATATAGTACTACAACAACTCTTTAGATACACTCCATTGGTTTTTTCAGTGCTTTTGCAGATGGAAGGTCAACCTAGCACCCCGTGATTTGTCAACACTCTAACATTAGAAATCATTCTGGTTACAGGAGCGTGTAAATCTCGGCTAGCAGACAAATATTCTTTTTCATATCAGATAATAAACTGCACAGCCAAGCGTTATTGAACCTATTGTATAAGTTCCAAAATCCGATGTGTACCCAATTGGATCAGAATTTTTCAATGGTACATTTTGAGTATTCTATATCATTTTACATTTTCTCTAGGAATTTTTTCATTTTTGATTGGAATTTTCAATTTTTTAAATAGAAATTTTCCATTTTAAAATTTTCAATGAAAGTTCAAAGTTTTGAAAATTTTGAAAAATCTATGGAAACCAGGATTCATCGTACTCCTAACTGTCCAGGTATAAAAAAATAAAATGTTGTGAAAGTTCAGGGTAAGTATTTGTTTTATACCATCCGATCTTTAACAATTAAGTGCTATAAGCCGAGATTTTTAGGTTTAAAATAATAAAAAAACCTTGCCTCGGCTTATACTCGGGTCACAGTGCAAATCTGCAAAAAAAAAAAGGGTTTTTACTTACCGGTTCCAGCCCACCTGCACAGCCGCCTTGGACATCGGGGAGAGCTTGCACACACGCGGGAGGAGCTTGCAGACAACTGCTGCAGGTAGACTCCCGTACAACCAGGAATGTGTCACGCAGGCACGTTAGGCGGGGCTCCCATTACGTACCCTCCCTCTACTGTACTGCCGGAATGGAGGAGCAGGAAGGAGCGAGCTTTCCGATGCTCCTGTCCGGTCCTGTGGGTCCGGTAAGTTACTGTACATTCATTTTTTGCTTGTTTACTGTAAAGCCAATGTTTAGTGGAACTGGGGGAACAAACCATGCACATTTCAAGTACATTTGCTGCAATACAATGTTAGGAAACTACACTCCCAACATGCTTTGATTGCTGGGAGTTGTAGTTTCCAAACATCTGGAGAGCCTCAGAGTTACCTGGGAAAGGTAAATCATTTTAGGTAATTAACAGGTTTGCAGTAGTGGTGATATTTTCTACCCTTACTTATACTCGAGTCAATCGTTTTTATTATTTTTCAGGTAAAATGGGTACCGGCTTATACTCGGTCGGCGGCTTATACTCGAGTATATACGGTCAATAAGATTATTTGCCAGTGTTTAGATTGTTTAATGAACTTGTTGTAATAACTTGTTCCCTCTCTACACTTCTCCACAGTATAACAATACAGTTTATTTAGATGGTAGAGTATTGGCGCACTCACTTCTGAGATTAGAGATGGATTGTTTCCGGGCAGTACCTGGTTCCGAGTCGGATTTCCGAATCTGAGGATCTGCGGATTTTTCCAGTATTCAGCTTTTCAAATTTTTTAAAACAATTCAAGGATTTCTGAAATTTTTTGAAAATTCCTAGACATTTATCCATTGACTTTAATGGTTCCGCTTGCGATTTTAGAATTTTCAATTTTTTTTGAAAATCTGTGAATCCTCAAGCAGAATGGATTTTTAAAGTTCAGTCATCTCTATTTTGTCTCAAAACTGGTTTTAACAAAACCAAAATAACCCCAACAGCAATGATTAAAAGGGGGAATTCAGTTTATTCATAGACTCCCAAATATTAATCCACCAGCTATATTAACATTATTATTGATTTTTATAATATATAACTATTGAAGTTTATATGCAGTTTTTAGGTATTTGGGGCTGGCCAACATTTTCTAAATGTTAATAGCTGGTGTATTTAATATTGTGGGAGTCTATGAATAAAACTGCATTCCCCTTTTAATCATTGGTTGTGGTTATTTTGGTTTTGTTTTAGGTGTTCCGATTGTAATACGTTTTATAGTCTTGTTGGGATCCAGACTATTACCTCCCCCGCTAAATTAAGTAGGAGGGGCTTACATAATACAATCGGTTTTGCCTTAAATTTAAATTTTTCCACCATTGAAATTTTGTGACAAAACTGAGATTTAGAAGCAATCCTACCAGTGTTTTACAAACCTACGGGTTGACAATCACACAGTTTTGCCATCGAGCTTAGCTATTTTTATCACAGATTATTTTTTTTATCTTGCAACATATGTTCATGGTCTCACCAATATATATTTCAATGATAAGAAATATCTGTCTAGTTATAACTGCTCTGGTTTTCCAGTGTTCTATTACTATTGGTTACTGGTGTGCACCATTCTTTTAAGAGAAAGCTTAATCTTTATTCATTTTACAAGTATATCATACCTCTAGCTAAAGCCTTGTAAATGTAAGATCTTACCGCCAACGAAGGACCCAACTTCATGGCACATGGGTGACGATGACACAGGTGTATTGTAAAGCTGGGACTGGGTACACCCAGTACAGATTTATAGCCAATGCAGACAGATTTCAGAGTTCTGGAAAACAGCTGATCAATGCACATTCCAGGGTGCTATGCAGTATCATAGTATCTGGGCTAGTGATATAGTAAAACATAGGGGATTTATTATGTATTTATGAAAGTAAAAAGCCTCTCATCCATGTGAAGGTTACCCCGGTATAGAGGTCCTAACTAATTAACTCACAGTGGCATAATTAGGAATCACTGTGCCCCCTAAAAAAACCCTATCCCTGCCTCTGCTTCGGCAAGAGTGGTTGTCTGTGAGTGGCTGTATCTGTCATAGGGAAAGTATGAAGCTGGGGGTCCCTCCTGGCTACTGTGCTGCTCCCTTATTAGATACTGGGAAGTTGCCTCCCTAAATATTGCATTGGTCTGTAACAGTTTTTGCTCCCCCTCCTCAAACTGGCTGGGTATAGGGAAGGGCACTCAAATTCCTGTATTCTCTGTTGTAATTAGATCCCTGATGCCTTTGGGGGTGGGGTGTTTTCATTTCAGGCCCCCCAGATTTCCTGCTTTGCTGAGGACCCCATATTCTACAACTTTATCAATTAAGTTAGGCGTTTCCCACTACTCCCGGATCTTCTGGGAGTCTCGTGCAAATCGGGTGGTCTCCCACGCTCCCACCGATCTCCCGCAATGGAGAAGGGTCCTGAATCCCCTCCCTGTTACAACCCGCCTTTATGTGTGTCACACCCTGGACTGCCATGCCACACCCCTAACCCCGCCTCCCCGGCCCCCCCCTAATGCATAAGCCCTGCCCACTTTGCGACATCAATGATGTCACACAGCATAGCCACGCCCCCTCGCCACAACCCCTCGCCCACCCTGCCCGGAAGGACGAAGAGCAAGGTGGGATGTCTGTATTTAGGATACAGACACAAACAGTCACATTCGGTTAATATGAGCTCATCTAAAAATTACAAACAGCGAAATGATGTCAAAGTTATTAATCCTCAGAGGCCCTAAATCTATTTTTCACTGAGTCCAATAATGTTCACAGCCCACAGTAAAAGAGAATGTCTCATTTTAATTGGTCGGATCTATAGGGAAGAAAAGAGCTAAAAAAAAAAAGACGTAAGAAAGATCAATGTCCCCGGTGTTCGAGTTAATCACAGGAAACACAATTGTTTGTTTTCAGCAACATACGCTTTTGTTCCAAAGAAGCATTTGGATATAATGGCAGCTAAGTGCACTGCAGAGGCTTAAAACAATTTGCCTTGAATGGTGTTAACGACTTTTACAGACAATAGCTTAAACCTATAATCATCTTTTATTTTTTTATTTATTTTCTTTTTTTAATTCTTTAAATTCTTGCATTGCTAAATAATTCGAAATTCCCTTTAAGCCGCTCGGAACACGAGAATATGCGGTTTATTATTCAACTGGACAGATTAATGGCCTTCAGATTTCATAGCAATCAGCACAGATTAGAGGCATGACATGCTGTTAGCACAGGATCAGTAATTGGAAGGAGATTGCGGATCGCTCGCCTGCACCGGTTTCAAGTGAGCCGTCCACTCTTTCCAATTTCTAATAACCACTGCGTCCCGTGCTGAATTTCCACGGGATAATACTCAAAGCAGGTTATGCAGGGAAATACATGTTAAATATGCAATGTGTCACTGAGCTGTCATTCTAATTGATAAGGGGTTTTCCAGGGGAATAAATAAGATACTGAAAACCATCTGTCCACTGATAATAAAGTGTTTAGAATAAAAACGGTGGAAAGTCTCCGCAGGTTCTAGAAATCCTCTTCATTCAGCACAGAAGATGAAAGTGTTAAATCGGAAACATGAAATTGGATTCACGCCCTTTCTTCCTATTACACCTTACCCAGGAACAGGAAACTTTAGCACTTGAGTTGTGGCAGAACTAACACTACCTGCATCTCTGGGTCCTGTGCAGTGTTCCCTCTGCACGCACAAATTTCTGCAGGTCTGCGCCACAGTTTAAATTGGTGCGCACACAAAAATCTTCTGGATATAAGTGCTGCGGTATGGAGCGCACAAAATTTACATTTGCATGCGCACAGAAAATATGTTTCTGGCACTCGGCCAATTTGAGGTTAGAGGGAACATTGGTCCTGTGGTTCTAGTACAGCTAAAATATAAATGTTCTTGTCCCTTAGGCTGAGGCCACACTACGCTTCCAGTGTTCCTCAGCACGCTGGAAGCGATTGCGCACGTTTGCGGTGAGCGTTGGCAGTGTGATAAAATTTTGCGAAGTTGCATAATTAGCGGAATGCAGGGCAGTGCAGCACACCTACAGGAGATTCAATAAAAGTTCTTATCGCTTAAAATGGTGCTAATTTTGCCCAACCAATCAGATGTAGCTTTCAAATGTTACATAAGATCTGATTGGTGGGGCAAAATTAGCACCATTTTAAACGATAAGAACTTTTATTGAATCTCCCTGCTATCGTTTAAAATGGTGCTAATTTTCCCCCAACCAATCAGATCTTATTTAACACTTGAAAGCAAACATCTGATTGTTGGGGCAAAATTAGCACAGTTTTCAACGATAAGAACTTTTATTGAATAACCCTAATGGGTGTGGCATTTGGCCTACACAGTGTTGTGCCTTTTAACATGTGATCGGATCGCTGTGGGTGTGTGCCTAGCCCTCACTCACTAAGGGCTAGGCCACACTAGCGCGTTTTACGCGCGTTTGCGCACGCGTTTCGCCTCGCGTTTGCCCCGCGATTTTCGCTAAAATGAAAATCGCGGGCGCCAAAATTCCCGCATTTCGATGCGCATGCGATTGCGCGTCCGTTCGCGTTAGGGAACGCAGGCGTTCACCATTTTTGGTGCGTTAACGCATGCGTTTCCATAACGTGAAAAGGCAAAAACGCATGCGCAAAACGCGAGCGCGAAACGCGCAAGATCGCGCACACATCGCGTGCGATAACGCTCGCGATTTTGTGCGCGATTCCTGTGCGTTGCAGTGTGGCCTCACCCTAACTGACTGGTTGCTGTACATTAATAACATAAAGTTTTGCACCTCTTTTTGCATTAGCCCCTTTAGAGAATCTTTAACAAATAGTGATTTCATCTTTGTAACTAAGCGCTTGTTCCACACCTGGTCAGTTTTTGTCTGTTTCCCCGGAAACGTTGGTTGCAATCTGTATTTCTCTCCAGAACCAAATCTGTTATTAGCAAAAGATAGGAAAAACTCAGACAACCAAAAGGAACGAGAAACACGGAACGTCCATTTTTATCCACCCCAACCCCTCCACCCTCCCCCCTCCTGTTTAGCCATGCCACCTCCAGCTCGGCCGCAAGGAATATATGTCCAACCTGGAGAAATGCCATTCTCTTTATGCAGCATGGCAAACAATGGCCGGCTAAGGATGCAAGAACTCCAGCCATAGAATAGTTGGGCTAAATCCAAAATATTTATATCCCTAATGTAACAAAGCTTGCTGTCGGGTTGGAATGAATAGATAAGTGTTACTCAGTCTGACAGACAGACATATAATATTACTTGTTAAATCTCTCCTGACATAATAGTAGCCACTGACTGTCAAGTCATATTACAACAAGAGAAACTACTCGCAAATCCAATCAAGTGTATAGAGAACTAAAGTTCTGATTTCCATTTGAGTGAAGTGTAATTATGGATTTAATCTGATGAATCTTTCACGTCAGGCTGATTTTAATTACATTGAAACTCACATTGCTCTGTTCATTAAACTTGCCCGTTTATATTAAGGGATCCAGGGAAGGGGACTTTAATGGCAAATAAAGGCAATCTTTAGAGACATACTAAAATATTAAAATAAATAAAGCAATAGACTTCAAAAGTACTTGAATTTATTTTTTTCCTTAAAGTGTAACTGTGGTCTCCAATTCTTCCAAATAAGTTAGGGTTGTTTTGGAAAACCATCTGCCATACCTTTAAAATGAACCCTAAGGGCTAGGCTACACTAACGCCTTTTTTGCGTGTTGGCGTCACGTTTTGCGCATTCATCTTTGGTTAAAATGGAAATTGCTGGATTGCAAGAATTCCTGTGATTTCCAATGTGCATGCAATGCGCATGCATTTGCATTTAGCATGCACCATTTTTTACACTTTTGCAAAATGTCAAATTACCAAAACGCACACTTCCTCTCTTTTATGCCATGTGACCAGCAGTATTCATGTGACCAGCCTTTGCCTGCATTAATAGTGTCCCCATCTCACTGTCAATTTTTTCCCCAGAACTCAGTTAAGACTTTTCCTTAAGACTTACTGAGGCGTGCTTCCCCCCGGGGCAGAAGGGCAGAGAAGAGGTCAGGGGTGTCACTCAACCAACTAGAAGTAGGAAATGTGTGCATTCACCCAGTATAATTTCTCAGAGGCTGCAGTCAGAAATGTGATTTGGATCTCATTAAAAGAAAACTGCAGGCCTTCATTAAACCACTAACTTGTTTGGTGGAGACCACAGTTGCCCTTTAAATGCTTCTTCAGGCCTTGGTGAGCTACAGCTCCACACCTTGGATGCTGGGATTTGTAGTATCGTTTATTTTCTAGGGCTGCAATTTAAAAATCTTTATAAGAAGGACATTAGAGGGAAGATGTATATAAAGTGAAGTATTACTGTAACTGACAGCTGAGTATATTACCAGGGTGGGATTTACCATTAGGCATGTGCCATGGGGTACCTGTGATTAAATCTGTCCACCTTTTGATACTTCACTATTGGCAATTTTATTTGCTGCACATGAAGTTTTAGTTTCGTGGTTAATATTTGAAACATTTTGTGGGTTTTGCTGTTCCCAGATTTCTCCATAATATTGCAAAACTACCTACCAGATTGCCAGAAATCTGAAAAACATGAAGCTATAAAGGGCATGCCCAACCTACCTAAATTGTACTTACCTTTTCCTTAAGGGACATAAGCCCTAACCACTGTTCCATAAGGGTGGGTGCACACCATAAGATTTTCCAGCTGACCGACTGCTATTTGCGGTCGCCCGGATATATCTTTTTGTGGGGGCGGCCAGCTGTGACCGTTGTGCGGTACATCACGTCCGACTGTGCGATTCCCAGTGGGACTACACGATCGGTAGCACCAGTCGGACACAATCTCTGCTGGTGTATACCCAGCCTTAGAAATCTTGCCTCTCAACCTGCTGCCGTCCTCTAATTTCTCCCACCGCTAGCTTCCCCTCTGTATTGGCCAATAATAGACTAGAGTTAACAACTCACCATCCATGCACCACTGATCTCGATTAAAAGCTTGTAATCATGGGGTAGAAACATTTACTATATTACAGGAGCAGTGTGGAGTATTGCAACAGCTGAGAAAACTTCAAATGGAAAGTGGAGCGTTAGGGTTATGTCCCTTTTTTAAATTAGGTGGACATAAGAATTTTAAGGACAACTATACTCCCTTTTCCACGCCCACAACACTGAATTGCACCCAGGGTGAGGACATAAACCAATAGGTCCTTACCCCTGAGTACTTTACTGATCTCTGTTATATTTACATGAAATTTCATTCATCACTCTGGTCCACTTTACCCCTCAGCTACTGTAAGTGAAAGTCGGTGGTTTGGCCAATGGAAGACAGACGCTTCTTTGCAAAGCGCATCTTTCCACTGGCTACATCCAATTCCACCTCCTTAGCCCTGCCACCCAATCACGCATCTCAGACTGTCTCCATGCTGTCTCCTCTCATGGTGGGCCACTGATGCCTCACACTAAACCTGATTAAAAACCGAGCTAATCATATCCCACCTAAACCTGGTCCTATCCCGCCTTTTTCCATTTCTGTGCACCCCCAATACCCAATTCGTCGGAACATTGTTTAGGGTTTTATTGATTCCTCCCCTCTCCTTTTACAATCACATTACCTTTGTTTGCTAAAAGTTGTTGCATTTTTCTTCGTACATCCATTATTCCTTTCTCTTCCGACTACTGCAATGCTTATCCTGCACTCATTCTATCACACATGGACTATTGTAACCTTCGCTTTCTAGTCTTCCTGATTCCCATTTTTCTCCACTTCAGTCCACACTTAACCTCTGCCGCATGCACTGTCTCACTCTCTAACAATTGGGAATAAATCTCCTCTGTGCTGCAAGTCTACCTGGCTTCCCATTAACAGCGCATTATCTACACAATCCTTCCCTTACCATTTAAATCCTCACTGTTCTGCTCCTTCTTTTATTCTTCTCTTGTTTCCCCATATGTCCCGGCTCGTACCCTCCCTCATCACAGAACCATCTCTTATACAGACCCCCCACTCAAACTGCCCTCCTTCCGCCTTAAATCTTTTTCTCTTGTGGTTCCTGTCCCTGGAATTCTATTCCTATCTATCTCTCTCTTCATCAAGAAACCTCAATAACAGTTTAAATCTAACCTCATTCTATCTCTCTGAGCACAGCACAGCATCGGACTGTTCACACTGCACCAGTTATTACTTTAGCAACTTCCACCATTTCCTTGTATCTTATGTTACCCACCTAATTAATTGTAAGCTCTACATGGTAGGGACCCTCTTTCCTCATGTTACATGTTTCAAGCACTTTTAATTTCATGATGCTTATACTTTATATTTTATTATTTATGTCTCCCCTTGTAAGACCTTTTTATTCTAATTGTACAGCATGCATCCCCTATGATTTGAATTGAATAAAGACATATGTCCATCCAGTCCAACCCATCAGCAATACCTCCTCATTTCCTGCCTAACTGTTGATCCAGAGGAAGGCAAAAAAAAAACCACCACCAAAGGGGAAAAAAATTCCTTCCTAACTCCAAGTGGCAATCGGAATTCCCTGGAATTAACTCTACTTATGAATCATACCAGTAACTTGTAACATTCCTTGTTTGCAGAAACTCATCGCAGCTTTTTTTTTAAACTGAACAATGAACCTGCCATTACAACGTCCACTGGAGACAGTCCATAGCTTTACCGTTCTCACAGTGAAAAACACCCTTTCCGAACTTGAAGCCTAAACCTTTTTTCTCTTCAATTCTTAAGGATGCCAGCGTGTCCTCTGACTGTTCTATTGGTGAACAATGCCCCAGATAGTTTATTGTATGGCCCGTTAATGTATTTATACACAGTAATCATTCCCCACCAAGTGCCTTTTATCCAGTGTACATAATTGTAAACTTTCCAGTCACCAGGATTCCAAAATTGCACTGTATATTCCAATGAGGCTTACCAATGTCTTTGTAAAAGGGAGAATAACATTTTCCTCCCCTTGAATCCATACCTCTCTTTATACGAGACAATACCATGCTGGCTCTGGCTGTTGCCGCCTGGCACTGCTTTCTTCCTTTAGTTTGCTATCCCCAAAACTCCAAGATTCCCTTTCCACAGGGATTTACTTAACACACAGAGCCCATTTTATAGTATACGAGCACACAAGGATTTTAGTCCAAATGCATCACCTACATTTATCAACATTGAATCTCATCTGCCACTTAGCACCCCAATGTTACAATCTATCTAGATCCCCCTGCAACGATTGCACATCCTCTGAGTTTTTAATGGTGTTTTAATGGTCAACAAACCTTGCTGACAATACCCACTTCCAAATCAATTAATAAAATTAAATGAAGCGGCCCCAACACGAACCCTGTGGCACCCACTTGAGCCCTTTAGTCCATAATGATGAGCCCCATTAACAACTACTCTCTGTATCCTATTCATTACCAATTTTCTATCCATGTACAAATGTGACCCCCAGACCAACAGACCTTAGCTTATACATTAGTCGCCTATGGGGGACTGAATCAAAAGCCTTTGCAAAAATCCAAGTAAACTACATCTACTGCTATGCCAGATCTAAATTTCTACTAACTTCCTCATAACAAAAGCCAAGCAATCTGTCTACATGATCCACCACATGCTGAATCCTAGCACCAGGCAGGCAACACACAATTCGCATGTGGGTCTGGCAGCAGATTACCCTATCTACTTCCTTATAATGGAGTCCCCTACCACCTGCCTAGCATTCCTGAATCGTAGTTCCTCCTCCTTGTATCAGAGATGGCAGTCCCCGGGGTGCTCAAGGACTATCCCTCTCCATACACGCTAATTCCGAGGTGTCCCTCCACTTCAATTACCTAAGGCGGCAATTGGTTGGGATGGGCAATCTGGAAGAAGCCCACCCTACCCTTCCGTCCCCCACTTCCTAACCCTAACAAACTACCCCCCCTCCACCGTCCCGTCCCACCCACCTCTATACTGGCCCCAGCCAGTGCCTGCTGACCCCCAGATTTGCCAATCCCTGCAATGCTGCAAGTGCCCCCTTAGACTCTCCCACCTCATCTTCCAACGGCAACCCACTCACACCTGAAACAGACATAGGTCCCCCTGGAACATCTGCTCCAGGTTCCTATACATGTGGCAGATGCACATTGCATGGTACCGACAAAACGTTCCTTCTAAAAGACAAAACCAGCACAGTGATGCACCAACCTTGTTTAATTGTCCTTTTGTTTCAATGTCCTTCTTTTTTCTATGACCTTGAGATCAAGGTCCTTTAGGACTGTAGAAACAGACGAGTGGCAGGTAAACTTCATGTAAGCATAGCAGCTGATCAGAAAGTAACCCAGGTGTAGTTAGTGGTTTAGGCTTCTATTAGTAGGTGCAAGATGAAAGAGCAAGGGAGGGAGTGAGCATATATAGTATAAATTAAAAAAATAAACCTGTGATGCCCAACAACAAGTGCCCACCCTGTTTTTTTGCTGCATGGGGGGTGTCAATACATAGGGTTTCCAAGTCCACATATGTGGAATTGCTGGTGGAATGAAAATTATCATTCAGCTCTATTAGGGTTCTGAAAGCTTGCTACTGGTTATCTCAGTTAAAACGGTATCAAGGCACGTTTTTATTGGCTTCATCTCAAAACACACCCACGGGTTACACAAATGAAGGGATTCGGATATTTACATTTTCGGATGTTCTCGGTTCCCAGTTTGCCTTCATATACGCAGACACTGGCTTTGGGGAAACCAATAGCTGGTACTTTCTGTTTGTGTAACATTAGGAAGTGACCAAAACTTTACTCTGGGAGAATGCTTTTTCAATGGTAAATAAACAAACCACAGTACCACACAGTTGCTTATTTTAATGGGAATGTAGACGAGATAGACAAGGAAAAGTCAATGAGATTACCGTGGGAACTTTTTTCTCAAATTTAAAAGTTCAGCACTCAAAAGCAGGAAACAATAACCAGTGCACAGACAAGTTACCTCTCAATTAGAGCCTCAGAATGTACCCACAATAAAACAATTATTTTGTTTTATTGGCTATGAAGGTGGAATTTCAATAAGTCCCCAAAGAGAAGAGAAATTGTAACCATTCCGCAATATCATGGATCCATTCAGCTTTACTGGGATCTAGACTTATATTGCTTATTTTTAATGATCCCCAGTGTATGGAAGTTAATTTGTCTGTCCTACGCGACTGCGGACTAATTGGGGAATGGGGGAGGGACATCATTGATTTCCATAGATAAGAGGTCACAATCTAACGGCTTTACAGTGAACTGTGCAATGCCACCTTCCTTATGCTTATCTTTTGGAACTATGCAATATGTGACATTAGGCTAGGAACACACCATAAAATTTTTCGTCCATCAATATTTTGCCACTAGCGAGCAGTTGTGCTGGACAAATCATGTCCATAGAGGTGACAGCTCGATTGGCCATGATTTTCCCACATACCTGATTGTCCATGGTCCAATTCGGTACAGAGAAGGGGTGACGGTGAAATAGCTTGTTGTTGCAGTGTCCTGCCAAACCACCAGACACATGTCCCTTGCCTAATGAGTCCGTAAAACGATTGGCTAGAGACTAACTAGTGGCGTGGTTAATTGTTTTGAGGGGAATCTAATTCCGTTATAGATATTTTTCATTGAAGGACTGACCTGCTATTTAAGCTAATAAAGAACCACCAGACTCATCTCAGATTACATGGCAGATTCCCATTAGAAGTATACATATGGAACACACATTGTCCTGATCAACCTTCCATATTCTGTATAGGGAGCAATATCATCATGGGATGACTTTAGTAAATTTTATAATTGTCCTGGTTAATTATGTAAAGCCCACAGCAATGGGGTGATTGACCGCAGAATTAGTCCAAATAATGGCCATCTACCTCAGATTTTGATTTGATACCCAGCATTACATTCGATCATATTTAACAAAGACTTTAGAGAAAAAACTGTATACAGGTAACATCCCCCCCCCCCCCCCCAACCCTAACGGTAATAGTTTGAAATCTTGATATATAAGTCTCACCGAAACTCCTGCACAATGTTCCTGTTTTCCCGTTTCGCTTCCTGGGTCTTCCATTGTAGTAACTGTCAGTTTACGATTTGACAGTTGACATCACAGCAAGGACTGAATGTGAATCCCTACGCTGCCTCTTCTGAGACATGCCCAGGCTCAGGACAGGTCACTAATTGCTCAGTTTTACTGAGGCACCCAGAACAGCAGCAGTGCACATAGTAATGAATTCCTAGAAAAATGTATGATGCATAACATATTTTAAGAGGGCCATTCTTTCTAAAAGATTTTACATTATAGAGTGGATGGGTGCCTTTAACAAGTTCGCCTTAACTTCATGGTACCTTTAAAACCTTAATGTGTAGATTGGTGGGGTCAAAAGTAGCAACCCCTTTCCAAAACCCAGAGTCCTGTATATGAGACCCCAGAGGATTATGTCTACCACTATGTAGAGAAAAGCTGTGTCTGTATGGTATAGCGACACTGCCTTGTGCCTGACTCCTAGGCCAAGCACGAGAGTCCACTTAGCCTTGCTTCCATTGAGAGATTTATTATAACAACCACTTATACCGCAAAATTGAGGTAAGCATGCTCATTGGGAATATGGAGAAAACACAGACCAGTGGGCTGGAGCTACCATGGGCTGCTTAGTAAAACCTAAACAATTAACCAAGAATTGCTTTCATGATAGAAATGAACAGTCACACACGGTTGGGTGAAATCACAGAAGCCACAGCTTTATTGACAATCTTAACATGGTCATTAATTAGCCAGATTAATTTGATGCATCCTGCACTAATTAACATAACCGACCCGAGCCGTAGCCATGCTAATGCCCAAGCCTCTGGGTCCCAAGAGGACATGTAACGGCTCCCAAACAATCTTCGCAAGGATGCATCGCGCCACGTGACTCCCAACAACAACATTATATATATAAAAACAAACAAATAATCATCAAACTTTGCTTAACGATAGGGAGGAAGGAGAACATCTCCTGCTAGCAACAGACACAATCGGCGCCTCCGCCGCGGTCAGACCCGCCCTCGCTTTATACCTTGGAGTGAGGTCGACACTGGACATCTGCCGCCGATCATCATCTTCCTGACCGCCCGCGGCCAATATCGGCCTTGCCATAGCGACGTGACTGGGAGCGTAACACGGCGCAATGGCCGGGACCAGACCCACGCTGACGGCCCCATGGAGGGCAACGCCATGAAAGGGGGGATACAACTCCCAGCATCCGGGGTCCGTGGGAGCACCCCAGCCCAGGTTTCACACGCTCCGCCCCTAACTACGTGCCGAGAGCACCATCACAAGTAAAATGAAATAAAATAACAGCATAGATAATTAGCCTACCAATGGACGAGACTAGTCTTAACCATGCTACTTCCAGACGCGCTGGCTAATGAAGAGATGATCGTACAAGCAAAAATTAAAGCACACTATGGTTGCTTTACTGCAGACGGGAATTTTTTTTATAAAGATCCCTGGGGGAGGAAGATGACCCATGTCTCAATACGGTCGCTCTGGTACTCCGACGTAATAAACAAGTTCTTGGTCCACTCGGTCAATTATGAAGGATGTGACATGTGCCTTGATCACTAATGCTGTCCCATCCCCGGAGAAATTGTTAACTGTTCTCGCAAGCATAGCCATTATTTTATCGACCCCGGTAAAAGGATGAAGAAGTGGCGTTTGTTGGTGAGGAATTACATTATGTCCACCACGCAGAGTTTAGGCAAGGGTACGGACAGGTCAGCAAATCCGATGGGGATATTATCAATGGAGCGGAGCTAGTTTATGGTGCTAGAGCAACCCCGTACAGAGTCCCTTTGGTACCCAGAGTACACAGGGTAGTGGATTTTGGCTTGGGGCTACCATGACCGGACCATTGGCAGGGCGAGCCAATCGGTAGGTCCAAGGAAAACCAAAATGCGGTATACACCCGATTAGCTAGGGTCGGACTAGCTGGTCCGTGCAAGGGGCCTGAGGGCACTCAGTTCAGGGGGGGAGAGGGTGCGAATGCACGAGGTGGGCAGACTAAAGTGTGGGGGCCCGGTGGGCCGACGCGAGAGTGGGGACCAGAGGCACCAGGCTGTACAAGGTTAGGTTTAAGGCGATACGTAAAGAATGACTGGCTTACTGTGTGAGCGAAATAAGGACGATGTAAGTACATGACTGTAAGGGCCGACTGTTGCCCCTTTGCCCAACAATACGATTAGTGCTGCGGTAGAGCGGAGAGTGCGGCCCGAAACGACATGTGCGCAGGTGCCGTGAGAAGAGGCACTCTCTATGGCCCTTTAAACACATGCGAAGGCAGAGACCTTCCTCTAGCGGATAGGACGTAAGCCTGGCACACAGAGCAATGCCCCCGCAACCCGCCATAGTAATAAAAGAATTCAGAGGAAGGAATGAAGGTCACACGAACATGTGCAAGCTCAAATAAAGAAGACGGGGTGAGGCTCCCTGTGTACCAGAGAAAAAAACGCCATATACGATATGGCGTAGACCGGAAGAACAGAAATAATGTGTGGCGCCGGAAATACTAACCGGGATGAGGCAAATGGAAAAAACATCTGTTGAACGAAAAACAACAATCAGCAGTTAAAAATGCGAGAGACACTCAATGCGGACAGGGGCATGGCCCACAGAAGCGGGACCCCAAAAAAAAAAAAAACTAGAAGCCCCCCAACAAATAAACTAAGCCCCTAAACACAGTATGAGGGTAAGTAATATTTAAACACCTGACCGAACAGCCCAGCCCCAGAGTCCCGGAAGCCCCCCCCAAAGGCCCAAAACGGACGACCCACCAAGGACAAGCCAGATAACCTCTGCCTCCTACCTGGAGCCGCAAGGGAGATAGGTGTGCCAGCTACTGGCACAGCCCTTCTCCACCCCCACCTGCCGCGGCCTTCCCTCGTACCGAGGCGCCTCCCCCGAGCGAGTTAGAACCCGGGTAGCAGCGGCTACCCGCCTGGGCCCCCCGACCCCAACCAGAAGGGAGGTAAAGCGCCCCAACGCTTACTTACCGCGCCGCTGGCCTCCGCGAAGGGAGCGCCGGCACCCCCGGCCATAGGGCGTGCAGCGCACCATCACAACGCGCGGCCGGGCCCCCCCTCGTCATTGCGCGCCAACAAGGCCGGAAGGCCGCAGAGAAAGGAGACGAAGAGGGGGGGCTGGCGTGAAAAAAGCGATGATTGCGTGGGGCTGTTGGGGACCGGGTGAGAGGGAGCAGGCCACGGTTCAGGGAGCGCGTAAAAAAAGGGGTAATGGTGACTGCTAAGGGGGGGACAGGACCACGGGTAAACCCGTAGTGAGGAAAGCCATACCAGAGAACATTGAGAAATTTCAATGGGTTTTAAGGCGGAGGCAGTGCTCGTCCCTGGGGAGGTGCCTGGAGTAAAACACCGGAGACATTCCATTTGGAAACGTTACAAAAGAAAAGCGGCGAGATGTGTCGCGTGCAAAGGGACCAGATAGAATCTGGGGGGATCGCATGAGGGGGGGGCGTCTGAATGTAAAACTCGACCCGTACTAGCAAGGGATGCAAGAGACAGCGCGGCCACCCAGAATAATCGACCACGACAAAGGCATAACACGGGGGACGACGGAACAACCGGAGGAAGAGCCACAGACAGCGGCCCAAGCGGCCCGCTATGTCGGAGAATGTGTGGACGGGAGCCGACACAACCGGAGCGGGCGTACAAAAGAAAGACGGAGACCAGGGAAGCCTCCCCAGCCCAGCTAGCGACAAATGAAGGACACAGAGAGGGCAGTCAGCAGCACGGCAGCCACAATCCGGAAGGGCACGGTGTGTGCCCAAAGCGCGTCAAGCCACGGCCCCCAACGACTCGATGGCGGGAGGGAACATTCGTAAGCACTGGGTAACCGAGACACAATCCAGAAAATTCATGGCAGCCGCCAGCATCTCAAGGGGTGACACAAAGGAAAAATCAAAAGTCAACAGCAAAAAGACAGGGCTCGGAAGCTTCCAAACAAAAACCGAGCACAAAACACCAAAACACACCCTACCAGACAATCGACCAAAAACACCCACCCGGGAGCCCGCCGCCACTCCCCACACCCCCACGCACAGAAGAACTAACCCCAGCACCACCCCACCCCCAACCGCGCCGCCACAAGGACGCACCACAACAAATGCCTAATCAAAGGTGTTTTTCCCCCTACAAAGCCCTACGCACTCACTCAAAAATTTCCCTGACAATGAATAGCATTCTCGGAAAACCTGAACATGCTATTTGCCGCGTGTTGCATCGGGCGAACCAGCTGAGTAGTTTGATATCTCACAAAATACCAAACGTCCGTGTCGCAGCTGTACCCGCTCAAGAGGTTAATAGTTTATGTGCAATATCTACCTAACGGCTAGGGCCCAAAGTTATCAGCCTCTTCGCAGTGATCACTGGGTAGGAAATCACGAAGCCCCGCTTAGTCTCATACGGGAAGCCCAGGTTAAACATTGTCTGTACAAAGGCACAAATTTGCCATCGAGGATGGTAATGTAGCCAAAAGAGTCATCCCCTGATATCTTTTAGAAACCTGTGAATGGAATGGTTTGGCATTGCTTTATATCAAGAAACCATGCGGGTGCATTTTTTTTCAGGTGTGGACAAGGAAGGCTCAAGTAACTATCATGCAACCAATAAGCAGAGCATACCTCAGGGGCACGTGCCCTCCCGCAACCTTGGGGCTAGGTCCCCTAACATCCCCCGTCCACCTTTCATGTTTTTTTTAACCAGCTGGTCTCGTGGTCCTACAGTACGGTACTCGCAATGAGCTGTTTAAAGAAAAGACCGGTACATTCTTTTAAAACAGTGATTCGCACTTATCTTTACTGAGGATGTTCGATCAGCTGTTTAAAAACCCCTGGGGGCCCCTGTATTGCGGAGGCTGCTGTAGCATTGTTACTCTACTGCCAATCAGCCACCATGTTACCCATGGTTATTCTTTTTCATTTAGCATGACAATAACCGCAAATAACCATAATGTGGTTAATATCACCAATATACATAGTCTTTCCAGGGTTTATATTTGTATATAATGTCATTCATATCACCAATAGTAACATAGTCTTTCCAGGGTTGATATTTGTATATAAATGTCATTCATATCACCAATAGTAACACAGTCTTTCCAGGGTTTATATTTGTATTAAATGTCATTCATATCACCAATAGTAAACACAGTCTTTCCAGGGTTTATATTTGTATATAATTCATTCATATCACCAATGTAACATAGTCTTTCCAGGTTTATATTTGTATATAATGTGATCATATCACAAATAGTAACAGTCTCTCCGGGTTTATATTTATGTTATAAATGTGATTCATATACACCAATAGTAACATAGTCTTTCCAGGGTTTATATTTGTATAAATGTGATTCATATCACAATAGTAACATAGTCTTTCCAGGGTTGTATATTTGTATATAAATGTGGTTCATATCACCAATAGTAACATAGTCTTTCCAGGGTTTATATTTGTATATAAATGTGGTTCATTCACCAATAGTAACATAGTCTTCCAGGGTTTATATTTTTATATAATGTCATTCATATCACCAATAGTAACATAGTCTTTCAGGGTTTATATTTGTATATAAATGTCATTCATATCACCAATAGTAACACAGTCTTTCCAGGGTTTATATTTGTAATAAATGTGGTTCATATCACCAATAGTAACATAGTCTTTCCAGGTTTATATTTGTATATAAATGTCATTCAATCACCAATAGTAACATAGTCTTTCCAGGGTTTATATTTGTATATAAATGTCATTCATATCACCAATAGTAACACAGTCTTTCCAGGGTTTATATTGTATATAATGTCATTCAATCACCAATAGTAACATAGTCTTTCAGGGTTATATTTAAAACCTTCCAGAAGCAATTGTAATGTGTTACAGACCTTAAGGGAAATGTGTTGTTCCCTCTGTTATAGAGATGGCCGGTTCGCGGACCCGAACCCGGATCCGCCGCAGATTTTCCCGTCCGCGAACGGCGGATTATTCCGGACTTTCGGGACTCCGAACTTCCGAACTGCGGATTTTTTTTTTTTACGAAAATTTTCGAAAATACGAGTATCTCCGTAATTACGAGATCTACGTATACTTTCGGGATACGGAAAAACCGAAGATCCTCGTAATTACGAGGATTCACGTAATTACGAGGATTCACGTATTACTAGTATTCTCGTAATTACGAGAATACTCGTAAAAACGAGTAATTCGTGTAATTTCAAACGGAGCAAGCCACATGATCCAAATTAGCCAATGGCAGCTATCATAGTTACAGAAATCTTCGTTTTTACGGAATCCTCGTATTTTCGAAAAATACCGTTTTTTTAAAGTCACGCTAGCGGACTGTACTTTTTAGGTATTGTTGGCATTTATACGTGCTTCTAAGGCCATTACCCAGTCCCTGAGTGGTTTGTGTACGTTACCAAGGCTATTTAGACCACTTTTAATGCGGATTTTGCCGAACTTTCATTTATAATACGTTTTAACGGGTCCGCTCGCGGATTTTCGAATTTTCAGATTTTTTTCGAAAATCCGCGGATCCCGCGCGGACCGGATTTTTCGAAGTTCGGACATCTCTACTCTTTATAGAAGCTGTTGTTCTGTTGGCAGCTCTCTGAGTTGTGTAGCCGTACATTACGCTTTTGTTGTGTCACTGAAGTGGACTCTGTGTCTGTGTTGTTGAAGTCAGGGCAGCACACAGAGCCCGGCCCTCCATCTAGTTACTGAATTGGGGAATCACACTCTGCAAGTGACGTGCAGGATTTTATTGGTCAAACGGACTTCATGGGCGCGGCCCTTTCAGAGGACTTCACCGTTATGTTGAGTCATTCGGGGTGTGGCTGTGTGGTGAGAACATACATACACACTACTACAACATTTCTGCTTTATATAGTAGAAGAAGAAGATAGTGCTTCTTCCCATTGATCAGATGACTACGAGAGTGCAACTTCAAGTCTCTGGTAAGGGACTGAGAGCAAAACCCAGAGGTGAGGGCCCATTATTAAGGTCCTCGTCCTTTTAAAGGGGAGGGGGAAGTTACATTAAAGGGCAACTATAGTGAAAAAAAAACTTTGTCTGTATACAATGTATAGATCACTTAGTATAGCTGCCTACTTTCATGTTTCTGTGTGGCTTCGTTTTTCTTCACACTGGCAGAAGTTTGTACCAAGCTGTGTAGTCCCCCCCTCCTCCTGTCTACTCCCCCTCAGTGACGGCTGTATACAGAGTCCAGCATTGTCAGTAGAAAGGACTTTAAATGAAGTGCTGACATCCTGTTGACCCCTCCCTTCCAGAGCTAGGACTGCAAGCAATCAAAGTGTGGAATAAGTAGCAATATGCTGAAGGGGGGGCAGAGGGGAGAGAGGACGACAAGTGGTGCTGAGATTCTTTACAAGTAAGTTACTGAACTCTCCCTGTTCTCTAACTTTGCTAATTGTTATTTACTTTTTACTAAAGTTCATATCTCTCCCCTGCTTAGCTGAGATCATAATCACTGAAGAGAGAGTCATGTAACAGCAGCTTGTAGTGAGACCTTCACAAACACAGTGCACTGCTTGTTGTCCTGTTACATTTCAGTTGCTTTAGTCTATATATTTCATAGATTGCACTGTATGTCTTGTTTGGTATATAGTCTGTATTACTGTATTATATATACTTATTAGTGTATTATTATATATACTGTGTGTCTGTTTGGTATATAGTCTGTATTAGTGTATTATTATATATACTGTATGTCTTGTTTGGTTTATAGTCTGTATTACTGTATTATATAAACTGTATTAGTGTTCCATTTGAGTCACCTGGTTTTGTATGTATATAAGATTTTTTTTTGGGGGGAGGGGCTGTTTTATAGTGTGTTATGCTCATATTCCTGGGTTAATGGTTTATTGATTGTGTTTAGCACTACAGCATTTGACTATATTTTGCACATGCAGGTACAGTGTGGGTGAAGGTGTATGTGACAGTACTGCAGGGGAGCTTTGGATTGTGTGGGTGTGTGCCTTTGAGTGACAGATGATGTGGTAGCAGCTCTACAATCACAGCATATTCAAAGGCTTATATCTCGGGACTATGTGAATTTAAAAAACTAAAGGTACCCTGGTGGACGGGATGACTTATAGGATACATTAGAAGAAATTAAAAAAAAACAATTTTCTCACTATAATTCCCTTTAAGTATATGGATTCTGCACCGCATGTTCCAAATGAGGCCTACCAGTGCCTGTAAAGAGGGAGAACAAAATTTTTGTTAGTGTCTTATATAAACTTCTAAATGGCTTATTGGTAAACCAGGAATATTTTATTACCATTTGTATGTGTAGCAGCTCGGTGAAATTGGCTACACATCAGTGTCAGTGGCCATTTGTTTGACTCCATGTAGCCTCTATTATAGTAGTATGTGGGACTAGACCCCACTATGTATTCGGATTGCGTCTTGGGATCCAATTGAGCAGACCCATGTAACTCTATGGAGTGCTCAACTACATGTGCTGTGCTGCAAGCACTATATTGGGGCGATCACATGCGCTCCAACAGGGTTACATTTTGGAAGCGTGCATGATCACGTACCATTGCAATTTTGCATTCTTCGGTGCATCCTAGTTGGGCCTCAGCCTTATTTAACTATAAGCAATGTGCCAGCACACTCCAGATTTTTAATCATTTATGATTGATGTTTCGGTGTGACCTGCACCACATCATTATTGGTTATAGTCTAATGTCTTTCTAATCTATAATGCAATCAATAATAAGGTTGTACCATTATGAATGACACATTAATGTTGAAAGTCCCCGCCTTTCCCCCTGCTCACCCTACATATCCCTGTCCCGACTCCCAATCACCTAACATTTACTGTCGAACATAACGCAATCACCTACCTACTGTACAAAGGCACATTCATATTTGGATATGTAAGTACACACCTTACTGGGTCACACGCTATTGCCCACTTGACACTGTATTTCACGGTTAATAACCATGGACCAGCACATGCCAAGTGAACCCATTCAGCTGCAGGCAAACAGGTCAGGTCATAGATCCCCAGACCCACCAGTAGAAGATCCAGAGCACAGTGAGGTGTCAGTTGGCCACCCTGGACGGTATAGCTTTTAAATCTAAAAGTTTATGTGTTTACAGCTTTACCTTAAAAATTATATTTATTTAAAAATAATACTGAACAGAAAAGTAAATGGGGCTTTGTGAGTAACTATCCCTTTCTGTTCCATAATAACTGCACAACATTATTACAATACTTTCATCTTCTTCCACTGCACTGTGATAAAGCATTTCCCAGGAACAACAATCTTGTGCAATTATCTAGAACACGGGCACAACAGATCTGCTGTTATATCACTTGACACAACAGCTTCAGTGCTCAATAGGAGAGATGAGACTTTAAAGCTTCTTACCATTATGTTATTGACATTGTTAATCTCCTTAATACAGTATTTCCTATCCTTGATCATAGAAAATCCCAGATGAAACTGGCTTAGATGTCAAAAATACTGGTCCTCTCTTCACGTGTATGAAGTCATGGGCGGCTTTGATTTTCTAAGAATTTTTATCCGACGAATAAATGAATGATGATTGTAAGTTCCAAATCAATATTTTAACAGACAAAACAATGTTTTGTGTTAGACTTCTACTGACATTATACTCACCTCCGCTCTTCTCCTTCCACAACCACGTCCTATTCCGTCTTCTGTTTGCAGTGCATGACATGGCCAATGTGAAGAGAATTGCATCTTCCTATTTTCCCCATTCGGACTGTCAGTGACCAGGTACTTCCAGGTACAGATTTATATTAATACATAGCAGAAGTGTTGACGGACAAAATTTCCATACAAACAACAGAAAAAAGATAATTGCACATTTGTGGTGATGCATATAGTAAACACTACAGATGGTTGAACTCCGTTCCAGTCAAGGTTCGCGGTTTTCTAAAATATTCAAAATGCGAAAATCCTTGAAACCGCCATTGAAGTCAATGAGAAAAAAATCAGAAATTTCTCGTTCTAAAATAATGGTTTAAATAGCAATGGTAACTTACTGTAATGGCTCTGGGACCTGGGAAATGGTCCAAGGAACACGTACCCACGGAAAAACACCCCCCTACTTACGTGGTTTCTGTGGGCCATTTTCAGTAATCCTCAAACGCCCGATTCGAGAATCCTCAAACATTCAAGGATTCCCAAATTAGGCCATTCGAGGATTCGAACATCTGAAAGTCCCGTGGCCGGACGTGGGCGATCCCGCAGCTCAACCTAGGACCTCCTCCCGGGTCCTTAGAAGGACCACTGTGGCCTTTACAAGGGCCCTATGGGACTTAAGGGGTCCTTCGGCTCGAACCCGGCACTTAGAAGTGTCCTTGGGGGCGTGTCTTTTTTATTCCCAGCTGGCGACACCAACTCTGCAGATGTTGCCGACACCAGGCGATGTCACTGCAGCCACCCAGTTACACACCACCAGCGCTGTGACATCAACGTCTCCAGTGTTGCTGACGTCTTCTTTCTTCTGCCATCACTGTGATGACTTCTGAACTCCACGGGGTTTGCACCTGTTTATATAGGTTTTCTGAAGGACCAAATCAAATTGTGATTGGTTAATATTTCAATGTTTGCAATCATATGATACACTCATTAACCAAAGTTGGAAAAAGTTCGGAAAGTGGATCCACGAACTGGCCATCTCTAGTAAACACATCGTGGTTTATGATCATAAAAAAGAAAAGCATTCCAACCATGACAAGGTAACCCCAGTATAGAAGGCATTTAATAATTACCTTGGTCATTTCAATAGGCAGGGAGGTGTCAGTCTTAGAAATGACCCAAGCATAGCACAGATACTATATTATATACAGGTTCCAGAATGTGCATTGATATATTTTTTCTGTCATTTAATTTCGCTCTTTTTAAACTTTAAACTGGTTTAAATGATGCTGTGTACAAATCCTAGGAATCACTACACATAATGGGCTCACACTTGCTGTAACAATCTGCTATAGTGAAGACAGCAATCCCACCCTATTACAGTAGTTATCTAAGATGCTCTTTAATCTGGTAATTAGGTTTATAGCAAACGTTCCTGACAGTAAAACATACAAAATAACTACAACTGAAATTAGCATTTTGTGTAGGTGTCACATGAATATGATAAACTAATGAATTCGTAATGGATTCTGTTATTATCTAAACACACACAGAGAAGATGAAAAGATCCTGGGCTCTGCTTAGGTTAATGAGGAGTCCATTAGAATATTTAAAGGTAAAAAGATCTAAAAGTGAGAAATGGGAGTAAATCATTATATTCCATTAAGACCAGTCCAACTAAAGGCCGGAATACATTAATCAATATTTGATCAGATTGTTGGGGTGAATGATTGTCTTTACACCATGAATGAGGTGGTTAAGCTTCTAGATAACACACGGGCAGTCATTAGGCCACTTTGCACAGCCCTTACAATAAGGAAACCTACACAAACCTGGAGTGGAGGATGCCCAACCTCAAAACAGTATCTACATATAGAAGAACTGTAGGTCAGTCAGTTGTGATAAATGTAGAAATACGAAACAGGCATAATACAAAGTAATAACATGTATATTGTTCTTTCAGAAAAGATACATCCAAACTTTCCCCATCCATAAGCTGTAATGAAGAGTCTCAGAAAGTCTTGCCATTCTGTTTGGGCCAATTAACGCCCTTTTTTTAAGTTAAAGGGACCACTATACTGAAAAAATGACTTTGCCTCACCTTATCTATAATTGAATACATGTAAGTAGCACTTATTCTGATTTGCGTGTGTTGCGCATGCCTTCAATCCAGCACACATTTTGTTTAGGAGCAGTATCCCCCTCCTCTTTTAACACACTCCCACTTCCATCCGACCTGACTTTTTTCCCACAAAGCAACTGTCAATCCTGCACACAGCATACAGCATTCCAATTGTCAAAACTCTGTCACCTTCCAGCTACAGTAAACCACTACTCACGAAGAATGTTTTGAGAGCAAGGAACTTGATTGGCAGCTGAAATATAAGAAGTTTTAGATTGGAAGAAATAGGAGGCAAATAACACAAAATGATACAGTGGTGGTTGGGAAGAATTATAGTTTCCAGTTATTGTCAATTTAAAACAACCTATTTTTCGGTATAAATGCCCTTTAGTCTGCAATAGACTTTAATATGTTTTTTTGCGATTTTTTTTTTTTTTGTGCCAAAGTTCATGAAACAATAATTTCTAATGGAGGGCTGTAAGTTTAACATCCCTGGCATTAACAAGCAATGTATTCCTTTACGAGAGGGTGTCAAGGGGCCCTACCTAGGCAAGGGGCATAGTCCACCCTACCAACTTCTAAGAAAATTGTTAGGTGTCTTTCATTTTAATCTTGCCTCCAGTGTTTACAATTATTCTTGGTTCTGTGTGTTCAGCAAACAGAGAACTCTGCGCTGAACACAGAAATTCATTTGTGCAACATTTCCACATCCCTCATCTGTCGTATGTGTGCCTTCCATTAAAAGGAAAATTGCTATGCTTATTTACTGGCAATCGGATTACAGTCAAGGTTAGGAAGTGAACTTATCCAATAGGGTTCATTAAATTATCGTCTAGCTCAATGAAAAATGACTGTGCGTTGCATTAGAAAACAGAGGAGACATTTAATAGCACAGCGCCTTGCCACTTGTGATTGGTGTGCTGTTTTCATTAAATCAGAGGGTTATACTGTAACTTTCATTGCTGGAAAGAATCTGAAATAATAAAGCAAAGGAACAGAGGGTAATATGAGATTATTGACTTATTTTCACACTGGGATTGTTCATTCTCCTCTAGTATGTGAAATGTAAAGCAGTTTCCATTAAAAGAGTTAAAAAAAACATTTAGAGAATATTATTCTGGCACACAATTGGAAATAGACAGCCGCTCGGATAGCAATATTCAGCCACTATCATTACTAAGGGGAGATATAGTGCATATACGAGACCATAAACAGGAATCTGTCAGTGGTTTTCATCTGAAAAAGAAAATGTTTGTAAATGTTGTACAGTATTTGTAGTATTAAAGAAGAACTCAATGATCTTTTTTATTACGTAAACCCCTTTTGAACATACTATACAAGGTGTTGAATATGATTCTTTCATATAACAACTGTTTCTTTATACTATTTCTAGGAGGCAGAAAGGCTGAAAGGTTCCATTAAAGTCGGCAGTTATCTGCAGTTGTACAGAGATATGGGTATTAATAAATTATGGCTTGTTTGAATAATTTAATATAAACATAAAACCATAATGAGTTTTTTATATATTTTTTTTAACAAAATACAGATATATAGTTCAGTTTGTTTCCAGATATTAGCCATTTAATTATATTTCATTTGTCCATCTTTATTAATTCAATAGCACCTCACATTAATACACCTCTTAAAGGACAATTATACTCATCTTTCCTATGTTCCACACCTAAATAGTACCCAGAATGAGGACCTAATTACTAAGTTCTCATCCTTTACCAGATTAGCTGGAATACTTACATGAACTTTGCTCTTTGGGCAGAATGAAGTCAAGGAGGCCCAGCTCTATATGCAGAATGAGTCAAGGAGGCCCGCTCTATAGCAGAATGAAGTCAAGGAGGCCCAGCTCTATAGGTAGAATGAAGTCTTGGCCCAGCTCTATGGACATAGTAAAGTATTAGAGGCCCAACTCTATAGGCAGAATGAAGTCTAGGAGGCCCAGCTCTGTGGACAGAATACAGTCTTGGAGGCCCAACCTATGTACAGAATAAAGACTAGGAGTCCCAGCTCTATAGGCAGAATGAAGTCTAGGAGTCCCAGCTCTATGGACGAATAAAGTCTTGGAGGCCCAGCTCTATGTGAAGAATAAGGACTAGGAGGCCCAGCTCTAGGGACAGATTAAAGACTAGGAGGGGGGCCCAGGTCTATGTATAGAATAAAGACTAGGAGGCCCAGCTCTATGGACAGAATAAAGACAAAGTTGCCCAGCTCTATTGGCAAAATGAAGTAGAGGAGGCCCAGCACTATTGGCAGAATGAAGTGTGTGTGTGTGGGGGGGGAATGCTCAGAGTTCTAGTTCCTAATTAGAGTCTTGACATGGTAGTGATAAAGTGAGGCTTCCAATTCTAGAATGAGCGATATAATTAATGAAGGGGAAAGCATTTCCTTCACTGGCTGTCACTACAACGCACCCAAGACATGTTGCAAGGCAACACAATCTATGAAAATAGATCTTGGATATGATCTAATGATTTACTGTCCACTAGTAAGACACAGCCTCCTATTTAGTTTGTCATTTGATGTGCATCATGATTTTTATTGCTGCAGGACACAAGATAACAGCCTGACATTTGGTACAAGTCCTGCGATTACATTTACTCACAACAGAAAAAAATGAATTATTTTTCTTGGAAAACATCTCATGTAAAATGCCATTAGAATACAGTAACTATGCCAGATGTAGGCTCTGTTTTACTGGACTGTGAATCCTACAAACAGAGTATGTTGAATAAATGGGGTATGGATATTGCAAGTACACAGATGTATAGATGTCCTGTATGTTTCAATACGTAGAAAGAGTAGAAGGGATTTTGCTTTCATTGGCAAATGGAGTTTAGGAAGAACAAGCAAATAGTTTGAAGGAACAAATATAATTAATCTGGAACTGATTGAACGTATCTTTGGTGACTCCACCTGAGGTTCCAACTACCCTAATTTCGTTAGGTGCTTAGTAGTGATGGCCCGGTTCATTCGCGAACAGCGGATATCGCAGATTTTCCGGTTTCTGACTTCCGAACTTTTCCGAACCGCGTTTTCGAAAATTTTCGAAATTACAAGGATTTCTCGTTTTTCGAAAATGCACGGAAACCGTATTTTCGAAAATTTTCGAAATTACGAGGATTTTATGTATTTTCGAAAATGCATGAAAATACGTATTTTTGAAAATTTTCGAAATTACGAGAATTTCACCTATTTTCGAAAATGCATGAATACGTATTTTCGAAAATTTCGAAATTACGAGGATTTCACGTATTTTTGAAAATGCGGGAAATACGTATTTTCGAAATTACGAGGATTTCTGGTATTTTCGAAGAATTTTCATTTTAATGGGTCCGCCGTGGATTTCAAATTTTCGAATTTTCCCAAAAATTTGCGGATCCTCGAGCGGACCGGATTTTGGAAAGTTCGGACATCTCTAGTGCTTAGGACATGGTCGAAATCAATTTAAAAAGGTGATCACAGGTGATCAAAAAGAGTCCCTTCTGCACTCTTGTGCTAGAATCCAAGCTTAATCAAAAGGGACAACAACTAGAATTATATTATCCTCACACATGGTGATTTATTGCACTTAGCCCTCTTAATACAAAAACATAAATTACATTATATATACACACACAAATTAATTTAATCTATCCTGCACCACTTATATACCATATAACATCAAAAAAATCAAGCTATAGAGTATTGGATAATAAATAAAAGCTTGTTTATTAAGCTTGTGAAGGTTCATTCACTCCAGGCCATGGTAGATCTGTTTGATTCAATTAGATCAACTGGATTTAAGTTTTTTCTGAAGACGTTTCGCTAGTCATCCGACTGGCTTTCTCAATTCAGAATGACTTGTACAAGATCTGTGGATTATGTACCCTGGAAAATTGGGATTTTCCAGGGTACATAATTGCCACAGATTCTATACTATAAGTATAGTTTGTTCACAGTTACTCACTCCAAGCTAAAATGCTTGCCTAGGTGCCACCCACTAAATGGAATAAAAGGTAAGTATTCAGGTGGACTCCAGGGCCTTGTGCAATTTATTCAAAACATAACGGCAACGTTTCGGCCCTTTGCTTGTCAAGCCAACCTTGTGAAAGGCCCAAGACAAAGGGCTGAAATTTTTGTCATTATATGTTTGAATAAATTGCACCTTTTATACATACCCTTTTCATATAAATAATTTTGAATTGAGAGATCCATGGGATGACTAGCGAAAGGTCTTGAAGAACTAACTTCAAGCCCAGTTGATTTAGATGAATACCACTGATACACTACAAGGTTGTCCATCAACAGCACAATAATGTAGGAGAACTGTTATCTCCAATACAAGGATACTTTCAATACACCAAAGAGGCGGAGCAACCCGGATCTCACGCAGCACGATCTCGTACAAGAGAAATATAAAGTTTATTGAAGTCTACATATATACACACAAACACGCAGATGCCTAATGTGTTTCTGTTTTGCTATACGCTATCTCCAAACAACAATCAATAAGTAGGTGTGACCACCCTAATGTATGATCACTGAGTATCTTTAAATGTTGTCTTATGGTGGATAATAAAAACACATAAATCAGGGGAACCCTTAAGAAATTTTGGCCCATTCTACTTTCAGACCCCCTCTTGAAAGATATTATTCCTTCAATACCAAGAGTTGTTATAGGAGGGCAATCTGTTGGTACTTTAGTTTCACCCAGTATATTCATGGACAGAATACAGACTTGTCCCAAACCAACATGGCTCAAGTATAAGGGTTGTTTTCAATGCGGACCACAACGATAGTAAAATTTGTAAATATTTGAAGTGTCTAAAACATTCACAAGTTGCAGTAATTAAGACCTATCAATTAATCGGTATTACAATTGTAAATCCACTCATGTGGTGTATTTAGCCACATGTAGTTGTGGGAGCCAGTACATAGCAAAACCATCAGATCTGCCCACAAAAGACTGGCAGAACATAAATGCAACAATTAATAAAAAATATGATTCTGCTATATCAACCCATATGATTGAACAGCATGGTGATTCTCTAAATATAAAGTTTCAAATCATGATGGTGCAGAAACTGGGATCCGAAAGGGCAACAGAGAGTCTATCCTCCTACGTAAGGAGGCTTTCTGGATCTATATACTGGAAACTTAGAGCCCCGAGGGGCATGAACAGAGATTCGAATAAGTTGTTTCTGTGACTAGAATCCATCAAAATATCCCACTACCCTCATGGTCCCATTACTATAAATAAAGCTAAT
Organism: Hymenochirus boettgeri; assembly: GCA_019447015.1. Taxonomy (NCBI): domain Eukaryota; kingdom Metazoa; phylum Chordata; class Amphibia; order Anura; family Pipidae; genus Hymenochirus; species Hymenochirus boettgeri. Next base: position 259,177,755 of record CM033473.1, on the reverse strand, counting down.
ATGAGTTATGCCCTCTACACTTCAACCTTATTCTTATATGCTGCTTTTTTGATAAAGATCCTATTCAATGTTTACTTTGGTTTTATGAATGCTAGTAATGCTGACAATGTTTTTAATGTTTGTATTATGTTCATTGCAGAGTGTTTTCCTTATCTCACCTTGATATCTGTTTTATGTAACTAAGGGGTTACTATCTGGGCTTTAAATAGAACAGGGAGAGGGACATCCTTCTTTCCCCTGAGGAAGTGGCTATTGGCCACGAAACGCGTCGGGGGGAGCCTGGAGGGTAACATGTGTTTAGCGCCCATGAGTTCGTTGTTTGCAACAGTTCATAGAATATTTATGATTTTAAAGTTTCAGAAATAAAGGATTACGATTTTATTGAAGACCGGTTGCCCGCCTCCTATTTGTCCCATTGAACGTTTACTTTGGGACTTTGCTTTTATTTTATTGACCATAACTGGAAACTATAATTCTACCCAACCACCACTATATAATTTTTTTGTTGATCTGACCCCTATTTCTTTAGATATCCAATCGAAACCTCTTATATTTCAGCTGTCAATCAAGTTCCTTGCTCTCAAAAACTATTCTTCTGTGAGTAGTTTTCTGTGCTGGAATGGTGACAGAGTTTTGACAGTGGATGCTGTATCTCTGTGCAGGCTTGACAGTTGTTTTGTGGGGGAAAAAGTCGGATGGAAGTGGGAGTGGTTAAAAGAGGAGGGGGGATACTGCCCTAACAAAATGTGGTCTGGATTGAAGGCATGCAGGAACACACACAAATCAGAGTAAGTGCTACTTACATGTATTCAATTATAATTAAGATTAGGCAAAAGCATTTTTTCAGTATATTTTTCTTTAAGTCTAAGGTTTGTACACACATGCGATCGCGGGTGCCGACCCACGACGCACGATGTGTCAAACGGCCGTTACGGCTGATAATCGGCCCGTGTATGGGCACTTTATGGATGAAATGGACGCTCATTCAGAGGAACGATCAACGAAGGAACGGCCAAAACTGGCGATAAAGTGCCCATACCGGGACAATTATTGGCAGAGATGCCCTTCATACACATCGTGGTCGCGGGTCGGCACCTGCGATCTCACGTGTGTATGAACCTTAATTGATCTTACTGGATTCCACAGATATTTCATGTCTACTGCTAATTAGCCCATCTACAGCAGTTTATCTTAAAGCCAATCTCAGGCCAGTGGATCGCATCAGCTGCATTTATGGTAACGGGAGTAATAATCCTACAAAAACTGGGACATCTTTGTCTTGTTTTTTTCCACTAAATAACTATTTGATCCCAACATCCTATTACTGCTGTAGTGCTGTACTAATGTATCAAAGACCAAATGCTACGCTGTAATCAATATTGCTTGTATGCAGAGCACTTTGTCTAAGCAACTGATCTAAAATAAACATGATTTTCTATTCCCTTGTTTCCACTGCACGTGCCAAGAAAATATTAGTCTATGAAGTATCAAATCCAATTTACAGCATTTATTGCTCCCGAACACAATCTGCTCTGATAGTACAAGTCCTAATGTCTTTGTTAGTGTATTTGATTCATTTCAGTGTTTACATAATAGATTATCATCAGGAACTCAGAGAAGACGCATAGGTTCTTGTGTACTAACTCCAATCAGTTATTTGTTTGATTGCCAATCTATGGAAATAGCCACTAAAAAAGATTGTGGCCTTTCTAAACACTCTCTCTGCTTTTATTTGGAAACCACTTTCAATGTATTTTAAAGCACAAATCAATTCCAAGGGTAAAAAAATAGAAATTAGTTCTAGTTGCAAGGATGTGAGCTGTCAAATCATTGATCTGTTTGGTTTCAGACACTGTTCCTGCACATGATTCCTGATATTTTACGATCCTACAATAGTGCAAAGCTCTTCTCAAAGAATAAATTAGAACATCTGTATGGTCAAAATGTTTTCCTGTGATACAGTCGATTAAATAATTAACACATGGCTTTCTAAGTCAGTGGTTCGTACATCATTTGTGTGCAGTGAGGCCCTGTAAATGCACAGTGTGCGGGCCTTTAATCAATAGATCCTCACCCCTGGGGGTACAGCAGGTAGTTTGGATACTTACCTCCTAGCTGCAGGTGCCACTCTGTACTGGACTATTCTGGACCACCCTCTTCACTAGGCTACTGGTCCGGCCATGGGGAGGGGCAGGGCTGGAAAGCTAGAAGGTAAGTGCCAGTACTACCTACTGCCAGGGGTGGAGGATCTAATGGTTTCAGTTCTCACCCTGGTCACAGCCGGAGGGAGGGGAATAGATTTAGCTTTTTGTAAGATCGTCTTTTATTAGTGTCAGCTGGATTTATGAGAAATAATCATGCCAGACAAATTTAATTGTTTTTTGAAGAAGTGAGTAAGAAGCTAGATTCAGGCACAGCAGTGGATGTGGTATATTTGGATTTTGCAAAAGCTTTGATAGTGCTCCACATAGGCGTAATGTATAAACTGAGGACTGTTGGCCTTGAAGAAAACATTTGTTCATGGATAGAGAACTGGTTATTGGACCGCAAACAGAGATTGGTGGTTAATGACTACATCTAGTGGGCTAAAGTTCTAAGCGGAGTGCCTCAGCGTTCTATACTGGGGCCGCTTCTGTTACTCTGTTTATAATGACTTAGAAGAGGGCAATGAGAGCAAGGTCTTTGTGTTTGCTGATGACACTAATCTATGCAGAGCTTTGGAAACTTCCAATGATGTGCAAGTGCTGCAAGCAGACCTAGACAGTTATCAAAATGGCAGCAGAAATGGCAGATGGGATTCAATGTTGATATGTAAGGTGATGCATTTGGATTATAATCCCTGTGCCACCTACCCATAAATACTCTGTGTTAAGTGCATCTGTAATGGAAAAAGATTTGGGGTTCTGGTAGATAAACAGACTTAGCCATAGCAAACAATGCCAGGTAGCAACGGCTAGAGCTAGCAAGATATTGTCTTGTATAAAGAGAGGATAGATTCAAGAGAGAAAAATATTATTCTCCCTCTTTACAGGCACTGGTAAGGCCTCATTTGAATATCGGTGCAGTTTTGGAATCCCATATACAAAGGGACATCTTGGAAATTGAGGCGTTCAGAGAAGGCACATAAATTAATAAGGGGAATGGAGGGGCTCGAATATGCAGGCAGATTAGACAAGTTAGGGCTGTTTACATTGGAGAAGCGGCGTTTGCGTGGGGACATGATAACCTTATACAAATATATTAATGGGCCATACAATGAACTCTCTGGTGCATTGTTCACTAATAGGTCATATCAGAGGACACGTGGACATCCTCTAAGGTTGGAAGAAAAGAAGTTTCATCTTCAGGTTAGGAAGGGTTTCTTTACCAGTGAGAACGGTGAAACTGTGGAACTGTTTCCAGCAGAGTGTGTAATGGAAAGTTCATTGATAACTTTAAAAAGGCCTGGATAGGTTTCTAAAACTAAAAAATATTGAGAATTACTGGTATTAATACATAGATCCGGTTGATCCAGGGTACTTTCCGATTGCCTTTGGAGTCAGGAAGGAATTTTTTATCCCTTTTTAGCTGTTTTTTTTTGCCTTCCTCTGGATCAACTGTGGTAGGGTTAAAAAAAATAAAAAAAATAAAAATAAAGAGGGTGAATAGGTTGGAGTTGATGGACGTCTTTATTCAACCTTAATTACTATGTTACTGTGTTACTATGTAAGAATTTGGAAGATGGGGGTATTCGTTTTTTAAAACAAATAAAAACATTATTTATCTTAAATATGTGTGTCTGGATTTTTTCCCCTTTATATTTCCCTTTGAATAAGGGATCATAGATATAGACTTCATAGTGTCAGGATCTTGTGTAAAGATAAATATGTAAACAATTTTTTTCATTAAATAGTGTCATCAAATTGGTAATTCCCAGTGGGAATAAGTTAAGGAGCCAGGACCAATAGAATTTGTTCTTAACAAATAAACTAAAAACAAGAGTTCAACCCACCAAAGTTCCCAGGGTGAGGATCTAAACACTGGTCTTCACCCCTGGGATTTGCTGTAGATGCCCCTTCTATTTTGTAACAATGCGCTTTTAGTGCCAGTCTCTCCCCATCCTCCATAGAATCAAGGAATACGTTCCCATAAGCCCGTCTGGGAACAACCCCAATGTTATGGGTTATCTAGGGCAAACCCGGGATGAGGCCAAATGGTTTCCATTCTCACCCTGTGTAATATAATTGGAGGATTGGTTGTTTAGGGACATATAATTGTCCTTTATATTGAATGTTGGGTCATAAAACACATTACAATATTTCAGGCTTTTTGATCACTCGATCATCACTCAAAACAAACACCTAACGTATTACTCTAAGATCTAAACAACTAGACTCTTCTATCTATTTAAAAGGCACATCAACCCCTCCCAGACTTCCCCGTCCCCGAAAACCCTGACCAATATTCAGGATGCACCTCCTCTAAAGCAGTATGTGCGCTTAACGAGCTTGCATATGTAAAGGGAGGTGGCATGGTCTCCCAGATATACAGGAGCCCCACACACTCTCTCACAGACAATCACTCACACAGTTGCTCCAGTGTCAGCCAAAGCCAAACATTACCTCTGCACCATGCCTAAGTCTGGCTGACAGCTGTCTGGTCTCAGCCTCCTTCTCCTATGAGAGTCCCCACACAGGGCTAATATAATTCAGGCGCAGACACTATCTATCACGTTCCGTCAGGCAGACACACGCTACTCAGTCACGCAGACAGACACACTCAGTTCACTCAGACAGACACGACCAGCAGTCACGCAGACGACCGCTCGTCCAGCAACACACACCACTCAGTCACCAGAACACACACCATCAGTCACGCAGACACCCACCACTCAGTCACGAGACAGACCCCTCAGTCACGCAGACAGACCCCCACTCAGTCACGCAGACAGACACCACTCCAGTCACCGCAGACAGACACCACTCAGTCACGCAGACAGACACCACCTGTCACGCAGACACACACCACTCAGTCACGCAGACAGACACCACTCATTCACGCAGACAGACACCACTCAGTCACCGCAAACCACACACACTCAGTCACGCAGACACACACCACTCAGTCACGCAGACACACACCACTCAGTCACACACGACAGACTCCACCTCAGTCACGCAGACACATGCTACTCAGTCCGCAGACAGACACGACTTAGTCACGAGACAGACATGACTCAATCATCTGACAGACACGACTCAGTCAAGCAACAACAGACCAGTCACGCAGACACACACCACTCAGTCACGCAGACACACCCACTCAGTCACCAGACACACACCACTCAGTCACGCAGAGACCACACTCAGTCACCAGACTCCACTCAGTCACACAGAGTCCACTCAGTCACGCAGACACATGCTACTGCGTCACGCAGACAACAGGACTCAGTCACGCAGACAGACACGACTCAGTCACCAGACAGACACGACAGTCACGCAGACAGACATGACTCAGTCACGCAGACACACACCATTAGTTACGCAGACCACCACCACTTAGTTACGCAGAACACACCACTCAGTCACACAGACCTCCACTCAGTCACACAGACTCCACTCGTCACGCAGACACATGCTACTCGGTCACGCAGACAGACAGGACTCGTCACGCGACAGACACGACCAGTCAGCAGACAGACAGACAGTCACGCAGACAGACATGACTCAGTCACGCAGACACACACCACTTAGTTACGCCAGAACACACACCCCTCAGTCACGTCAGACACACACCACTCAGTCACGCAGACAGACACCACTCAGTCACACAGCCACACAACACTCAGTCACGCAGACACACACCACTCAGTCACGCAGACACATGCTACTCGGTCACGCAGACAGACACGACTCAGTCACGCAGACACACACGACTCAGTAACGCAGACACACACGACTCAGTCACGCAGACAGACACGACTCAGTAACGCAGACAGACAGGACTCAGTCACGCAGACAGACACGACTCAGTCACGCAGACACACACCACTTAGTTACGCAGACACACACCACTCAGTCTTGCAGACACACACCACTCAGTCACGCAGACAGACACCACTCAGTCACAGGACAGACCACATGGGCACCCTCAGTCACGCATGAACACACACCACTTCAGTCCGCAATCACATGCTCCTGGTGCAAGAGCAGACCAACGACAAGACTGCAGGGTCACGCAATCACACGACTCAGTAACGGCAGGACACACCGACTCAGTCACGGCAGACCGAAACAGGACTACTCATGGTCCGGGAAAGCAGACGAAGGAGGGCTGTTCGATCACTCCCGACAGACACAAACGGCTGCAGATCCCGCAGGAAACACAACACCAACGTTGTTTACACTAACGAGGACACCCACTGGTGCATCTTTGGCATAACACCCACCCTCATTCCACGCAGACAAGACAGCCACTAGTCGACCCCTAAGCACACAACACTCAGATGGCACAGAGACACACACTACTAAACTTTCTCTTAGGGGTCTGCTGGGGCCAAACCTTGGAAAATTTTGGAAGTTGGATTTTGGAAAATACAACTCCCAGCATGCCTTGGTAGCAAAATGCCCCATTATACAGGAGTACCCCCTCCCCCCCCCTGATGGCAGCCCTGTCTCCCATTCTTAAAGGACAACTCCACCCTCCACCTCATCTTTTAGAAAGAATAGCCACTTTAAAATATGGTTCTTCCCAACCACCACTGTATCATTTTTTTGTTAATATTCCCCCTATTTCTTTAGATATCCAATCTAAAACTTCTTATATTTCAGCTGTCAATCAAGTTCCTTGCTCTCAAAAACTATCCTTCTGTGAGTAGTTTTACTGTAGCTGGAATGGTGACAGAGTTTTGACAGTTGGAATGCTGTATGCTGTGTGCAGGCTTGACAGTTGGTTTGTGGTGAAAAAGTCAGGTTGGATGGAAGTGGGAGTGGTTAAAAAAGGGAGGGGGGATACTGCTCCTAAACAAAATGTGTGCTGGATTGGAGGCATGCAGCAACACATGCAAATCAGAGTAAGTGTTACTTACATGTATTCAATTATAGATTAAAGGGTATCTCCACTCGTTTTTCTAAGTTTTGTGAATCCAGCTCTATTGAAGAACGGGAGGTAAAGGAGCTGTGCCTTACCTTCCGTTCTTCAATAGAACACACAGGAGCCAGGAGACAAGGTAAGAAACTTACCCGCTCGCTCGCTCCCCCGGCGCTTGGTCTGACAGGTCCCGACGGACCTTGTCTTCTATGCGCATGCGCGATCTATGCTTTACCTCCCGTTCTTCAATAGAACTGGATTCACAAAACTTAGAAAAACGAGTGGAAATACCCTTTAAGATGAGGCAAGTTATTTTTTCAGTATAGTGTCCCTTTAACTCCTCCACTAACTTCCTACCGCCCGGCAGTGTCAGTCTCAGTAAAAGTTTTTTTTTTTAAAAAACAAACTTCCATTTTTTAAAAAATAAAACCTTTATTTATACCTGACACTACCAGCAGGTACAAAACGGAATAAGTGGCAAACTGGGGTGTGTGTGTGCAACAAACAATTGAATTGCCCAGTTTGCCATCTCCAAATGCCAGATCTGCACAGCAGGTCAGGACCCCTTTGGCTCCAGGCCCCATAGCAAACACTGTGGTTGCTATATTGATCCCTATGCCCCTGGATGTATTAAAGCACTAGATATTACATAGTAATATATATATGAAGATTGCCATGCATCAAAAGAAATGAATGGAAGCTTAACAATCATGCAGGGACCCCTGTTATTATACCAATGCGTTTTAACATAGTCTTGGGGGAAAGGGAATATTTTATTCAAACTTTAGGGAGAACTAAAGTCCCCAGACAACATCCCAAAAGAGAGAGCACATTCACAAACACATAACAAGCTGTGTCTCATCTCTCCCTTTGCTGTGGATGCTGGGGGATTTTTGAAAATAACCTGTGGGTACTAGGGGTCAGCTCCCATAATTCACCTTATCTGGGAACACCTAGCTAAGTGTACGCAGTACACTTCACAGAAAACTGCAGTCTTGCTTCCTGGAAGCTGACAGCCAATCAAGTTACAACGCAGATATCCCTCGCTCTGACACAGAACTCAGATTTCAGTGCAGTTTTTTTGTAAACACATTACAAATGCTCCTGTTCCTAACAATGATAAATTCCTTTGCTTTTCATACAAAAAAGAAAAGTAATCTTTGCAGTGTATGTCTTTGCTGGCATGGATGAAAGAAACAGAACATTTAACATTTCAGCAAAAAATAAAAGTAAGTACCGTATATACTCGAGTATAAGCCGAGGTTTTTAGGTTTTAAAATAAACCTAAAAACCTTACCTCGGCTTATACTCGAGTCAAGGTCCTTCCTTACCCCAATCGATGTTACTCAACTCCTGCAGTTAAAAGGCAACTTAAACCTGCAGAGTAGAGCCCCCTTCCCTCCCTCACCCGAGAGTCCCCCCAGTAAGTTGGTCCTTACCGCGATCAATGTTGCTCACACCCTGAATCCGGCTGCCGCACGCTGGGTAAGCCCTGTGTTTTAGTTGCTGGGAGTTGTAGTTTTCAAACATCTGTTTGGGAATTCTGCTGTTCATTTAAAGGGCAACTTAAGCCTCAAACAATACTGAATCAGAAGGCAGTAGTGGTCATATTTCCTAACCTCGGCTTATACTTGAGTCAATCAATTTTTCCTACTTTTTTAGGTAAAAAAGGCACCTCGGCTTATACTTGGGTCGGCTTATATTCGAGTATATACGGTATGAGGAATCGAACCATCTTGCTAAAAAGAAAGGTTTCTACCGCTATGCCACAAGGACTAACAAGTAAATAGCTAGTACATGTAGAGTCCTTATCTTTAGCTAGACACATAATAAAAACAAAAAAAATGGAGCATGGGGAATCGAACTTACATCCCTATAGTCTATTTTTTTACTAACCCAGCACTTTAGCAGAACGTGCCACCAGTGAACTTGCAATAAATAGATGTACATTTCAGTAAATGTCAGTTAATAAGTTCACTATTTCGTATTCCTCCAGGAAGACTGTCAGCAATTCACGCTGGTTGGCAAATAAATAACAGAGCTGCTATATATAAAGTTTGTACATATGTAGAAACTTTACATTTTTCATAAACATGGAAACACACAAAAAAAGCACTAAACTCAGGCAATAGACTATGTTATATTGTTTTATACGTAAACTAGGGGATTAGAACTTGTGACTTCTTGGTCTGTTTGTTCCTAAAAACACAGCATTTACATGGCCTGGGGTCAGGGGGCGTGGCTCTTTGAGGCCAACATGGGCTATGAGTTATACTGGCAACAACATGGAAGCCTCCTTTATTACAGAATCTATTACTTATATCTACTTAATGCAAATAACTAGAAAATAATCTTTCAATGTATAGGTATTCTGGGGAGAAAAGCTATTACATTAGGATTTTAAAAAATTAAGTTTAGTTTATTTCAATAGTTTTATTCAGAACTCTGTTCAGAATAGTTTTATTCTGTTTCCAATATTTATTTATGGTCTGTCACTGTGTGTATTATTCAAAGTGTCTGTTTTCTTTCCTGTTAACAGGAAAGGATTTACTCTGTATAAGATTCCTGGAGGAATGGACACAATACACGTTTCTTGGCTCCTAAGCAATATTGCTGTTTAAATGGAGTTATCAAACACCTTTACTTAGGGTTACTGGAATAAGCTACCCCTCAAAATACATATTCATGAAACATACAATGGTACAGTAACAGTGTCGGACTGGCCCACAGGGTTACAGGGGAATACCCCAGCCCACAGCACACTCACCCAAGAAAACTGGAAGAATTTAAATACAGGGACAAAGAGACAGTAAAGCAGCCCATACATATATACGATTTTACTTACCTGACCGAGCATCCCTGCGACATTAGACTGATCCTGTCGGAACCGCCTTTCCTGTTCTTCTATGCGACCGACATGCGACCACAAATCCCATTTATTTTGCAAAGAAGAACAAGAAAGGCAGTTCCGGCAGGATCAGTCTAATGTCGCGGGAGCGCTCGGTCAGGTAAGTAAAATTGTATATATGTATGGCCACCTTAACAAAATGCATTTTAAAAAACAAAAGGAGTCAGTAGGAGTAAGACAGATATGTATATGTGTGATAATAGAGATATGAAATGTTAGGTGGGCCCCTAATCTCATCCTGGTGGGTCCCTGGTGTCAGATTTCCTGGTGGGCCCCAACTGTCCAGTCTGATTTTGTGCAGTAAGGTCGGATGGATGATGGATGGATGGATAGATAAATAGATAGCTAGATAGATAGATATAAGATAGATAGATAGACGGACAGACGGGCAGATAGATGGACAGGCAGACAGACAGAAGGACGGACGGATGGATGGGTGGATGGACAGACAGACAGACAGATAGATAGATAGATAGATAGATAGATAGACAGATGGATAGACAGATTAAAAGATAGATTGATAGATAGATAGATAGATAGATAGATAGATAGATAGATAGATAGATAGATAGACAGACAGACAGATAGATAGACAGATTAAAAGACAGATTAAAAGACAGATAGATAGATAGATAGATAGATAGATAGATAGATAGATAGATAGATAGATAGATAGATGATAGATGGTAGATAGATAGATAGATAGATAGATAGATAGATGATAGATAGATAGATAGATAGATAGATAGATGATAGATAGATAATAGATAGATAGATAGATAGATAGATAGATAGGTAGATAGATGATAGATAGATAATAGATAGATAGATAGATGTATAGATAGGTAGATAGATAGATGATAGATAGATAATAGATAGATAGATAGATAGATAGATAGATAGATAGATAGATAAAACAGTGAGGCCACGCAAACGTGTTTGCGTGTTTCCAGTGTGCTTGTGCGCATTGTGACGCAATCAGAGCGCAATGTAGCACAATCTGATCAACCCCTTTAAAACAGGATAACCCTCATACAATCGCTCTGCTAACAGGACTTATATGTAAGGTTTAAAACCCAACTCTTTACACAGAGCCAAGTTGGCAAAAAAAAAGTTAAAAGTGCGATCGGATCACAATCTAGTGTGGCCTAGCCCTAAGGATGGCAACTCTGGGTCTATATTAGTTTATTGGGGGATGATATAAAAAGGAATCCTGAGTATAGGCTTGGTCAATAAGACTTCAGGTTGATAATGGAGAGGAGCATCTCTGGCAGAGCATCTGCATTATTGGTGGCTTTATTTTTCAGGGGGATACTAAGATCAGTTGTGACTTGATGAATTAAAACTACATTGAATTAAGGGAAGCAGGGTTATTATTTCAGAAGGATAATAAATAAAAGGGTCTGGGGGGGTTGGTCTAGAGGGTAAATATCTGAGGGCAGATATAGGGATCAGAGATGCATCATTGCTCTGTGTAAAGAGTTGGGTTTTGAATCTCACATAGAAGTCCTGCTTGAAGAGCGATTGTGCTCTGAGCGATTTTCTTTTAAAGAGGTTATCTTGTTTTAAACGGGTTTGTCTGGAAATGACAAGGTGGTGAAGGATGATAGATTTTTAAGGGTCACCAGGGGAAATAGGGATGGAATGTTAGGGTCGCTTCTTCCCAGCTAGTTGATCCCAACAGGTTTGCCACTTTAGGTGTGTAAGTTGTGGAGGACGACAGCTCAGAAGTAGCATGTATGGAACAGGACATTCCCTTGAGCACCCAGGAGACCGCCATCTCTAATACAAGGGCTGGGTGCTAGGAAGGACTCCATTATCAGAAAGGTGGATAGGATAATCTGCCGCCAAGACCCTACATGTCAAACAATGTGTTGCCTGCCTGGTGCTAGGGTCGACATGTGGTGGATTGTGTAGACAGATTATTTGGTGGGGCCGGGAGTGACCCGGTGGTCTTGGTTCACTTTGGTGAGAGGAGGAGGTGAGGTCCTTAAAATGATTACAGAGAGTTAGAGGCCAAATTAAAAGTAAGGAACTCAAGGGTAGTGTTTTCAGAAATACTACCGCACCCACCAGCTACGCTTGGGAGGCAAGTAAAGCTTAGGAGTAAATTAACAATCGGTTTAACAATTATCAAACCTAACGTAAGATGCAGTACTGCGCCTTTCGAAATATGGCCCTATGTGACTATGCATTTGGGGTTTAACAATCCTTGTGCCACCTACACCATAAGTAACTCTGTGCTAAGTGAACCTCTAATGGAAAAATATTTGGGGTTCTGGTAGATAACAGACTTAGCTATAACAAACAATGCCAGGTAGCAATGGCTAGAGCTAGCAAGATATTGTCTTGTATAAAAAGGGGAATAGATTCAAGAGAAAAAAAAAATATTCTCCCTGTTTACAAGGCACTGGTAAGGCCTCATTTGGAAGATGCGGTGCTGTTTTGGAATCCCATATACAAAAGGGAGCTTGAATATGCAGGCAGATTAGACAAGTTAGGGCTGTTTACATTGGAGAAGTGATGTATGTGTATGGATATGATCACTTTATACAAATATATTAATGGGCCATACAATAAACTCTCTGGTGCATTGTTCACTAATAGGTCATATCAGAGGACACGTGGACATCCTTTACGATTGGAAGAAAAGACGTTTCATCTTCAGGTTAGGAAAGGTTTCTTTACAGTGAGAACAATGAAACTGTGGAACTGTCTTCCAGCAGATGTAATAACAAGTTCATTGAATAGCTTTAAAAGTGGGCTAAAATGCTTAAAAAGTTTCTAAAACTAAAAAATATTGAGAATTATTGGTATTAATACATATACCGTAGTTCTTGTTGATCCAGGGATACTATATAATATTGAGAATTATTGGTGTGAATACATATACTGTAGTTCTCGTTGATCCAGGGATACTATATAATATTGAGAATTATTGGTGTGAATACATATACTGTAGTTCTCGTTGATCCAGGGATACTATATAATATTTAGAATTACTGGTATTAATACATATACTGTAGTTCTGGTTGGTACAGGGATACTATATATTATTGAGATTTACTGGTATTAATACATATACTGTAGTTCTGGTTGGTACAGGGATATTATATATTATTGAGAATTACTGGTATTAATACATATACTGTAGTTCTGGTTGGTAAAGGGATACTATATAATATTGAGAATTACTGCGTAGTAATTCATATAACTGTAGTTTGGTTGGTAAAGGGATACTATATAATATTGAGAATACTGGTATTAATACTATATGTAGTCTGGTTGGTACAGGGATACTATAAATATTGAGAATACTGGTATTAATACATATACTGTAGTTGGTGTTACAGGGATACTATATAATATTGAGAATTACTGGTATTAATACATAACGTAGTTCTGGTTGTACAGGATACTAATAATATTGGAAATTATTGGTATTAATACATATAATGTAGTTCTGGTTGGTACAGGGATACTATATAATATTGAGAATTACTTGTATTAATACATATAGTAGTTCTGGTTGGTACAGGGACATATATAATATTGAGAATTACTGGTATTAATACATATCTGTAATTCTGGTTGATACAGGGTACTATATAATATTGAGAATTACTGGTATTAATACATATACTGTAGTTCTGGTTGGTACAGGATACTATATAATATTGAGAATTACTGGTATTAATACATATACTGTAGTTCTGGTTGGTAGGGATACTATATAATATTGAGAATTACTGGGTATTAATACTATACTGTAGTTCTGGTTGGTACAGGGATACTATATTATTGAGAATTACTGGTATTAATACATATACTGTAGTTCTGTTGGTACAGGGATACTATATAATATTGAGAATTACTGTAGAATACTATACTGTAGTTCTGGTTGGACAGGGATACTATATAATATTGAGAATTACTGTATTAATACACATTACTGTAGTTCTGGTTGGTACAGGGATACTATATAATTTGAGAATTACTGGTATAATACAATACTGTAGTTCTGGTTGGTACAGGGATACTATATAATATTGAGAATTATTGGTATTAATACATATACTGTAGTTCTGGTTGGTACAGGATACTATATAATATTGAGAATTATTGGTATTAATACATATACTGTAGTTCTGGTTGGTACAGGGATATTATATATATTGGAATTACTGGTATTAATACATATACTGTAGTTCTGGTTGGTACAGGAGACTATATAATATTGAGAATTATTGGTATTAATACATATACTGTGTTCTGGTTGGTACAGGGATACTATATAATATTGAGAATTACTGGTATTAATACATTACTGTAGTTCTGGTTGGTACGGATACTATATAATGAGAATTACTGGTATAATACATATACTGTAGTTCTGGTGGTACAGGGATACTATATAATATTGAGATTTACTGGTATTAATACATAACTGTAGTTCTGGTTGGTACAGGGATATTATATATATTGAGAATACTGGTATTATACAATATTGTAGTTTGGTTGTACAGGGATACTATATAATATTGAGAATTACTGTATTAATACACATACTGTAGTTCTGGTTGGTACAGGGTACTATAAATTTGAGAATTACGGTATTAATACATATACTGTAGTTCTGGTTGGTAAAGGGATACTATATAATAGAGAATTACTGGTATTAATTCATATACTGTAGTTCTGGTTGGTACAGGGATACTATATAATATTGAGAATTACTGGTATTAATACATATAGTGTAGTTCTGGTTGGTACAGGGATACTATATAATATGAGAATTACTGGTATTAAACATATACTGTAGTTCGGTTGGTACAGGGATACCTATAATATTGAGAATTACTGGTATTAATACATATCTGTAGTTCTGGTTGATACAGGGATACTATATAATATTGAGGAATATTGGTATGTAATACATATACTGTAGTTCTGGTAGGGACAGGGATACTATATAATATTGAGAATTACTGGTATTAATACATATACTGTAGTTCCAGTTGGTACAGGGATACTGTATAATATTGAGAATTACTGGTACTAATACATATACTGTAGTTCTGGTTGGTACAGGGATACTATAAAATATTGTGAATTACTGGTATTAATACATATACTGTAGTTCTGGTCGGTACAGGGATACTATATAATATTGAGAATTATTGGTATTAATACATATACTGTAGTTCTGGTTGGTACAGGGATACTATATAATATTGAGAATTACTGGTATTAATACATATACTGTAGTTCTGCCGTTGGTACAGGGATACTATATAATATTGAGAATTACTGGTATTAATACATATATGTAATTCTGGTTGATACAGGGATACTATATATATTGAGAATTATTGGTATTAATACATATACTGTAGTTTGGTTGGTACACGGATACTATATAATATGAGAATTACTGGTATTAATACATATACTGTAGTTCTGGTTGGTAAGGATACGATACTATAATATTGAGAATTACTGGTATTAATAACATATACTGTGTTTGGTTGGTTACAGGGATACTATATAATATTGAGAATTACTGGTATTAACATATACTGTAGTTCTGGTTGGTACAGGGATACTATATAATATTGAGAATTACTGTATTAATACATATACTGTAGTTCTGGTTGGTACAGGGTATATATATTATTGAGAATTACTGATATAATACACATACTGTAGTTCTGGTTGGTACAGGGATATATATAATATTGAGAATTACGGTATTAATACCATACTGTAGTTCTGGTTGGTACAGGGATACTATATAATATTGAGAATTATTGGATTAATACATATACTGTAGTTCTGGTTGGTACAGGATAACTATATATATTGAGAATTATTGGTATTAATACATATACTGTAGTTCTGGTTGGTACAGGGATATTAATAATATTGAGAATTACTGGTATTATACATATACTGTAGTTCTGGTTGGTACAGGATACTATATAATATTGAGAATTATTGGTATTAATACATATACTGTAGTTCTGGTTGGTACAGGGATACTATATAATATTGAGAATTACTGGTATTAATACATATACTGTAGTTCTGGTTGGTACAGGGATACTATATAATATTGAGAATTACTGGTATAATACATATACTGTAGTTCTGGTGGTACAGGGATACTATATAATATTGAGATTACTGGTATTAATACATATACTGTATTCTGGTTGGTACAGGGATATTATATATATTGAGAATTACTGGTATTAATACATATATGTAGTTTGGTTGGTACAGGGATACTATATAATATTGAGAATTACTGGTATTAATACATACTGTAGTTGGTTTGGACAGGGATACTATATAATATTGAGAATTACTGGTATAATACAATATACTGTAGTTCTGGTTGGTAAAGGGAACTATATAATATTGAGATATTACTGGTATTAATTCATATACTGTAGTTCTGGTTGGTACAGGGATACTATATAATATTGAGAATTACTGGTATTAATACCTAAGTGAGTTCTGGTTGGTACAGGGATACTATATATATTGAGAATTACTGGTATTAATACATATACTGTAGTTCTGTTGGTACAGGGATACTATATAATATTGAGAATACTGGTATTAATACATATCTGTAGTTCTGGTTGTACAGGGATACTATTAATATTGAGAATTATTGGTATAATACATATACTGTAGTTCTGGTTGGTACAGGGATACTATATATAATTGAGAATTACTGGTATTAATACATATACTGTAGTTCTGGTTGGTACAGGGATACTATATAATATTGGAATTACTGGTATAATACATATACCTAGTTCTGGTTGATACAGGGATACTTAATAAATATTGAGAATTATTGGTATTAATACTATACTGTAGTTCTGGTTGGTACAGGGATACTATATAATTTGAGAATTATTGTATTAATACATATACTGTAGTTCTGGTTGGTACAGGGATACTATATAATATTGAGAATACTGGTATTATACATATACTGTAGTTCTGGTTGGTACAGGGATACTATATATATTGAGATATGAATTATGGTATTAATACATTATGACTTATTCTGGTTGGTACAGGGATACTATATATATATTTGAGATTATTGGTATAATCATATACTGTAGTTCTGGTTGGTACAGGATACTATATAATATTGAGAATTACTGGTATTAATACATATCTGTAGTTTGGTTGGTACAGCGCGATACTATATAATATTGAGAATTACTGGTATTAATACATATACTGTAGGTCTGGTTGGTACAGGGATACAATATAATATTGACAATTTCTGGTATTAATACATATACTGTAGTTCTGGTTGGTACAGGGATACTATATAATATTGAGAATTATTGGTATTAATACATATACTGTAGTTCTGGTTGGTACAGGGATACTATATAATATTGAGAATTACTGGTATTAATACATATACTGTAGCTCTGGTTGGTACAGGGATACTATATAATATTGAGAATTACTGGTATTAATACATATACTGTAGCTCTGGTTGGTACAGGGATACTATATAATATTGAGAATTACTGGTATTAATACATATACTGTAGCTCTGGTTGGTACAGGGATACTATATAATATTGAGAATTACTGGTATTAATACATATACTGTAGTTCTGGTTGGTACAGGATACTATATAATATTGAGAATTATGGTATTATACATATCTGTAGTTCTGGTTGGTACAGGGATACTATAAATATTGAGAATTACTGGTATTAATACATATCCTGTAGTTCTGGTTGGTACAGGATACTATATAATATTGAGAATTACTGGTATAATACATATACTTTAGTTTCTGGTTGTCACGGGATACTATATAATATTGAGATTTACTGGTATTAATACATATACTGTAGTTTCTGGTTGGTACAGGGATATATATAATATTGAGAATTACTGGTTATAATACATATATTGTAGTTTGGTTGGTACACAGGGATACTATATAATATTGAGAATTACTGGTATTATACATACTGTAGTTCTGGTTGGTACAGGGATACATATAATATTGAGAATTACTGGTATTAATACATATACTGTATTTCTGGTTGGTAAAGGGATCTATAATAATTTGAGAATTACTGGTATTAATCATATACTGTAGTTTCTGGTTGGTACAGGGATACTAATAAATATGAGAATTACTGGTATTAATCATATATGTAGTTCTGGTTGGTACAGGATACTAATATATGAGAGATTACTGGTATTATACATATACTGTAGTTCTGTTGGTACAGGATACTATATAATATTGAAATTTGTTATTAATACTTCTGTAGTTCTGGTTGTTACAGGGATACTATATAATATTGGAATTATTGGTATAATACATATACTGTAGTTCGTTTGGTACGGGATACTATATAATATTGAGAATTACTGGTATAATACATATACTGTAGTTCTGGTGTTACAGGGATACTATATAATATTGAGAATTACTGGTATTAATACATATCTAGTTCTGGTTGTACAGGGATACTATAATAATATTGAGATATTGTTATTAATACATATACTGTAGTTCTGGTTGGTACAGGGATACTATATATATTGAGAATTACTGTATTAATACATATACTGTAGTTCTGGTTGGTACAGGATACTATATATATTTGAGAATACTGGTATTAATACATATACTGGTTTCTGGTTGGTACAGGGATACTATAATTGAGAATTACTGGTATTAATACATATACTGTATTTCTGGTTGTACAGGGATACTATATAATTTGAGAATTATTGGTATTAATACATATACTGTAGTTCTGGTTGGTACAGGATACTATATAATATTGAGAATTACTGGTATTAATACATATACTGTAGTTCTGGTTGGTACAGGGATACTATATATTATTGAGAATTACTGGTATTAATACATATACTGTGTTCTGGTTGGTACAGGGATACTATTAATTTGAGAATTACTGGTATTAATCCATATACTGTAGTTCTGTTGTTACAGGATACTATATAATATTGAGAATTACTGGTATTAATACATATACTGTAGTTCGGTGTTGGTACAGGGATACTATATAATTTGAGAATTACTTTATTAATACCATACTGTAGTTCTGGTTGGTACAGGGATACTTATATATTGAGAATTACTGGTATTAATACATACTGTAGTTCTGGTTGGTCAGAGGATACTATATAATATGGAGTTAGTGGTATTAATACATATACTGTAGTTCTGGTTGGTACAGGGATACTATATAATATTGAGAATTACTGGTATGAATACATATACTGTAGTTCTGGTTGGTACAGGGATACTATATAATATTGAGAATTACTGGTATTAATACATATTCTGTAGTTCTGGTTGGTACGGGGATACCATATAATATTGAGAATTATTGGTATGAATACATAAACCGTAGTTCTCGTTGATCCAGGGATACTTTATGATTTCGAGTTGTTTCGAGTCAGGAAGGAATTTTTCCCTCTGTTTTTAGATTTTTTTTTTCTTCCTCTGGATTAACTGTTAGGTAGGATTAAAAAGAAGGGTGAAAAGGTTGGACTTGATGGAAGTCTTTATTCAACTTAAATTACTATGCTACTATGTAAAGACATCATTCACTATAAAACAATATATTATAGACCTAATTATACTGGTATACAGGAAGATCCAGGGTACTAACCTGGCAGATGATATCTGTATGTGCTGTAGCTCCTCAGTGAAACAACATTGGGAGGTAAGCCAATCCTAAATCCCTGCCCCAGGTACTTTACATTATTAAAAAGTTAATTCTTACAGTATAGTTGTCCTTTAACTCTTTATTACTAGATGGTGCAAAAGAGGTGAATACACAAGCCTGCACCTGGTATGAACTGTTTATATCGGTAATACCAAACTCTAGATGCTTCATACAGGGAGAGTTAGCTCACTGTCTTTATTCACAATGTCATTATTAACTTATGAAGCAATTAATTGATAGAAACAAGACATTTATCACGTACAAAAAGCAGAATAAGGAATAACAAGGGGTGTGATCCCTAACCTCGTTACTGAATTGTCTTAAGAAGATTGACCTCTTTGTGTAATTTCCAAAGCACCGAGTTTTTAATAAGAGATCATTAAAACAGTTTCTACACGGTTCACGTACAACAGATCACAGTGCGTGACCATCAGTTGGTATGAAAAGGAAAGTACATTGGACTTGTTTTAATGATCGCTCAGTTACGGACAGTCCAGCACTATGCAAACACCTAAAATCATCAATGGACTGTCCTTATTATTTACGATAAGTCCTATATTAGTACATACACAGCTCTTTAGATACACTCCATTGGTTTTTTCAGTGCTTTTGCAGATGGAAGGTCAACCTAGCACCTCGTTATTTGTCAATCACTTCTAACATTAGAAATCATTCTGGTTACAGGGAGCGTGTAAATCTCTGCTAGCAGACAAATATTCTTTTTCATATCAGATAATAAACTGCACAGGCCAAGCGTTATTGAACCTATTGTATAAGTTCCAAAAATCCGATGTGTACCCAATTGGATCAGAATTTTTCAATGGTACATTTTGAGTATTCTATATCATTTTTACATTTTCTCTAGGAATTTTTTCATTTTTGATTGGAATTTTCAATTTTTTAAATAGAAATTTTCCATTTTAAAATTTTCAATGAAAAGTTCAAAGTTTTGAAAATTTTGAAAAATCTATGGAAACCAGGATTCATCAGTACTCCTAACTGTCCAGGTATAAAAAAAATAAAATGTTGTGAAAGTTCATGGTAAGTATTTGTTTTATACCATCCGATCTTTAACAATTAAGATGCTATAAGCCGAGATTTTTAGGTTTAAAAATAATAAAAAAACCTTGCCTCGGCTTATACTCGGGTCACAGTGCAAATCTGCAAAAAAAAAAAGGGTTTTTACTTACCGGTTCCAGCCCATCTGCACAGCCGCCTTGGACATCGGGAGGGAGGGAGCTTGCACACCGGGAGGGAGCTTGCAGAACAACTGCTGCAGAGAGACTCCCGGTACAACCAGGGAATGTGCACGCAGGCACGTTAGGCGGGGGCTCGCCATTACGTACCCTACCTCTACTGTACTGCCGGAATGGAGGAGCAGGGAAGGAGCGAGCTTTCCGATGCTCCTGTCCGGTCCTGTGGGTCCGGTAAGTTACTGTACATTCATTTTTTGCTTGTTTACTGTAAAGCCAATGTTTAGTGGAACTGGGGGAACAAACCATGCACATTTCAAGTACATTTGCTGGCAATACAAATGTTAGGAAACTACAACTCCCAACATGCTTTGATTGCTGGGAGTTGTAGTTTCCAAACATCTGGAGAGCCTCAGAGTTACCTGGGAAAGGTAAATCATTTTAGGTAATTACAGGTTTGCAGTAGTGGTGATAATTTCTACCCTTAGCTTATACTCGAGTCAATCGATTTTTATTAATTTTTCAGGTAAAAATGGGTACCTCGGCTTATACTCGGGCGGCTTATACTCGAGTATATACGGTACAATAAGATTTATTTGCCAGTGTTATGAATTGTTAATGAACTTGTTGTGAATGAACTTGTTCCCTCTCTACACTTCTCCACAGTATAACAATACAGTTTATTTAGATGGTAGAGTATTGGCTGCACTCACTTCTGAAGATTAGAGATGGATTGTTTCCGCAGTACCTGGTTCCGAGTCGGATTTCCGAAATCTGAGGATCTGGCGGATTTTCCAGTATTCAGCTTTTCAAATTTTTTAAAACAATTCAAGGATTTCTGAAATTTTTGAAAATTCCTAGACATTTATTCCATTGACTTTAATGGTTCCGCTTGCAGATTTTAGAATTTTCAATTTTTTTTGAAAATCTGTGAATCCTCAAGCAGAATGGATTTTTAGAAGTTCAGTCATCTCTATTTTGTCTCAAAACTGGTTTTAACAAAACCAAAATAACCCCAACAAGCAATGATTAAAAGGGGGAATTCAGTTTTATTCATAGACTCCCAAATATTAAATACACCAGCTATATTAACATTATTATTGAATTTTTATAATATATAACTATTGAAGTTTATATGCAGTTTTTAGGTATTTGGGGCTGGCCAGACAATTTTCTAAATGTTAATATAGCTGGTGTATTTAATATTTGGGAGTCTATGAATAAAACTGCATTCCCCTTTTAATCATTGGTTGATGGGGTTATTTTGGTTTTGTTTTAGGTGTTCCGATTGTAATACGTTTTATAGTCTTGTTGGGATCCAGACTATTACCCCGCTAAATTAAGTAGGAGGGGCTTACTATAATACAAAACTGGTTTTGCCTTAAATTTAAATTTTTCCACCATTGAAATTTTGTGACAAAACTGAGATTTAGAAGCAATCCTACCAGTGTTTTACAAACCTACTGGGTGACAATCACACAGTTTTGCCATCGAGCTTAGCTATTTTTATTCACAGATTATTTTTTTTATCTTGCAACATATGTTCATGGTCTCACCAATAATATATTTCAATGATAAGAAATATCTGTCTAGTTATAACTGCTCTGGGATTTCCCAGTGTTCTATATACTATTGGTTACTGGTGTGCACCATTCTTTTAAGAGAAAGCTTATATCTTTATTCATTTTACAAGTATATCATACCTCTAGCTAAAGCCTTGTACAAATGTAAGATCTTACCGCCAACGAAGGACCCCAACTTCATGGCACATGGGTGACGAATGACACAGGTGTATTGTAAAGCTGGGACTGGGTACACCCAGTACAGATTTTATAGCCAATGGCAGACAGATTTCAGAGTTCTGGAAAACAGCTGATCAATGCACATTCCAGGGTGCTATGCAGTATCATAGTATCTGGGCTAGTGTATATAGTAAAACATAGGGGATTTATTATGTATTTATGAAAGTAAAAAGCCTCTCATCCATGTGAAGGTTACCCCGGTATAGAAGGTCCTAACTAATTAACTCACAGTGGCATAATTAGGAATCACTGTGCCCCCTAAAAAAACCCTATCCCTGCCTCTGCTTCGGCAAGAGTGGTTGTCTGTGAGTGGCTGTATCTGTCATAGGGAAAGTATGAAGCTGGGGGTCCCTCCTGGCTACTGTGCTGCTCCCTTATTAGATACTGGGAAAGTTGCCTCCCTAAATATTGCATTGGATCTGTAACAGGTTTTTGCTCCCCCTCCTCCAACTGGCTGGGTATAGGGAAGGGCACTATCAAATTCCTGTATTCTCTGTTGTAATTAGGATCCCTGATGCCTTTGGGGGTGGGGTGTTTTCATTTCAGGCCCCCCAGATTTCCTGCTTTGCTGAGGACCCCATATTCTACAACTTTATCAATTAAGTTAGGCAGGTTTCCCACTACTCCCGGATCTTCTGGGAGTCTCGTGCAAATCGGGGTGGTCTCCCACGCTCCCACCGATCTCCCGCAATGGAGAAGGGTCCTGAATCCCCTCCCTGTTACACCGCCTTTATGTGTGTCACACCCCTGGACTGCCCATGCCACACCCCTAACCCCGCCTCCCCGGCCCCCACCCCTAATGCATAAGCCCTGCCCACTTTGCGACATCAATGATGTCACACAGCATAGCCACGCCCCCTCGCCACAACCCCTCGCCCACCCTGCCCGGAAGGACGAAGAGGCAAGGTGGGATGTCTGTATTTAGGATACAGACACAAGACAGTCACATTCGGTTAATAATGAGCTCATCTAAAAATTACAAACAGCGAAATGATGTCAAAGTTATTAATCCTCAGGGCCCTAAATCTATTTTTCACTGAGTCCAATAATGTTCACAGCCCAACAGTAAAAGAGAAATGCTCATTTTAATTGGTCGGATCTATAGGGAAGAAAAGAGCTAAAAAAAAAAAGACGTAAGAAAGATCAATGTCCCCGTGTTCGAGTTAATTCACAGGAAACACAATTGTTTGTTTTCAGCAACATAACGCTTTTGTTCCAAAGAAGCATTTGGATATAATGGCAGCTAAGTGCACTGCAGAGGCATTAAAACAATTTGCCTTGAATGGTGTTAACGACTTTTACAGACAATAGCTTTAAACCTATAATCATCTTTTATTTTTTATTTATTTCTTTTTTTAATTCTTTAAATTCTTGCATTGCTAAATAATTCGAAATTCCCTTTAAGCCGCTCGGAACACAGAGAATGATGCGGTTTATTATTCAACTGACAGATTAATGGCCTTCAGATTTCATAGCAATCAGCACAGATTAGAGGCATGACATGCTGTTAGCACAGGATTCAGTAATTGGAAGGAGATTGCGGATCGCTCGCCTGCACCGGTTTCAAGTGAGCCGTCCACTCTTTCCAATTTCTAATAACACACTGCGTCCCGTGCTGAATTTCCACGGGATAATACTCAAAGCAGGTTATGCAGGGAAATACATGTTAAATTATGCAATGTGTCACTGAGCTGTCATTCTAATTGATAAGGGGTTTTCCAGGGGAATAAATAAGATACTGAAGAACCATCTGTCCACTGAATAATTAAAGTGTTTAGAATGAAAAAACGGTGGAAAGTCTCCGCAGGTTCTAGAAATCCTCTTCATTCAGCACAGAAGATGAAAGTGTTAAATCGGAAACATGAAATATGGATTCACGCCCTTCTTCCTATTACACCTTAAACCAGGAACAGGAAACTTTTAGCACTTGAGTTGTGGCAGAACTAACACTACCTGCATCTCTGGGTCCTGTGCAGTGTTCCCTCTGCACGCACAAATTTCTGCAGGTCTGCGCACACAGTTTAAATTGGTGCGCACACAAAAATCTTCTGGGATATAAGTGCTGCGGTATGGAGCGCACAAAATTTACATTTGCATGCGCACAGAAAATATGTTTCTGCGCACTCGGCCAATTTGAGGTTAGAGGGAACATTGGTCCTGTGGTTCTAGTACAGCTAAAATATAAAATGTTCTTGTCCCTTAGGCTGAGGCCACACTACGCTTCCAGTGTATCCTAGCACGCTGGAAGCGATTGCGCACGTTTGCGGTGAGCGTTGGCAGTGTGATAAAATTTTGCGAAGTTGCATAATTAGCGGAATGCAGGGCAGTGCAGCACACCTACAGGGAGATTCAATAAAAGTTCTTATCGCTTAAAATGGTGCTAATTTTGCCCCAACCAATCAGATGTTAGCTTTCAAATGTTACATAAGATCTGATTGGTTGGGGCAAAATTAGCACCATTTTAAACGATAAGAACTTTTATTGAATCTCCCTGCTTATCGTTTAAAATGGTGCTAATTTTCCCCCAACCAATCAGATCTTATTTAACACTTGAAAGCTAACATCTGATTGGTTGGGGCAAAATTAGCACAGTTTTCAACGATAAGAACTTTTATTGAATAACCCTAATGGTGTGGCATTTGGCCTACACAAGTGTGTGCCTTTTAACATGTGATCGGATCGCTGTGGTGTGGCCTAGCCCTCACTCACTAAGGGCTAGGCCACACTAGCGCGTTTTACGCGCGTTTGCGCACGCGTTTCGCGCTCGCGTTTGCGCCCGCGATTTTCGCTAAAATGGAAATCGCGGGAGCGCAAAAATTCCCGCGATTTCCGATGCGCATGCGATTGCGCGTCCGTTCGCGTTATGGGAACGCATGCGTTCACCATTTTTGGTGCGTTAACGCATGCGTTTCCATAACGTGAAAAGGCGAAAACGCATGCGCAAAACGCGAGCGCGAAACGCGCAAGAATCGCGCACACAATCGCGTGCGATAACGCTCGCGATTTTGTGCGCGATTCCTGTGCGTTGCAGTGTGGCCTCACCCTAACTGACTGGTTGCTGTACATTAATAACATAAAGTTTTGCACCTCTTTTTGCATTAGCCCCTTTAGAGAATCTTTAACAAATAGTGATTTCATCTTTGTAACTAAGCGCTTGTTCACACCTGGTCAGTTTTTGTCTGTTTCCGGGAAGAAACGTTGGTTGCAGCTTGTATTTCTCTCCAGAACCAAATCTGTTATTAGCAAAAAGATAGGAAAAACTCAGACAGACCAAAAGGAACGAGAAACACGGAACGTCCATTTTTATCCACCCCTAACCCCTGCCCCACCTCCTGTTTAGCCATTGCCACCTCCAGCTCGGCCGCAAGGAATATATGTCCAACCTGGAGAAAATGCAATTCTCTTTATGCAGCATGGCAAACAATGGCCTGGCTAAGGATGCCAAGAACTCCAGCCTATAGAATAGTTGGGCTAAATCCAAAATATTTATAATCCCTAATGTAAACAGAAGCTTGCTGTCGGGTTGGAATGAATAGATAAGTGTTACTTCATGCTGAAAGACAGAATATAAATATTTACATTGTTAAATCTCTCCTGACATAATAGTAGCCACTGACTGTCAAAGTCATATTACAACAAGAAGAAACTACTCGCAAATCCAATCAAGTGTAATAAGAGAAAACTAAAGTTCTGATTTCCATTTGAGTGAAGTGTAATTATGGATTTAATCTGATGAATCTTTCACGTCAGGCTGATTTTAATTACATTGAAACTCACATTGCTCTGTTCATTAAAACTTGCCCGTTTATATGAAGGGATCCAGGGAAGAGGGGACTTTAATGGCAAATTAAAGGCAATCTTTAGAGACATACATAAAATATTAAAATAAATAAAGCAATAGACTTCAAAAGTACTTGAATTTATTTTTTTTTCCTTAAAGTGTAACTGTGGTCTCCAATTCTTCCAAATAAGTTAGGGTTGTTTTGGAAAACCATCTGCCATACCTTTAAAATGAACCCTAAGGGCTAGGCTACACTAACGCCTTTTTTGCGTGTTTGTGCTCACGTTTTGCGCATTCATCTTTGGTTAAAATGGAAATTGCTGGATTGCAAGAATTCCTGTGATTTCCAATGTGCATGCAATTGCGCATGCATTTGCATTTAGCATGCACCATTTTTTACACGTTTGCAAAATGTCAAATTACAAAAACGCACACTTCCTCTTTTTAGCCATGTGACCAGCAAGTATTCATGTGACCAGCCTTTGCCTGCATTAATAGTGTCCCCATCTCAACTGTCAATTTTTTCCCCAGGAACTCAGTTAAGACTTTTCCTTAAAGACTTAACTGAGCGTGCTTCCCCCTGGGGCAGAAGGGCAGAGAAGAGGTCAGGGGATGTCACTCAACCAACTAGAAGTAGGAAATGTGTGCATTCACCCCAGTATAATTTCTCAGAGGCTGCAGTCAGAAATGTGATTTGGAGCTCATTATAAAGGAAAAACTGCAGGCCTTCATTAAACCCTAACTTGTTTGGAGACCACAGTTGCCCTTTAAATGCTTCTTCAGGCCTTGGTGAGCTACAGCTCACACCTTGGAATGCTGGGATTTGTAGTATCGTTTATATTTCTTTAGGGCTGCAATTTAAAAATCTTTATAAGAAAGGACAATTAGAGGGAAGATGTATATAAAAGTGAAAGTATATACTGTAACACTGACAGTAGTATATATACAGGGTGGGATTTACCATTAGGCATGTGCCATGGGGTACCTGTGATTAAATCTGTCCACCTTTTTGATACTTCACTATTGGCAATTTTATTTGCTGCACATGAAGTTTTATGTTTCGTGGTTAATATTTGAAACATTTTGTGGGTTTTGCTGTTCCCAGATTTCTCCATAATATTGCAAAACTACCTACCAGAATTGCCAGAAATCTGAAAAACATGAAGCTATAAAGGGCATGCCCAACCTACCTAAATATGTACTTACCTTTTCCTTAAGGGACATAAGCCCTAACCACTGTTCCATAAGGGTGGGTGCACACCATAAGATATTTCCAGCTGACCGACTGCTATTTGCGGTCGCCCGGATATATCTTTTGGTGTGGGGCGGCCAGCTGTGACCGATTGTGCGGTACATCACGTCCGACTGTGCGATTCCCTATGGGACTACACGATCGGTAGCACTCAGTCGGGACACAATCTCTGCTGGTGTATACCCAGCCTTAGAAATCTTGCCTCTCAACCTGCTGCAGTCCTCTAAATTTCTCCCACCGCTAGCTTCCCCTCTGTTATTGGCCAATAATAGACTAGAGTTTACAACTCACCATCCTATGCACACTTGATCTCGATTAAAAGCTTGTAATCATGGGGTAGAAACATTTACTATATTACAGGAGCAGTGTGGAGTATTGCAACAGGCTGAGAAAACTTCAAATGGAAGAGTGGAGCGATTAGGGCTTATGTCCCTTTTTAATTAGGTGGACATAAGAGTTTAAAGGACAACTATACTCCCCTTTTCCACGCGCCACACCTGAATTGCACCCAGGGTGAGGACATAAACCAATAGGTCCTTACCCCTGAGTACTTTACTGATCAGCTGTTATATTTACATGAAATTTCATTCATCACTCTGGTCCACTTTACCCCTCAGCTACTGTAAGTGAAAGTCGGTGGTTTGGCCAATGGGAAGACACGCTTCTTTGCAGAGCGCATCTTTCCACTGGCTACATCCAATTCCACCTCCTTAGCCCTGCCACCCAATCACGCATCTCAGACTGTCTCCATGCTGTCTCCTCATGGGTGGCGCACTGATGCCTCACACTAAACCTGATTAAAACCGAGCTAATCATATCCCACCTAAACCTGGTCCTATCCCGCCTTTTTCCATTTCTGTGCACCCCCAATTACCCAATTCAGTCGGAACATTGTTTAGGGGTTATTATTGATTCCTCTCTCTCCTTTTACAATCACATTACCTTTGTTTGCTAAAAGTTGTTGCATTTTTCTTCGTAACATCCATAGATTCCTTTCTCTTCCGACTACTGCAATGCTTATCCATGCACTCATTCTATCACACATGGACTATTGTAACCTTCTGCTTTCTAGTCTTCCTGATTCCCATTTTTCTCCACTTCAGTCCACACTTAACTCTGCCGCATGCACTGTCTC
This sequence comes from Hymenochirus boettgeri, assembly GCA_019447015.1. Classification (NCBI taxonomy): domain Eukaryota; kingdom Metazoa; phylum Chordata; class Amphibia; order Anura; family Pipidae; genus Hymenochirus; species Hymenochirus boettgeri. The sequence continues at coordinate 259,148,845 of CM033473.1, read as the reverse complement.
ACTCTCTAACAATTGGGAAATTAAATCTCCTCTGTGCTGCAAGTCTACCTGGCTTCCCATTAAACAGCGCATTATCTACACAATCCTTCCCTTAACATTTAAATCCCTTCACTGTTCTGCTCCTTCTTTTATTTCTTCTCTTGTTTCCCCATATGTCCCTGCTCGTACCCTCCCCTCATCACAGAACCATCTCTTATACAGACCCCCCACTCAAACTGCCTCCTCTCGCCTTAAATCTTTTTCTCTTGTGGTTCCTGTCCTCTGGAATTCTATTATCCTCTCTCTTCATCAAGAAACCTCAATAAACAAGTTTAAATCTAACCTCATTCTATCTCTCTGAGCACAGCACAGCATAGGACTGTTCACACTGCACCAGTTATTACTTTAGCACTTCCACCATTTCCTATGTATCTGTATGTTACCCACCTAATTAGATTGTAAGCTCTACAGGGTAGGGACCTCTTTCCTCATGTTACATGTTTCAAGCACTTTTATATTTCATGATGCTTATACTTTATATATTTATGTATTTATTGTCCCCCTTGTAAGACCTTTTGTATTCTATATTGTACAGCACTGCATCCCCTATAGTATTTGAGATTGAATAAAGACATATGTCCATCCAGTCCAACCCATCTAGCAATATCCTCATTTCCTGCCTAACTGTTGATCCAGAGGAAGGCAAAAAAAAACACCACCAAAAGGGGAAAAAAATTCCTTCCTGACTCCAAGTGGCAATCGGAAATTCCCTGGATTAACTCTACTTTATGAATCAATACCAGTAACTTGTAACATTCCTTGTTTGCAGAAACTCATCCAGCTTTTTTTTTAAACTGAACAATGAACCTGCCATTACAACGTCCACTGGAAGACAGTTCCATAGCTTTACCGTTCTCACAGTGAAAAACCCTTTCCGAACTTGAAGCCTAAACCTTTTTTCTTCAATTCTTAAGGGATGCCAGCGTGTCCTCTGACATGTTCTATTGGTGAACAATGCCCCAGATAGTTTATTGTATGGCCCGTTAATGTATTTATACACAGTAATCATATCCCCACGCAAGTGCCTTTTATCCAGTGTACATAATTGTAACTTTTCCAGTCACACAGGATTCCAAAATTGCACTGTATATTCCAAATGAGGCCTTACCAATGCTTTGTAAAGAGGGAGAATAACATTTTCCTCCCTTGAATCCATACCTCTCTTTATACGAGACAATACCATGCTGGCTCTGGCTGTTGCCGCCTGGCACTGCTTTCTTCCTTTAAGTTTGCTATCCACCAAAACTCCAAGATCCCTTTCCAACAGGGATTTACTTAACACAGAGCCATTTATAGTATAAGCAGCACAAGGATTTTTAAGTCCAAAATGCATCACCTTACATTTATCAACATTGAATCTCATCTGCCACTTAGCACCCCAATGTTACAATCTATCTAGATCCCCCTGCAACGATTGCACATCCTCTGAAGTTTTTAATGGTTTTTAATGGTCAACAAACCTTGCTGACAATACCCACTTCCAAATCATTAATAAATAGATTAAATAGAAGCGGCCCCAACACAGAACCCTGTGGCACCCCACTTAGCACTTTAGTCCATAATGATGAAGCCCCATTAACAACTACTCTCTGTATCCTATTCATTAACCAATTTTCTATCCATGTACAAATGTGACTCCCCAGACCAACAGACCTTAGCTTATACATTAGTCGCCTATGGGGGACTGAATCAAAAGCCTTTGCAAAATCCAAGTAAACTACATCTACTGCTATGCCAGAGTCTAAATTTCTACTAACTTCCTCATAAAAGCCAAGCAATCTGTCTACATGATCCACCACATGCTGAATCCTAGCACCAGGCAGGCAACACACAATTCGGCATGTAGGGTCTTGGCAGCAGATTACCCTATCTACCTTCCTTATAATGGAGTCCCCTACCACCTGCCTAGCATTCCTGATCGTTAGTTCCTCCTCCCTTGTATCAGAGATGGCAGTCCCCTGGGTGCTCAAGGAACTATCCCTCTCCATACACGCTAATTCCGAGGTGTCCTCCACTTCATTACCTAAGGCGGCAAATTGGTTGGGATGGGCAATCTGGGAAGAAGCCACCCTACCCTTCCGTCCCCCACTTCCTAACCCTAACAAAACTACCTCCCCCCTCAACCGTCCGTCCCACCCACCTCTATACTGGCCCCAGCCAGTGCCTGCTGACCCCCCAGATTTGCCAATCCCTGCAATGCTGCAAGCTGCCCCCTTAGACTCTCCACCTCAGCTTCCAAACGGGCAACCCACTCACACCTGAAACAGACATAGGTCCCCTGGAACATCTGCTCCAGGTTCCTATACATGTGGCAGGATGCACATTGCATGGTACCGACAAAACGTTCCCTTCTAAAAGACAAAACCAGCACAGTGATGCACAAACCTTGTTTAATTGTCCTTCTTGTTTCAATGTCCTTCTTTTTCTATGACCTTGAGATCAAGGTCCTTTAGGACTGTAGAAACAGAACGAGTGGCAGGTAAACTTCATGTAAGCATAGCAGCTGATCAGTAAAGTACCCAGGGGTGAGTTAGTGGTTTATGGATTCTATTAGTAGGTGCAAGATGAAGAGCAAGGGAGGAGTGAGCATAATATAGTATAAATATAAAAAATAAACCTGTGATGCCCAACAACAAGTGGCCCACCCATGTTTTTTTGCTGCATGGGGGGTGTCAATACAATAGGGTTCCAAGTCCAACACATAATGTGGAATTGCTGGTGGAATGAAAATTATTCATTCAGCTCTATTAAGGGTTCTGAAAGCTTGCTATGGTTATCTCAGTTAATAACAGGTATCAAGGCACGTTTTATGCTTCATCTCAAAACACACACACGTGTTACACAAATGAAAGGGAATTCGGATATTTACATTTTCGGATTTCTCGGTTCCCAGTTTGCCTTCATATACGCAGACACTGGCTTTGGGGAAACCAATAGCTGGTACATTTCTGTTTGTTAACATTAGGAAGTGACCAATAACTTTACTCTGGGAGAATGCTTTGTTCAATGGTAAATAAACAAACCACAGTACACAGCAGTTGCTTATTTAATGGGAATAGTAGACGAGATAGACAAGGAAAAGTCAATGAGATTACCGTGGGAACATTTTTCTCAAAATAAAAGGTTCAGCACTCAAAAGCAGGAAACAATAACCAGTGCACAGACAAAGTTGACCTCTCAATTAGAGCCTCAGAATGTACCCACAATAAATACAATTATTTTGTTTTATTGGCTATGAAGGTGGAATTTCAATAAGTCCACCAAAGAGAAGAGAAATTGTAACCATTCCGCAATATCATGGATCCATTCAGCTTTACTGGGATCTAGACTTATTATTGCTTATTTTTAATTGATCCCCAGTGTATGGAAAGTTAATTTGTCTGTCCTAGCGACTGAGGACTAATTGGGGAATGGGGGGAGGGACATCATTGATTTCCATAGATTAGAGGTCACAATCTAACGGCTTTACAGTGAACTGTGCAATGCCACCTTCCTTATGCTTATCTTTTGGAACTATGCAATATTGTGACATTAGGCTAGGAACACACCATAAAATGTTTCGTCCCATCAATTATTTGCCACTAGCGAGCAGTTGGCTGGACAAATCACTGTCCATAGGTGACAGCTCGATTGGCCATGATTTTCCCACATACCTGATTGTCCATTGGTCCAATTCGGACGAACGGGTGACTGTGAAATAGCTGTGTTATGTGCAGTGTCCTGCCAAACCACCAGACACATGCTCCCTTGCCTAATGAGTCCTGTAAAACGATTGGCTAGAGACTACTAGTGGGCGTGGTTAATTGTTTGAGGGATCATTTACTTATAGATAATTTTTCATTGAAGGACTGGACCTGCTATTTAAGCTAAATAAGAACACCAGACTCATCTCAGATTACATGGCAGATTCCATTAGAAGTATACATATGGAACACACATTTACCTGATCAACCTTTCCATATTCTGTATAGGGAGCAATCATTGGATGACTATATATTTTTACGATTTATATTGTCCTGGTTTAATTAATGTAAAGGCCAACAGCAATGGGTGATTGACCGCAGAATTAGTCCAAATAAGTGTCCAATACCTTCAGATTTGTGAATTTGATACCCAGCATTACATTCGAAATCATATTTACAAAGACTTTTAGTAGAATTAAAACTTGTATACAGGTAAATCCCCCCCCCCCCCCCCCCCTAAACGGTAATAGTTTGAAATCTGGAATATATAAGTCTAACCTGAAATCCTGCACAATGTCCTGTTTCCCGTTTCTGCTTCCTGGTTCTTCCAGTTAGTAACTGTCAGTTACTGATTTGACATTTGACATCACAGCCAATGACTGAATGTTAATCCTCTAGCTGCCTCTTCTGAGCATGCCCAGGCTCAGTACAGGTCACTAAATTGCTCAGTTTACATGAGGCACCCAGAAGCATAGCAGGCATACAGTAATGAATTCATAGGACAAAGTATGATATATCAACATATTTTAAAGAGGCCATTCTTTCTAAAAGATTTCATTATGAGGGTGGAGTTGTCCTTTAACAATTTCTGTTCTTACAATTCATGGACCTTTAAACCTTTAAATGTAGATTTGGTTGTGTCCAAAAACAAACCCTCTTTCCAAAACCCAGAGTCTGTATAATGAGACCCAGGTGATTGATTATGTCTACCACTATGTAAGAAAATGTCTGTTTATTGTTCTGTATTTGTATAGCAGACACGTGCCTTGTGTCCTTACTCCTAGTGCCAAGCACTAGAGTTCCATTACCTTGCCTTTTCCATTGATAATGTCTAATTATAACAACCACTTATACCGCAGATTAAATTGAGGTAAGCATGCTCATTTGGTAATATAGGAGAAACACAGACCAGTGGCTGGAGCTACCATGGCTGCTTAGTAAAACCTAAACAATTAACCAAGAATTTGCTTTCATGATAGAAATGAACAGTCAGACACACTGGTTGGGTGAATACAGAAGGCCACAGCTTTATTGACACATTTCTTTAACATATGGTCAATTAATTAGCCAGATCTTAATTTATGCATCCTTGCATCTTAATTACATAACCCGAGCCGTAGCCAATGCTAAATGCCAAGCCTCTGGGTCCCAAGAGGGCATGTAACGGCTCCCAAACATAATCTTCGCAAGGATGCATCCGCCAGCTGTGACTCCAACAACACATTATAAATATATAACAACAAACAAATAACTTATCAAACTTTCTTAACTATAGGGAGGAAGGGAAGAACCTTCTCCCTGCTAGCAATCAGACAAAATGGCGCCCGCCGCCTCATGACCCGCCCCTTTATACCTTGGATGAGGTCAGCACTGACATCTGCGCCGACATCATCCTCTTTGACCGCCGCGGCCAATCTGGCTTGCATAGCGACGGAATGACGTCACACGCAGGCCGCGACCAGGACCCACGCTGACGCCCCATGGAGGCACCGCCCAGAAGGGGACTACAACTCCCAGCATCCCTTGGGAAGCACCACCAGCCCCAGGTCACACGCTCCGGCCCCTAACACGGGCCGGAGCTACCATCACAAGTAAAAAATTAAATAAACCTCATAGATAATTAGGCCACCAAATGACTTAACCATGAAACTTCCTATTCGCTGCTGCTAATGTAAATGAGATGATTTCTGTCAAAGCAAAAATAAAATCAACTAATGTGTAATTTACTGCAGACACATTTTTTAAAAGATCCCTAGAAGATGAACTTCCATGTCTGCAATTTACTGTCCTCTGACTCAGACGTAATAAACAATTTCTTGTCCACTTCCAATATTAATTGGGTACAATGTGCACTGAAAGCTTGTCCCATTCCCAGGAAAATTGTTACTTGTTTCCTAGAGATCATTACCATTATTTTATCTGACCGGTATTAATAGGATCGGAATGTGCTGTTTAAGTGAAATTACAATATTTCCACAGCGCAGATTTTAGTGCAAAGTTCTGTTATCTGGACAGGTCAGCAAATCTCCTGATATTGTGGATATTTATCAAATGGATCTAGTGACAGTTATTGGTGCTAGAACCCCGTACAGAGTTCCCTGGTACAGAGTACACATGGTAGTTATTTCGGCTTGGCTACCATGACCGACATTTCAGTGCGACCAATCGTATGGTCCATAGGAAACCAAAATTTACATCCGATTGATTGACATCGTCCGGCAGTGGCCTGTGCAACCAAGGTACTGAAATATCGATCAGATGGTCAGGCTGAAATGTTGGCCCATGTGTTCCTAGCCGAATGTTAGCCATATGCAGCCAGTCTTTACAAATGTTATTTAAAGTGTACGTATACTGAAAAAATGACTGCGTTATCTTAATCTATAGATAAATACATGTAAGTAGCAATTACTGTACAGACTTGCCACTTTGGCCAACAATATCATGTATATGGCTTCTTGGTAGGGGGGATCTGAATTGCTGCCCAAAACGGACATTTTTCTGTCATGTGCCTGATGTATATTGCACGTCTCTATGGGCCTTTAGAACACATGGCAGATATCAAGGACATTCCCTACTGTATAGGGGAAACTGTAAAGCCTGGCACACAGGCAGATCCCAGCCAACCCCGGCTCATGATTAATAAAAGAAAATGTGCAATGAATGAATTAATATTCACCAACATGTTCAATCATCAGACATAGAATATACTGTAGGTCCCTGTGTACCAGGCCTTACTATATATACTGTAACTGGAAATAACATAAATGGAGAGTTTTCTGGCTGTAAAATACTAATTGGTTCAGAATGAAAAAACAGTCTGTTAACTGAAGCACAATCTATCAGTGTAAAAATCAGGGTAGCACTCAATGCATTTAAAGGGCATGTCCACCCCCAAAACTATAATCCCCCCAACTACTGGCCCCACCATGTAGTGTAGTTTAATCCTTACCTAACATCCCAGCCCCATAGGGTTCTCCTGTAGTCCCCCCCCAAAGTCCCAAAAACTGCCCACCAGGAGGCTAGCAGAGTCCATATAGGACTCTGCCTCCTACCTGGCCTCAGGTAGATTTTTGCCATGCGTACTGCAGCCCTTCTCCCCCTCCCTCCCCCTCCCCTCCCGATTCCCTCCCCCTAGCATTTAACCCTTTTAGTATAGGCTTCCCACTGGTCCCCCAGCCCCAACCTCATAATTTTTATTTTAAGAAAGCTCCCCAAACTCTTACTTACCTCTCCTCTTTCCTCCGCTGAAGTGAGCTGCCGGCAGCCGCGTCCATGATTGGCTGCAGCTCAGCCAATCACAGACGCGGCTGCCGGTCCCGCCCCTCTGCTTGCATTTCTCGCAAGCAGAGGGCCGGGAGCGCGGCGGAGGAAAGAGGGGAGGTAAGTAAGAGTTTGGGGAGCTTTCTTAAAATAAAAATTATGCGGTTGGGGCTGGGGGACCAGGGGGAAGCCTATATTAAAAGTGTGATTTAAGGGTGGACATACACTTTAAACCAATAGAAACCAATTTCCAATAGAACATGTAGTAATTGATGGGTTTTATTGCTTATCAGTTCATTACATTGCATTATAAAAACCAACATTCCATTTGAACACAGTTCTGATAAAAGGCCAATCCTGGCAATGTCCAAAGGGATAGATCTTTTATCGTCTGTATGTGTGGGCAGAAATTAAAATAGACTCCTATACTTACATAGGATGCAATAGCAGCTGCTGGCCACCTGAATAATCTTCCACTACAAAGTATAAAAAGAGCTTTGGGACTATGCGTAGACAGTTTTATAGCCACATACAAGGTCCTGGCAAAGCTTCCATAGGCTGTATGGGAATTGGTTGGCTGTGGGCCTACACATGGACTGATCGGATTTGCTACATAAAGTAAAGGTAGCTGGTATGACCATTGTAAATCTTCCGCCAGCCCAGGCTGACGACAATGATGACACAGTAGTTAGTTGGCATCATGGTCAGGCACTTTTCAGCTCACAAGTCCTGTATGGACACTTTGTTGCCCAAAATGTTTGGTCAGGGCTCATTGCCCAATACATCGATTGTCGGTTGAAACATTTCTGTCAGCTGTTTAACCATACAGAATCAGAAATTTCATGCGCGTCCAGGCATTCTGTGCAGTATTTTTGAAAATTTTAAAAATTTCTAGAAATGTAAAATTTCTAAAATCGAAAATTTTACTTCTAGAAACTTCTAGAAATTTCAAAAATGGTTCTGCATTTTCGAAAAATCTCCAAAAATTCAGAAATCTACCAAGTTCAAGTTTCGGTGGATCCATAAAATCAGCTTCAGAACCGAGTTTGGATTCGGGTCCATCTCTAATCCCCATGCAAGCACCTTTACTCTAGTGTGCATAATTGTAACTCCCATCATCTCTACTCCAGCTCTGCCCTACCAGTTGGGGCGTGTTGGCTTTTGCTGCCACATTTAAGGAGTTCACCCTAAAACAAAGTTTTCCTAATCTAAAGGTGTTTTCCCTACAGAAGCCCTACCACTCACTTGCTGTTTTACTCTACAATGAATAATCATTCTCGTGAGTAAACATGAATGCTATTGGCTCTGTTTACATGGTGGCTAACAGGGACTGATGGTAGTTTTATCTCACAAGTGACCAAACTTTCCTTTTCGCAGCTGACGCCAAGGGGGTTGTAATATTTGGTGCAATATTCTGGCTGCTATTCCCAAAGTTATCGCCTCTTCTACATTGTATCAGCTTGTTAGGAAATCACAGATGCGCAGAGGTCTCATACAGGGAAGCCAGGTTAAACATTGTCTGGTACAAAGCAAAGATTGCCAGCGGAGGGAGGTGGTAATGGTAGCCAGAATATTCCATCCTCCTGATATCTTTTAGAAACCTGTGAATGGAATGGTTGGCATTGCTTTATAAAGAAACAATGCGGGTGCATTTTTATTTTTAGGTGTGGACAAGGACTCAAGTAACTATCAATGCTAACCAATAAGCAGGAGCATAACATCAGGGGCACGGGCCCTCCCGCAACCTTGGAGGCTAGGTCCCTAACATCCCCTCCACCCTTTCAGCTGTTTTTAAACAGCTGGTCGCGTGTCTACAGTACAGGTACGCGCAATGAGCTGTTTAAAAGACCGGTAACAGTCTTTTAAACAGATGATCGCACGTATCTTTACTGAGGATGTGCGATCAGCTGTTTAAAAACCCCTGGGGGCACCCTGTGATGGCGGAGGCTGCTGTAGCATTGTTACTCTACTGCCAATAAGCCACCATGTTACCCATGTTAGGGCTAATCCTTATTTAATTTGGCAGTCTTTCCTCCAGATATTTAAATGAAAAGTTGAATGTGAATTTAATTCCCAACACGATATTTTTATTTCACTGAAAACCTGTGAACACCAATGGCCTCAAATAAAATGTGTTACATTTGAGCATATGGCAATAATGAGCTAAAGGCATATTCTATTCTACAACTTATCATAGAAAGCAACTTTCTTGCTGCGGTTTATTTTAAATTCAAAGATCGACTTTTTACTGCCATCTACTGGTGTTTTCATCTCAAAATCCAAAAATAAACTTCCAAAAAACTTCAGCCTAAACCGTCGGATCCGACGGTATCGGGGCTTTATCGTTATGTGTGTACCTTCGTTTCCTGAACGAGCATATCTAGCACAAATAGGGAGCAGGGCCGGATTTCCCACTAGGCCACCTAGTCCGTGGCCTAGGGCGGCACAGCCACTAGAGGCGGCAAAAAAAAAAAAGAAAGAAAGAAAGAAAAGGGTAAAGCAGCATTGCACCCCCATTTTAAATGTACACAATGCACATTAGTTGGCACACAGCAGAGCTTTGTTAAATCAGAAATGGGCAGCGATTGCCGATTTGCTAGGGGAGCAGGTCCCTCCCCCACTTACAAAGCTCTGCTTCAGCCAATAAATGACAGCGTACAGGTGTATAGGCAGTACAAGTTAGCTGGCCTAGGGGAGAAAAAAGTATAAATACGGCCCTGATAGGGAGAACGCTCGGAACTGTGTGTATGCAGATCTTTGAAAGACAGGATCTTGCAGATCCTGTATGTCATCTTTCAGAAATCTGTACTGTGTGTACCTACCATAAGGCGCAACTTTAGGCACAACTTGCAAACAAAGCAAAAACACATACATCAGAGCCAAATGGCTGATGTTTCGATATTATGGTTTGTCAGCCAGAAATATTCGTCTTGAAAGACCAATCAGACATGTCGGAAAATCTGGTGATTATGGGGTCTGCTATAGGGCGCATGATTGGTCACATTGGTCACCGATGATGTTCAGGGCCAACTGTGTGTACCTAGCTTTAACATTTAACACTGCAGAGAGATGTAATCATTGAATGTAAAACACACATTACTGCAGTTATGGTAATAAACACATTACTGTAGTTATGATAATGAACACATTACTGTAGTTATGATAATAAACACATTACTGTAGTTATGGTAATAAACACATTACTGTAGTTATGATAATAAACACATTACTTTAGTTATAATAATAAAGACATTACTGTAGTTATGATATCAAACACAGACACATTACTGTGGTTATGATAATAAACACAAACACATTACTGTAGTTATGATAATAAACACATTACTGTAGTTATGATAATAAACATATTACTGTAGTTATGATAAACACATTACTGTAGTTATGGTAATAAACACATTACTGTAGTTATGATAATAAACATATTACTGTAGTTATAGTAATAAACACATTACTGTAGTTATGGTAATAAACACATTACTGTAGTTATGATAATAAACATATTCCTGTAGTTATGATAACCACATTACTGTAGTTATGGTAATAACACATTACTGTAGTTATGATAATAAACACATTACGGTAGTTATGATAATAAACATATAACTGTAGTTATGATAAACATATTACTGTAGTTATGATAAACACATTACTGTAGTTATGATAAACATATTACTGTAGTTATGATAATAAACATTACTGTAGCTATGATAATAAACACATTACTGTAGTTATGATAATAAACACATTACTGTAGTTATGATAACCGATTGCTGTAGTTATGATAATAAACACATTACTGAAGTTATGGTAATAAACACATTACTGTAGTTATGATAATAAACACATTACTGTAATTATGATAACACATTACTGTAGTTATGATAATAAACACATTACTGTAGTTTTGATAACATTACTGTAGTTATGATAATAAACACATTACTGAAGTTATGGTAATAAACACATTACTGTAGTTATGATAACACATTACTGTAGTTATGATAACACATTACTGTAGTTATGATAATTAACACATTACTGTAGTTATGATAATAAACACATTACTGTAGTTCTGATAACACATTACTGTAGTTATGATAATAAACACATTACTGTAGTTTTGATAACATTACTGTAGTTATGATAATAAACACATTACTGAAGTTATGGTAATAAACACATTACTGTAGTTATGATAACACATTACTGTAGTTATGATAATAAACACATTACTGTAGTTATGATAATTAACACTGTAGTTATGATAATAAACACATTACTGAAGTTATGGTAATAAACACATTATTGTAGTTATGATAATAAACATATTACTGTAGTTATGGTAATAAACACATTACTGTAGTTATGATAATAAACATATTACTGTAGTTATGGTAATAAACACATTACTGTAGTTATGATAACACATTACTGTAGTTATGATAATAAACACATTACTGTAGTTTTGATAACATTACTGTAGTTATGATAATAAACACATTACTGAAGTTATGGTAATAAACACATTGCTGTAGTTATGATAACGCATTACTGTAGTTATGATAATAAACACATTACTGTAGTTATGATAACACATTACTGTAGTTATGATAATAAACACATTACTGTAGTTATTATAACACATTACTGTAGTTATGATAATAAACACATTACTGTAGTTATGATAATTAACACATTACTGTAGTTATGATAATAAACACATTACTGTATTTATGGTAATAAACACATTACTGTAGTTATGATAACACATTACTGTAGTAATGATAATAAACACATTACTGTAGTTTTGATAACATTACTGTAGTTATGATAATAAACACATTACTGAAGTTATGGTAATAAACACATTACTGTAGTTATGATAACACATTACTGTAGTTATGATAATAAACATTACTGTAGTTATGATAATTAACACTGTAGTTATGAACTAACTAACACATTACTGAAGTTATGGTAATAAACACTTACTGTAGTTTATGATAATAAACACTATTACTGTAGTTATGGTAATAAACACATTACTGTAGTTATGATAACACATTACTGTAGTTATGATAATAAACACATTACTGTAGTTTTGATAACATTACTGTAGTTATGATAATAAACACATTACTGAAGTTATGGTAATAAACACATTGCTGTAGTTTATGATAATAAACACATTACTGTAGTTTTGATAACATTACTGTAGTTTGATATACACATTACTGAAGTTATGGTAATAAACACATTACTGTAGTTATGATAACACATTACTGTAGTTATGATAACACATTACTGTAGTTTATGATAACACATCTGTAGTATGATACACATTACTGTAGTTTTGATAATTAAACACATTACTGAGTTATGATAATAAACACATTACTGTAGTTCTGATCACATTACTGTAGTTATGATAATAAAACATTACTGTAGTTTTGATAACATTACTGTAGTTATGATAATAAACACATTACTGAAGTTATGGTAATAAAACATTACTGTAGTTATGTATAACACATTACGTAGTTATGTAATAAACCATTACTGTAGTGTTATGATAATTAACACTGTAGTTATGATAATAAACACATTACTGAAGTTATGGTAATAAACACATTACGGTGTTATGATAATACATATTACGTAGTTTGGTAATAAACACATTACTGTAGTTATGGTAATAAACACATTACTGTAGTTATGATAATAACATATACTGTAGTTATGTAATAAACACATTACTGTAGTTATGATAACACATTACTGTAGTTATGATAATAACACATTACTGTAGTTTTGATAACATTACTGTAGTTATGATAATAAACACATTACTGAAGTTATGGTAATAAACCATTGCTGTGTTATGAACGCATTACTGTAGTTATGAAATAAACACTTACTGTATTATGATACACATTACTGTGTTATGATATAAAACACATTACTGTAGTTATTATAACACTTACTGTAGTTATGATAATAAACACATTACTGTAGTTATGATAATTACACATTACTGTAGTTATGATAATAAACACATTACTGTATTTAGGTAATAAAACATTACTGTAGGTATGATAACACATTACTGTAGTTATGATAATAAACACATTACTGTAGTTTTGATAACATTACTGTAGTTTGATAATAAACACATTACTGAAGTTATGGTAATAAACACATTACTGTAGTTAAGATAACACATTACTGTAGTTATGATAATAAACATTACTGTAGTTATGATAATTAACACTGTAGTTATGATAATAAACACATTACTGTAGTTATGATAATAAACATATTACTGTAGTTATGGTAATAACACATTACTGTAGTTATGATAACACATTACTGTAGTATATGATAATAAACACATTACTGTAGTTTTGATAACATTACTGTAGTTATGATAAAACACATTACTGAAGTTATGGTAATAAACACATTGCTTAGTTATGATAACACATTACTGTAGTTATAGTAACATAGTAACATAGTAATTAAGGTTGAATAAAGACATTCGTCCATCAAGTCCAACCTATTCACTTTTTTTTTTTTTATTTTTTATTTTTTTTTTTTTTAACCCTACCTAACAGTTGATCCAGAGGAAGGCAAAAAACCCCAGCTAAAAAAGGGGGGGGGAAAATTCCTTCCTGCCTCAACCGGCAATCGGAAAGTATCCCTGGATCAACCAGATCTATATGCATTAATACCAGTAATTCTCAATATTTTTTAGTTTTAGAAACTTATCCAGGCCTTTTTTAAAGTTATTCAATGAACTTGCCATTACCACCTCTGCTGGAAGACAGTTCCACAGTTTCACCGTTCTCACTGTAAAGAAACCTCTCCTAACTTGAAGATGAAACTTCTTTTCTTCCAACCTTAAAGGATGTCCACGAGTCCTCTGATATGACCTATTAGTGAACAATGCACCAGAGAGTTCACTGTATGGGCCATTAATATATTTGTATAAGGTTATCATGTCCCCACGCAACCGCCGCTTCTCCAATGTAAACAGCCCTAACTTGTCTAATCTGCCTGCATATTCAAGCCCCTCCATTCCCCTTATTAATTTAGTTGCCCTTCTCTGAACTGCCTCAATTTCCAAGATGTCCCTTTTGTATATGGGATTCCAAAACTGCACCGCATATTCCAAATGTGGCCTTACCAGTGCCTTGTAAAGAGGGAGAATAATATTTTTCTCTCTTGATTCCATTCCCCTCTTTATACAAGACAATATCTTTCTAGCTCTAGCTGTTGCTACCTGGCATTGTTTGCTACAGCTAAGTCTGTTATCTACCAGAACCCCCAAATCTTTTTCCATTTCAGATGCACTTAACACAGAGTTATTTATGGTGTAGGTGGCACAGGGATTATTAAATCCCAAATGCATCACCTTACATTTATCAACATTGAATCTCATCTGCCATTCTGCTGCCCATTTTGATAATCTATCTAGGTCTGCTTGCAGCACTTGCACATCATTGGAAGTTTCCAAAGCTCTGCATAATTTAGTGTCATCAGCAAACAATGTTATGATAATAAACACATTACTGTAGTTATAATTAACACTGTAGTTATGATAATAAACACATTACTGAAGTTATGGTAATAAACACATTACTGTAGTTATGATAATAAACACATTACTGTAGTTATTATAACACATTACTGTAGTTATGATAATAAACACATTACTGTAGTTATGATAATTAACACATTACTGTAGTTATGATAATAAACACATTACTGTAGTTATGATAATAAACACATTACTGTAGTTTTGATAAAAAACACATTACTGTAGTTGTGATAATAAACACATTACTGTAGTTGTGATAATAAACATATCAGTGCAGATAATAGTTTTTACACTTCCCAGACCAAAATTTATGAAATTGTCCCCTGCTGTAATGTTATGTATTTAGTTTGAGAGATCTGGAATCTTTGAAAACATGAACACTTGTTAGTATGGAGGAAACCCTAAAAGTTATAAAAGTTTGCAAGTTCACTTTGCAAAGCTGATAACATTTTACTGATGGTAAACAGGGACTATGTGACAGATTCATGTACAAGACATGAATTGCGAAAGCCAGTTGGATTATTAGCGAAATGTCTTCAAAAACTAAACTTTAAGTCAAGTTGATCTAACTAATTTCAATGGATATACCATGGCCTGGATGAATGAGAAACTTCACAAGCAAGATTATACATTGATTTGCTACTCACCCCAAGATTAATGGGGTCTTTGTACAAAACATGTAGGTGCCAGGAATGTTATTTATCCCAAGACTGTGAAACCCACTATAAATAAGGGAGGAAGACCTCACGTTCAAAACTTAGTGACAAACTAAAAGTTACCTTACCCTGGAATTTCTGTGCCCTGTTGGCTCTACGGTGGTACAATGGATTTACTATTAATCTGCACATAGTAAGAATGAAGATTAGAGTCCCAACTGAACAAAACTCTAGTGTCCCATACAACATGTCAATTTCATGGATACACAGGGCATTTATATTAGTATTGCACATGGGACATAGTGTCCCATACAACATGTCAATTACATGGATACACAGGACATTTATATTAGTATTGCGCATGGGAATTAACATACTGGTGGTCTACATACAAACAGTAGAGGAGACTAGGCACATTCAGGGTTATTCAATAAAAGTTCTTATCATTAAGAATGGTGCTTATTTTGCCCCAACCAATCAGATCTTATTTAATATTTGAAAGCTAATATCTGATTGGTTGGGGCAAAATTAGCACCATTTTTAAGAATAAGAACTTTTATTGAATGTCCATGATTGTGTGTCCATTTATTGCTCCCAATCAGTCTTCTCTCTTCTCCCTGTGCATTATGCAATAGTAATACACATGTGCAATCGTGGGTGCCGACCGGCAATGCATGATGTGTACGAACAGTCGTTTGGGACAATAATCGGCCTGTGTTCGTTCGGAGATTGTTGCCCGATCCACCGGGTGGATTTCCGAACAAGCGGGCGTTTAATCCTTTTAGCAGAAACACCACTGATGTGTTTTAAAGAATGAGTGAATTGACATTCTGTGACCTGTAGAAACCCTAACTTCCCATCTCAGAGACTTCATGTAATATTTTCTGTATACTGGTTAATGACAGCCTAGATGCTGGAACATCTATCGGAGATATATTCAAAAGGCAAAGCTTGGGTTACTGTATTTAAGTGCCTTAATGTGTTTTTAGATATTGAATGTGCTCTGAATTCTCCTGCCTCTTGTGCAATTAGATGTTTCCCCCCTGCAGCCTCCTTTAAGCAAAGGCAATCTGGATGTCAAACTCCGCTTTTCATTGAATAGAAATAATGGAGTTTTTCTATTCATTTTTTTCAGTGAAAGCCTTTTCAGGCTCAGACAATTTTACCTGTCAGATTTTACTGAATGACATTTAAGGTAAAATATTAATAGTACAGGGTGGTTTGAGTAAACAGTTTATATACAATATACAAAGAACAATAGTCAGGATTTAAGGTCAGAACAGATGGTGTTTTAATGCAAGGTTTAAAGAGCATGTCCACCCCCAAAACTAAAATGTAACCCCTTACTGGCCACATTAAAATACATTTCTGCTCAAAATGGTTCCCCTGCTGTGCCCCTCCAAAGTCCAGGAAACTGCTGTGTAGGAGCAGTGTGTGACTCATGCTGTGCCTGAGTCTGCCTCAACCTCGTCAAGGTTTGAGGCTCAACCTCGTCAAGGCTTCCATGTTGTTGCCAGTACAACTCACATGCTATGTGCGCACTTATTGGTCACACCCTCTGACCTTCGTATTCACTATCTCTACGCACAGGGTGTTTTCTTCTAAATTTACCTGTATTCCTTGCATATGCTGTGGTGGCTCATATGCCAAAGCATTGTTTTAGAAAAACACACCCCATGAGGGCACATGTTCAAGTACTCTGACTAACTCTTTTTTTTGTTTATACATGTACTAATTTCTATATGGTGGCTCTATTGGGATAGTGTTAGAAAGATTTGCTTTTAGCAAGAGTACATGAGATTGCAGATCGAAATATGCAGACTGAAATGTTAATCTTCCTTCTCTTACATCTATGCTAGCTAAGAATTACAAAAAATAACTTATTTTTTTGTATGAAAAGCGAAGAAATATAATATTATTGTTAAGGACAGGAGCATTTCAATTTGTTTACGAAAAAAACTTAATTGAAATGCCTGTCCTGTGTCAGGGAAAGGGAGGATCTCTGTGCTGTTATATGATTGGCTGTCAGCTTCTAGGAAGCAAGGATGCAGCTTTCTTGTTTTGATCTATTGAGCACACAGAGAATACGCATGTACCGTGTACACTTTGCTTGGATTCACCAAGATAACCGAGCTGACCACTAGTACCCACAGGTTAATTTAAAAAAATCCCCCAGCAGCCACAGCAAAGGGAAAGGTGGGACATATGTTTGTGAATGTGCTCTGTCTATTGGGACAAAGTTGTCTGGAGACTTTAGTAAATCCATGCTTAGCTATAGTCAGTGACTCATTAAAACATGTATTACAGAAAATATAAGGATAGTAAAAGCTCCTTGGGGTCCCTTGACATGTATTGATGTACTCAGCTTCTGGCCTCCTCCTTTTATCTAAACAGATGGATCCTGTAGTAAATGTCAATGACAAAATGATCAGCCAAGGTGGGTGACAGAATGTGATGGGAACATCAGCAGGTAAGTTGGCTTGTGCATGTCCTGTGTTCTTTAACATGTGGCTGAGTAGCCCAGCACTCTGGGGGCGAGATAACTTGCTATTCACTTGCTAGTGTTGCTGAATAGGTCCCCATGGTTTTTCACATTATAACTCCCTAGCACTGGGCTGAGCAATACAATTGAGAGATCACACCATTATAATATTGTACTACTGGCTTGGTTAGTGGCAAACACTTTTCAGCTTCTTAAAGGGCCCACTACTGGCCCCACTGTGTACTTTAAAAAAAAATCCTCACCTTACATCCCTGCTTCTTATGGTTCTCATGCAGTGCTTGTCCAAAGTCCAGGAAACTGTAGAGTAGGAGGTGTCTTCCTGCCAAAAGGTTTCTGCCTTCTCCTTGTCCTCTAAGAGGACAGTGGCATGCGCAGGGGAGCCCTCCCCTCCCTCTCACCCTCTGGATCCCTCCCTGTCAGGCCATCACCTACCATAAAAACACTTTTTGGCTGCATCACAGACACGGCTGCCAGTCCGGCCCCTGCTTGCAAGTTCCGACAAGTAGGGAGCCGGATCAGAACACTGCGGGAGCGAGGGGCTGTAAGTCGAGTTCAGAACCTTTTTTTGGAAATCTGACAATGCGGTTGGGGGTGGGCAGGGGAACCTTACTTTATACTAAAAGTTTTTGTTTAGGGTGGAGTTACCCTTTAAATAAAAATCCAGAAATAGCCACATTATGTAGAAAGTTATAACCTTATTGAATCCCTTCTATTTATTATATTTCAGCACTGCCACAAAGTACAGCTGGGCCCTCACTAGACCCAGGGCACATTTAAGCCTTCCTGTAGCAATAAGATGGTTACTGGCCCCTTCAATTCCTTTATGAATTCCCCCAGCTCCACACTGTCGGCAGTGCTGTAGAAATACACGTGTGTATACACATTAAGATGTCACACAGACTATAATAAACCGCTAAACCAATAAACCTGTTTCTGCTTTCTCAGCTTTAAATGAAAGTGTTTGGAAATCTGACAGAGGAAAATGTAAAACAATCTGCTCTGGGCTCTAATTATCTCCAATGGAACCCAGTGACTCTGGCTAATGTTCTGTTATTATTCTACCTACTTATTGGGAAATGTAATGTTCACTGTCACACATTAGCCATTCGTGGGAACTGATTTCTATTGAGGAAACATCAGTTACCAGAGGGATAAAGGAACCCCGAAGGGAATGTGTACGAATCAGCATTGCGGGTGGAAATAGAAAAAAGTAATTAATGCGTTAAGTATAAAATGTAAAACAGCTAAGGGCTACATTTAAATGGATTAATCAATGAGCGCTTCTAATGAGGACTTTTCATGCCAACACTGACACTACATAGCAGGCCCGGGCCTAGGTTAAACAGCACCCTGGGGTAGAGAGTCCTGCCATTGAATAAAAAACTGGAGTTGTCTTGAAAAGTTTCTCAGGGCTCCATTTTGGAGGATCTAGCACTGAGCAACATAGACACTTGAAGATTATAACAAGGTTATTCAATAAAAGTTCTTATCATTAAAAATGGAGTTAATTTAAGCCTCAACTTATCAGATATTATTTGACATTTGAAAGCTAATATCTGATTGGTTGGGGCAAAATTAGCACCATTTTTAACGATAAAAACTTTAATTAAATCTCCCAGATATAATTATTATTATTGTGGATTCATATGGTGCCAACATCTTCAGTTACGCTTTTCAGTTACATGTATACATTCACATCAGGCCCTGCCCCGAAGAGCTTACAATCTAAGCACAACCTATCAGTATGTCTTTATGGTTGTGGGGGAAACCGGAGTGTCCGGAGGAAACCCACGCAAGCACAGGGAGAACATACAAACTCCTTGCAGATGGGTCCAAAAGGTTGATTCGAACTCATAACTGAGCCACCGTGCTGCCTGTGAAATATAGGAGATGTATATTTTTAAATGTGCTATGTTTATAATGTGAGCAATCATTGTGTAGCCACAGAGCACAATGATTTCACCTCCAATATCCACACAATGGAAATTTGCTATCTGGAAAAATAGATTCAAATGACAACAAACTGTGGTAGGTGGTTGTCTACATTGGGATCAATCATAAATATGCCCTACACAGGATTGCTGATTATCACCAGCTTAAAGGGCAAGCCAACCCCAAAATTAGTTTATAGGTAGATCACCCCCAAAATAGCAATAGTTAGAAAGCGGAGACATGCAAGTCTTACCTGTGTTTTTAGTTGTTCTTGTACTCCCTAATTCTTCTGGTTAGCTGCTGTCAGTCATGGATGTGACAGTTGACTTTTATTCCCCAAACTGCCTCCTTTAAAATATAACTATATTCTGAAAATTAACATTTTAGAAATGGAAAGTACCTGGGGCAGGGAGGTTGGACTGATTGTTCCTACCTCCCAATATGATTTCATTGAGGAGCTACAGCATGAAGTTTTCATTTGCCAGGTTAGTCCTGGACTATTCCTGTATTAAAGATACAGGAATAAAGATTCTTTGGGCTGGTGCTCCTCACAGAAACAATATTGGGAGGTAGGAATTACCAGTCCTTTATCCTTGTCCCAGGTACTTTTCATTTTTTTCACACTGCAACTATTTTATTTAATATTTACAGGGGTAAAAAATCTAGTTAAGATGTGTGCATGTAAAAAAATGTGAAAAACAAAGAAAATAATTTCTATTTTAACTGGAAAGAACAAATGTTTCTCGGGCAAGAAGATAGAACTCCAGCCATTGCACACAGCATGGATATTAACCAAGGCACCTCATTAAAACTCTAAAGGCAGCAAAGATTTGCTTCATAATAACTTTGCAATGTGCTAATTATGGAAACCAATAATTAATGTAATTTCTGCAATATTTTGAAACTATTTTAAGTAATAATAAAGGGAATCTGCTACTATACACCAGGGATCCATAGTAACACAGCAGGAAACATTGTGATATACAGCACATGAAGGGAGTTACATATTACCCATATTAAAGAATATTGCACTAATATTTTGCCTGCTCTAGTGTCTTTCACGCTAATAAAGTTTTTTGTACTCTATACTTATGAATATGACCTTTTTCTAAGAGTGTGCCCTTTTACAGTCCACAGCTTTTATCTTCCAGTTTCTGTATCAATGTTCTTTATGTGGTAGGTGCAACCCTAAGGGTTAATTATACCTTATATAGTGGATAATGCATCCCTAACTGTAAATTATAAGGATATTAAAAGTCACTGAGGAGTTCCATGAACACAGGGCACGGAACTCCAAGGTGACTTCTAATATCCTTATAATTTACAGTTCGGGGTGCATTATTTATTATAACCTACCCCTTTGTGGCTTCTGGTTTCCTTCTCCTCCTGGGACTAAGATTATAAGGCTATAAACCTACAATTCCTCCCATAGAAATCCACTACGGTGTAGGTTATAATATTAACAGCACTAGTGCCTGGGGATTCCATTTGTATGTAAAGCGTATCATATCAACTTCCCCTTTAACTTCATTTGCTACAGTGTTACGGCTAGGCCACACTAACGCGTTTTTAATGGATTTGCGTACGCGTTTTGCGCTCATGATTGCGCCCGCGTTTTTTGCCAAAATGGAAATCTCAGGAACGCGAAAATTCATGTGATTTCCATAACGGAAAAATCACACGCGCAAAACGCACAAGAATCGCGCACAAAATTGCGTGCAATAACACCCACGATTGTGTGCATTGTAGTGTGGCCTTAGAACACCATTGCATTATGTACATAGAAGCAGCACTATGCTAATCCAGTCCACGTTTTACTTTAAGAGTAACATACAGCTAGTCCTGACTAACTGACCAAATGGGATTCACCTCTGGCAAGTCTCACAGAAAGTAGGAGATTGAACGAGATTACAGGTGAGCAAGAAGAGCCAGCAAGTAAAGTGGGAAAGGTAAGCTTTGCCAATAGCTTAGAGAAATAAGAGTAACATAGTACATCTTTGCAATGGACTGAACTTGGATTTACACTGTATATTCCCTTTAAGAGAGTAGTAAAAAAAATCTCACACACACACACACATACACAGTAGTGTCCCAAGTACAGGAATTAGTTCTTACTGTGTATGAATAGTCTGAAAATATATGTCATACCCAAGGGCCATACAACTTATTAGACATTACAGTAAATTTGGGGAACATCCATATGGACTGTAATGTTTACTGTCAAAGCTTGGTTAACAAGACTGATCAAACCTGGCATCTGCAGTGTACCATTAGATAGCACGTTTTTCCAATGTGGTTAATTTGTAAGTGTAAGGCTGTGTATATGCGGCCCAAATTTTAGTTGATTGTGCTGAAAATGTCTACCACAACCAACTTTCACAGGCGTGATTCCCGTAGTTTTTCCAAAATCACATTAATGCGATTTACAAAAAGCGAAACGTTAAAATCATCAGTTACCGCTATTCTATTTATAAAACGGCGGTAACCGATTCGCGGGAGGACGCCCATCCAGCTGCGGGTGGTCACATTTGCCAGAGGGGCACTACAGGGTGTATGCCCACCCCGCCCAGTGTACGCCCACAGGGGTGTATGCCTACCCCGCCTTCACCCCCACGGCAGAGCCACACCCCGCACAACCCTCCCAGCAGACACATACACAGTAGTGTCCCAAGTACAGGAATTAGTTCTTATGTGTATCGAATATGTCTGAAAATATATGTCATACCCAAGGGCCATACAACTTATTAGACATTACAGTAAATTTGGGGAACATCCATATGGACTGTAATGTTTACTGTCAAAGTTGGTTACAAGACTGATCAAACCTGGCATCTGCAGTGTACCCTTAGATAGCACGTTTTTCAATGTGGTTAATTTGTAAGTGTAAGGCTGTGTATATGCGGCCCCAAAATTAGTTGATTGTGCTGAAAATGTCTACCACAACCAACTTTTCACAGGCGTGATTCCCGTAGTTTTTCTCCAAAATCAATATTAATGCGATTTACAAAAAGGCGAAACGTTAAAATCGCATCAGTTACCGCTATTCTATTTATAAAACGGCGGTAACCGATTCGCGGGAGGCACGCCCATCCAGCTGCGGGTGGTCACATTTGCCAGAGGGGCACTACAGGGTGTATGCCCACCCCGCCCAGTGTACGCCCACAGGGGTGTATGCCTACCCCGCCTTCACCCCCACGGCAGAGACCACACCCCGCACAACCCCTTCCCAGCAGCCCCATACGCTCGTGGGGAAAAGTGCCTTTTGGGGCTTAGGGGGTCCCGCAGCTCAAAACAGACCCCCCCCCCTTCCCCGGTCCTTAGAAGGGCTATTGCAGCACTCAGAAGTGCCCTTGCGGCCCTCACAAGGAACCTTTTTGGGCTTAAGGGGTCCCGCAGCTCGAACCAGGACCCCCCTCCCCTTATAAGGGCCCTTGCAGCAGACAGAAGAAAGAAGAGGCCAGCAACATCGGCCCCAATGAAGCCAGCGGTGCCACTGGCGGCCCACAGTGACTTCAGTGGAGTTGGTGTCGCTGGCTGTGAAGAAATACGTCCGATCAAGACACTAGCAGCATCGGCTTTGTTGAAACCACTAGCGCCGGACGTGCCCTGGTGGCCATGGGGGCATTGGCGACTTCAGAGGAGTTGATCTCGCTAGATGGAAGAAAGAAGACACACCCAAGGGCTCTTTGAGAGCCAACGGGGTCCTATTTCGAGCTGCGGAACGCCCAACAAAGAATTTCAGTGCCGCAAGGGTCTTTACAAGGGGGGCTTAAGGGGTCCCACATCTCGAACCAGGACCCTCCCCGGCCCTTATAAGGGTCCTTGCGGCACTTACAAGAGCCTTTTCAGCCCTGAGACGGGCGCTTAAGGGGTCCGGCAGCCTTACCAGGGTGCGGGACCCCCTAATCGCCCGTCTCAGGGCTACAAGGGCTCTTGTAAGTGCCGCAAGGACCCTTATAAGGGCCGGGGAGGGGGGTCCTGGTTCGAGATGTGGGACCCCTTAAGCCCAAAGGCCTAAGTCTAATCTGCCTGCATAGTCCAGCTCCTCCATTCCACTTATTATTTTAGTTTACCTTCTATGAACTACTTCCATTCCAAGATGATATGGGATTCCAAAACTGCACCGCATATTCCAAATGAGGCCTTACCAGTGCCTTGTAAAGAGGGAGAATAATATTTTTCCCTCTTGAATCTAATAAATCTTGCTAGCTCTAGCTGTTTGTCTGGTATTGTTTGCTATGGCTAAGTCTGTTATCTACCAGATCCCCCACATCTTTTTCCATTAGAGATTCACTTAACACAGAGCCATTTATGTTGTAGATGGCACAAGGATTGTTAAACCCCAAACGAATCACCTTACATTTATCAACATTGAATCTCATCTGCCATTCTGCTGCCCATTTTGATAATCTATCTACAGTAGGTCGACCAGCTTGCAGCAATTCCACATCATTTAAAGTTTCTAAAACTCTGCATAATTTAGAGTCATCAACAAAGACAGAGACCTTGTTTTCATTGTCCCCTTCTAAGTCATTTATAAAACAGATTAAAATGAAGTGGCCCCAGTACAGAACCCTGAGGCACTCCACTTAGAACTTTAGCCCACAAAGATGTAGCCCCATTGACCACCAGTATCCATGTACAAATTTACAAATGTTTTTTCTAGGCCAATAGTCCTCAGTTTATACAATTAGTCGCCTATGTGGCACAGTATCAAAAGCTTTAGCAAAATCCAATTATACCACATCCACTGCTGTGCCTGAATCTAAAATCTTACTCCCTCATGTGCAAATTCTCCCGGAGACAGGAGGCAGAGCCCTATATGGACTCAGTCTGGCTCCTGGTGGACAGTTTTTGGGACTTTGAAGAGCCATAGCAGGGCAGCCATTTGGAGCAGGTAAGGTAAGGATTTTTATGCACTACACAGTGGGGCCAGTAGTGGGTTAACTTATAGTTTTGGGGGGTGCACATGTCCTTTAAGGCCTACAGCACAGACGCACACAGTTTCCAAAATGCATCCTTTGAAGTCAAATTCAAAGTTATACTTAAACTTTCCCTTTTTAGTTTTAAATGGAATAAATCCCACTGGCCAGAAGAAAAATACCAATCACATTAAGAGAATATCAAGCAAAAGTACAAAATGTTTAATAACAACGAATCGCTCTACTTTTGGACGGATTATATTTCTTTTCATTGGTGTGTTATTGCCCTCTGGTGGTGATTGGCTAAAATAGGTTTAGGCTTACAATACACACATTGTAGACGCAGAGAAAGGTGGCGTACCGTGTTAGCCAGTCAAAATGTTTACAGGGTAACCCTTTTGAAATAAAAAAAACTAAGATAGTCATAGCAAGCTTTCAGAACATTCTAGTTCTTTTCAAGCGGATTAAAATAATTAATTAAAAATACACACATTGTTGCATAGTTTGGCGCAATCATTCCAACTGACTAAATTACCAATCAATATCCAGTTTAGTAATCTGGCGCTGTATTCTTACGTTTGCTTGGTATTAAAACAGTTACACAAAAGTTTAAGAACTTTTTTAGCATGTGTTACATTTTAATTAGAACAGAAAACAATTAAGAGTTCTATAAAAACTTGCAGCTTTCTTTACAACAATGTAGATTTGCCCATCATGGCAACTGATCTGGGTTTGTACCTACCATGGATAAAGACCATATGAGCTGAAGCCGTTCACTTGCTTCACACTCCAGCTGCATTTCAGACTAAAACAGGTTCTTGTTAAAACTTTTATACAACAGCAACATCATTGGACACAAACTAACATCTAGAAGTCTGCATTTAAGGTGAACAAGTTCTCTGTTGGCTTTGCCATAACTCCCATCTTCTGGTATTCACCAACTCGCTTTTCAAAGAAGTTAGTCTTTCCTTCCAATGAAATGTTCTCCATAAAATCAAAAGGGTTCTCAGATTTAAAAATCTTAAAAAAAAAAGAAACACCCATTATGAAAAGTCCAGATATTCCCAGACATAAAACACATTCTTGTTACAATATCGGACTTCAGACTCTCAAACTCAGTGGGATTGGAATATTCTACCTTCTCATACAAATCTGAAAGTGTGACAACTTATTGCCCGTTATATACAAACACAGACTTGAATCCTAAAACCTCGTAACACATGTAAGGAGTAGCCAATTAATGTCTACCATTGTGAGCCACCACACAAGATCAATGTTCATTGATCTGACAGCATGAAATCACTCAACTGACTGCTTTGGCCAACAGTATCTCACATGCACAAGGTTTTAGGCAGCTAGGGAAATAGAGGTCTACTCATTGTGAGATCTACTGAATGGAAACTTGGATATACAATAGTCAATCACATAATAAGGATTCATAGACTGTTACCTTTTTAAAACCAAGCTCCAGCAGAAGGCGATCTGCTACAAATTCAATATATTGTTTCATCAAAGTGCAATTCATTCCAATTAACTCCACAGGCAAAGCTTCAGTCAGGAATTCCTACAATTCAAAAAAAATAAAAAAAATAAGAGAATGATGAAACCCACATCTAGGCGAACCACCATGTTCTTACTAATGGGGAAAAGTCTTAATTGAAAGTTGTATGTAACTATTCCTCTCCTGCAGCGGAAAAACATGTATTTTGTTTAAAAGTTGTGAGACTGAATACAAAAACCCAGTTCGCAAGACAAACTCCAGGTACGGATGGTCTTCCAATAGAATTTTATACTCAATATATGGGAAATATATATACTAGAGCTATATAATACTATGTACGAAACATTCACAATACCCTCAACTATGACGGAAGCTCTCATTGTTCTAATCTCAAAACAAGGGAAAACACCTCAACACTCCTGAATCTTATCACCCAGTTTCAAGTCAATATAAACATTTTAGAAAAAGTATTTTATAACCACACTGATCAACCCCAACCAAACAGGTTTTATACCCGGAAAAACCACCACTATAAACAAACTAAGATTATTTATGAACATGCGCGGTTGGACACCAGGGTGGTCGTTAGTCTAGATGCGGCCAAAGCATTTGATTCTGTTGAAAGGAATTATTTGTGGCTTACACTGAAACGCTATAATTTTGGCCCAAACTTAATCAAATGGCTACAACTGCTGTACCTTAATCAAACGACCCGGGTACTGGCCAGACATCTGAACCATTTGTACTAGCCAGGGGCACTCATCAAGGGTGCCCCTTATCACCTCTTGTATGCACTGGCAATTGAACCGCTCGCTGCCCGCCTGCGCACCCACCCCACACTTTAGGGTCCCTAAATAGGAAACCTAAATGAAATAGTGGGATTATATGCAGACAACTTATTCCTTTACTTACCATATCAGGGACCTTCACTGGAACTTGCCCTACAAATTATTAATAAACATGGGGAATATTCAGGACTAGTCATTAACTGGACAAATCATGCCCTTGGATAATTTCCCACCCGAATATAAATGAACCTAACTTCCACTACTTAGAACAAATATTATCTAATATCTAGGAATAAACATTTCCAATGATCCTACAGAATACTAACACCTTAACTTAGAACCCCTTATTAATCTAATCAAAAATAAAATTCAAATATGGACCAGATTACCATTGGGCATAGCAGGTTGGATAAATACTGTATAGTGAAGATGATTCAACTTCACTAAAATATTATATGGCATTCCCCTATCATCATCCCTTTTCGATATTTTAAATAGATAAGACTTTCATAAGCGTGCATCTGGGGGCCCAGCCGACACAAACTTTCCTGGACCGTACTCAAAAGACCAACGGATATGGACTGGCCGTGCCAGACTTTCAAAACTATTACTTGGCATCCCAACTTACACACATATACCACTAGAATAAAGATAAGTCATTCCAGATACTATCACAAATACCAGATGCACCCTTCTTCCCAAACCCTTTATATCTGATATCGAGGGGACCCGTGAGACAATTACCAATCACAATAATACAATCACTATGTGTATGGGACCAGATGCTGGATAAGCTACAACTGTCCCCAATCAATTCTGGTGCCTCGCTCTGGAACAATGGATTCCTCCCTAAACTAATGAGTGTGCCACAACCAGAAATATGGTACAAATATGGAATACAACAGCTACTCCTCAGTTACGACAAGAATTTGAACCAAACCGCATGCTGTTCCCATATCTTCAGATCAAACATGCACTATTAATGCAACTTCAAGGTGTTTCACACTCTTTACCAAACTATACAATACAGACTACCGTATATACTCGAGTATAAACCGAGTTTTTAAGGTTTAAAAAATACCTTAAAAACCTGGGCTCGGTTTATATTCGGGTCATACGGAAAAACGCTATAAAGAAACATGAAACTGTGAAGCCGGTTCCTCATTGAGCAATCAGAATCCAGGAGACCAGGAGTAAATGA
Source organism: Hymenochirus boettgeri (assembly GCA_019447015.1). Lineage (NCBI taxonomy): Eukaryota > Metazoa > Chordata > Amphibia > Anura > Pipidae > Hymenochirus > Hymenochirus boettgeri. The sequence goes on along the minus strand of CM033473.1, from coordinate 259,120,459 downwards.
TGGCAGAGCAGGTAAGACCAGAGCAGTAAGAGGCAGAGACCAGCACCCGAACAGTAAGAGGCACTGGAGCAGTAAGCTACAGAGCACACGGAACATGTGGAACTTACGCTCTGCTTACATCATCAGCCTGTCCCTAGCAGCTATGGAGGAGAGAATGGAGGAGCCCTCACAGAGTGAACAGGTCCAAGAACCCGAACTCAGTCCAAGCACTCAGCCCTCTGCTAGTAAGGACTCACTGTACACGGTGTATGGGGGTGGTTTAGGGGTGGGCTCCTGGGTGGTCTAAGTCTAGCTTGGTTAGTCATCCTTATGGAGGGGGTGGGGGGTTCTGGGTGGCACTGTATTAAATGCATTTAATTTATTATTATTTATTTTAATTTACTGTACTTGTAATTGCGCTGTAGGGAGCATTATAGTTCTATACATCTTGCCACTCACACACACAACCAAAGCATGCTGGGAGTTGTAGTTTAAAAACATCTGTCCTTTCTTGAGAAAGGACCTAGACTGTCCGAAACATGTCGTGGTGTGCACAATAAATGCACGTTTGTTTATAGCAATACCTGTGGGGTTGAGTTGAGTTTTTGATTGCTCTATACTACACACTTTTATTTTGAATTTATGTCCAGGAACAGACATCTGGGCAACCAAAATCTATAGGAGATGTGGTGAGCTGAATTGCATTTACCCTGCAGTTTACTTACCAGTCAGTGTGAATTGCATAAAGCCCTTTTTGGGGCAATTTAAAAAAAAAAAAAGTGTCAGTAAAATCAGCTGAATATTTTGAATTCTGTTTCTAGCATAATGCTAATGAGAAGGCTTCTAAATGCACCTGTATTCTTTGTATATGCTGCGGTGGCTTGCTAAATAAATAGACTTTGCCTGAAATCAGCACAATTTTGGCAAGAGGTACAGCAAACAGTTAGCAAATACACAATTCATGGAGTGTAGTCATTTATATTATTAGGTGAACTTTGATTTTGAGATTCTGTTTAGAAAATCGGTTTACTTTTTTTTTAATTTTACCTGCTCAATCCTAACAGCATCAGTAATAAGTTCCCGGACTCGTTCTTCCGATGGCTTGTGTACAAGATGTTTAAACAAAAGACAAGCAAAGTCAGTGTGCAAACCCTGTAAAGCAAAAGAAAAATAGTCATAAAAAAAGCATGGGGGGGGGGGGGGGAGATAATGGGAAAAAGAAATAAATTACTTCATCTCTGCTGATAAGTTCATTGGAGAATGAGAGTCCAGGCATCAGCCCTCGTTTCTTCAACCAAAATATGGACGCAAATGAGCCAGAGAAAAAGATCCCCTCAACAGCTGCAAATGCCACCAAGCGCTCACCTAAAGTAATGATGGAGTAGATAGAGTGAGGCACCTCTAATTTCTCATTTGAGGGGTGGACATGCCCCTTTAAAATTTACTGGAGCACAGTCCATACAGAGCATCTCATTAAAAACCTCCTTGTTTTTGGGCAAAGCCCAATGTTTCATAGCTGTCCAGCTTTGTTTACGGCTATCTACATGAACATAACCTCAGAACTGGAACACTTAACAATAAGAATAGTTTAACAGAACCAATCACATTCATTCACTGTAAGAAAGTTAATCAATGGGTAAAGATACGCTTTATAGTAATTGGTGAATGCTAGCAAAATCACCGACTATTATATGGGGCTACTTTAACAAAAGCAAAGCCTATAAAAGCTTGGATTAAGTTCTGCCAAAAGGACAAAAAACCCAATCTGATCGTTGGAAAGCTCAAATAAAGTAACAAATGTTATTCTTGTAATCAACCTTAATCTGTCAAGAACCTTAATCAGACAGAATCTGCAAGACAGATGGTAGTACACACAGCCACGATAGTTCTCCCTATATAACTTATAGGGAGAACATTTGCAAAAGCCATACTCCCTTCGATCGAAGACGACTCCCTATACCTTAATACAGGGGGCCGACCGCTACCGAGGGAAATTTTCCAGTCAGAGCGACGGTTTCCAATGCTGAAGGTTCATCGTATCGGCCTATTCAGCTGTACTCATATTAGCGTTATAGGGTCAATCCTGTCAGTACTGATAGGATTGGCCCTATATCGCTAGTGTGTGTATTGAAGGTAGGATTGAGAACACCAGAGCATTAGTAAACAAGAAAAATACATTAGCCTCAATAAAGGCAAACAGGCCCAATAATGCATTATAAGGTTATACATCTGTCTTTACACTGCCTTTGTCAATGTCATTTGGAAGCCATTTCTCTAAGAACTCTGCTATACTAAGCTCATAAAATAGGTTTCCAAGCCATCATGTTAGGGGTTTGCAGTCATGTTTCTTTTCCAAGGCAAATACACCCATTTAAAAATGCAAAATATATTAATTCTCCAATATGGGACAACAAAGGTTATTCTACACATTACAGTCAAACTTACAAAAAGGCGCTTCTCCATCTCGTATCCAACGCATTGCCCAATCGGCTTTCTTTTTCACACATGGTAAGGTTTCTATGGCGTTGAAGAGGAATTCCCTGTAATGTGCATGTCATGAAGATTGAGATCACCATTAATAATTGGGCAGTAGGTTTCCCGCCAGAGCAGATGAGCACTAATTAGCTACCGCACGTTTTCACAAATATTAAATTCTAATACCTCTCCTTTGGGTCTTTAATATACGTTTCAATAAGAAGGCTGTACATTTCTGAATGAATATTCTCCATCGCAATTTGAAAACCGTAAAAGCAACGCGCTTCTGGAACTTGCAATTCTTGGGCAAACCTTTCCACCTAGAAAGAGGTTGGGAAAGTTCCTCAGTTACATTGAACCCAACCTACAAATTTAGGCTGCTTTGTGCTCAGGAGAAAGCAATTTACTAGACAAAGCAAGAAAGACCATACTTACCAAGTTCTCATTTACAATACCGTCACTGGCTGCAAAGAAGGCCAGCACATAGGAGATGAAATATCTTTCTTCAGGCTTCAAGGCTTCCCAGTGCTTTAAGTCTTTAGAGAGATCCACCTACAAAGGGTACAGTATATATCACTGCATAAATATGGATCCAATCCAAGAATTTAATGTACCATATAAAAAGGGAACAATATATGTCCAACATATCACACATTAAATTAAGCACAGTCTAAAATTGTGCTTAGGGAAAAAAGCATTGAAAATACTATGATCAGGCTGTGGAAATAAAGATCGAGAGACGCACACACATATACAACTTCAACGTGCTTTAATTTTGAAGCTTAAAATCACACGTTTTGGCCCCATTCCTTGTACCTTGTGAAGGGGGCGTGGTCTCCCTGAAACGTGTTTCAGCTTGAGAATTAAAGCATGTTGAAGTTGAATATCTTTATTTGCATGTTACTTACCTGCTGTGGCACAGGTTACACGCATGGGTGGGCACAGGGGGCCGCATGAGATAATTAGCTTGTTGTGAAGGGCCGGACCAATTGGTTCAACTTAATTCTCATTAGAGATTGCAAAACTGGATTTTATAAAAAGATAAAATTAATATCCCTGGTTCATTGGATTTTTTGTATTATTAGTTGCAATTTTTAATAGAAGGTGTGATATTATTGATCCATTCCATCAAATTCAATTAATCATCTGATAAGGTCATAATTATTTTACGAAATAAACAAAATTTAATTAATTATCCGGCCTGAGAATCAATTAATATATACTTTTTAAAAAAAAAAATGTCTGTACGGGTCTGGTATTGAGGGGGGCAGCTAACGGGCCACATGTGGCCCCCGGGACTTACTTTGCCCAGGTCTGGGTTACAGAGTGCACCACCTATTTCTACTACCAAAATTCTGAAGCACACCTGTCTCTGAATCACACCCTGTGAGAAACCCGGATATAGACTACAATCAGGCTGTGACTACACACAAAGCAGAGCTTTTCCAGTTCAATGTAAAAATGACCTTAGCAGACAGGCTGAAGGTGCCCAAACAGAATTAAACTGGCCATACAGTGCCCCAATATTACATCCGTTCAATGTTCCAATGTCGAATAGATTGTTACAGTGAAGCAGTTTTACATGTTCCCACTACGTTTACCAGCCAGATCATGTGGACATTACCGTAATATTGACTCCACGTGTTCTCAAAGCCGCACACTACACCCAACAAGTCTGATCTGTATGTCCATCACTCCCAACCATGCAAATTTTACACTAAATACCAAAAACAAGAGTCAAGCAGCTTCATTAGAGGCAGAGATCCCGCTTTCTGTGGAGGGAGAAATGCAACTTTAACATTTAAACAGGTGGTAAAAAAATGTCGCTGTGTGAGGATCACAACAAGTTTATTAAAAGGGAATCTCCCCCGATCGCTATATTAGAAAGTTTAAAAAGTGGCAAGAAAATTTGCTGTCCTTCACATGGCAGTGGTCACCCCTGGGTTAATCCCTGTCACCAAGTGAAGGACAGTAAGTGCAGCTAGAAGACTCCTCCCTCCCTTTTACCTCAGACAAAGAGGAAACGCAGCCCCCCAGGATCTAATGACTGTGCCCCCTTCTTTGCAGAGACTAGCTGCTACAGCCTTCGGGTTACTGCGGAAATCATTTTTTGCCACAGCCTATGGTCTATATGCGGAATCAGAAGTGGGTGGATGACGTCACCCGATGCAGGTTTAAAAGGTTTGGCACAAAATGCCCATTTCCCCCCCTGCCGATCAGTGTGCTGGCTGCTCATCACTGTGAGGTAGAAGGTCACATCCAAGCTATCAAAGACATCAAACATGCCACAGACCATGATCTGCCATGGACGCTTTAACGGATGCATGTTCTGATGCTGCCATGGACGCTTTAAAGTTATTTTTTAAAAAATAGGTCTCTGTGTTGGCAAGAAGATTGCTGTGGCTTAGACAATGACAATCCGATATGTCCTCCAAAATGAGCTAAGCAAGTCTACCATTCCAAGGCGATTTACTTCTTGGCAAAAAAGTGAGAAGACACAATTGCCTGCAATTCCGCAAAACAAAGTAAAGGAATTATTTTTCAGACAAACGGAATCTTCAGACAATATCGCCCTGGGAAGAACGTTAGCTTTAGACCTTGGAAAAATAACCAAACCCAGAATCAACCCTTTCAAGGTGGCCCTAACAGGAAGCCTTCTTTCAGCAGAAAAAGTAGTCAGGATTATGAAGGTGCGCAAGCCCAAGCCATACGTGCAGGGGGGACGTCTTTCTATTTTTAACAGTTTGGGATCAAAATATAAGCAACAACATGGCCATAAACACTATATGGGAAAGATACCACTTACAGTTTCTACATTATCCATATTTGAACACTTTCATAAAATCAAGAAATCCAACTTCTCCCTCTGCAAATACTCAGCTTCAAGAAGTAATCTCAAGGTTTATCAAGCAAGGATGTAATAGAAGAGGTGCCATAGAAAGAACAAAGGAAAGGAATTTATTCCCCTCGGGTTCATGAGGAAAAAAAACATATTGGACCTGAAGGAACTGAATTCATTTCTGATGGTCAAGTCATTCAAGATGGAAACCCTTAAAACAGTAATTTGCCATCTCGGACAAAAGGACTGGCAAATAAAGATAGACATCCGGGATGCATATCTACATTCCTATATGATTAAAGGCCATGTCCACCCCCAAAACTAAAATTGAACCCACTACTGGCCCCACAGAGTAGTTTCAAAAAATCCTTACCTTACATTTCTGGTCCTTATGGTTCCCCTGTAGTCCATGTCCAAAGTCCAGGAAACTGAAGAGCAGTGTCTGTCTTACTGTCCAAACAGCTCTTCCTCCTGTGTTGCCTCCGGGAGGGATGGAGACATGCGCACAGGAACCCTCCCACCTCCCTCCCGATCCCCTTCTTGCTTCTTTCCCCCTAGCAATAAATCCTTTATACGTATTGTCAGGCATACCCTCCCACCCCCAACCGCTAAGTTAAAAGTGGGAAAATCCATTTCAAACAGTACTTACAGCTCGCAGCTGCCAGCGTCTAATCCATTGCTGGCAGCCGTGGCTGTGATTGGCTGACTCTTAGCCAATCACAGCCGCGGCTGCCGGTCCGGCCCCCTGCTTGTATTTCTGACAGGCAGGGGAGCAGGACCTCAGCGACGCTGGAACCAGGAGTTGTAAGTACTGTTTGGGGCCGATTTTATAAAACTTTTAACATAGCGGTTGGGGGTGGGAGGGTATGTCCTAGAATATGCATAAAAGGTTGTTATGAAGGGTGGAGATGCCCTTTAAACCACAGCAAATTTCTCAGATTCCGCGTATTAGGACGCCACTTTCAATACAAGGCTCCCCCCTTTGTGTTAGCCACAGCCCCTCGCAGTTTTACAAAAATCTTGGCCCCAATCTTAGCGATCCTAAAAGGTCATAAGGTATATTCGTCTTCGCTTACATAGATGATATCTTGGGGAGAGCTCCAGACGTCCACTCTATTAAAGCACAGAGACGTGGTCATCCAAAAACTATAACTTATGGGGTGGTCATCAATTGGTGGAAGTCAATCTTTATTCCTTCTCAGAATCTGCATTTTCTTACACTCACATGTTAAAGGCAAATCAACATGCAAAAACCTGTCAACAACTTATAGGTAAGTTCATTTCCACTCTACAGGCAGTCAAATGGTCGATGACTCATGCAAGGCCTCTCCAGTTAGAATTCTTGCGTCAATGGAACAGGAATCAATTAGTCCAATGCAACCAATATTTCTGTCCCTCCACTATCAGACATGCCGTTTCCCCACCCTCCCTCCCACCCAACCCGGATCCATCCTCTGCAGACGTGGCACCTAGCATGAAACCCTTTGGCAAGTACCCCCTGCCACCAAAATATTTCTTCAAAATATGTTTACATTGATACTTATAGCCCCTTCTCTCCACGGTGTCTCCATTGACAGTAGCCACATCTGTGGCTGCCAGTCTGGCCCCTGCTTGCAACTTCCAAGCATACAGCCGATCAGAGACGGCACAAGAGAAAAGAACTAAGTAGCGATCTAAACATTTTTTTAAAGAAATATCAGTATAAAGGTAGGTGCCCCCTGCCCACCGGTTGTGGGTGGGCAGGGGGCACCTACCTTATGGCCAAACATCATGTTCAGGGTGGACATGCCCTTAAGCCAAAGTGGATGCACCCTTCTCCGACTCCGGCCTGGCAGGATGGGGTAGTTACTTCTAGAATCTGTGGGTTCAGAAACGGTGGAATCATTATTTAGTGAACAAAGTTATAAATTACAAGAATTGAAAGCTGATCATCTTGCTCTCTTTATTCTACTGTGGGCAGAACTCAATCTACTAGACCTGAAAGCAGCTTACACCCTAGGACACATGAATCACAAGGCAGATTTTTTGAGCAGGGACACTAGTTACCCAGGGGATGGTCCCTCAAGAAAAGGCTTCATCTAATTGTTCAAATGGGGTCTCCAATGATCATCTAATGACTTCCTGCAACAACAACAAAATTCCAACATTTTGCGATCCTAAAAGGTCATAAGGTATATTCGTCTTCGCTTACATAGATGATAATGACAGGATAAACAGGCATGTAAACGGGGTAAGTTATAGGAGGGGCGGAATGTGACACACATTACTGTAGTTATGATAAACATCTTAATGCCGCATTACTGTATGATTAATAAACCCTTAGTGTATAATTAACCACATCCTGTGTAGAACAATATGTAGTTAGAACTACTGTAGTTAGTAAAACACATCGTTGGTCTAATTTATGTTAGTAAAACTAACTTATATCTAACATTGACTGATATATACTGCCTGTAGTTATGATAACCCATACTGTAAGGTATAAACCAGTCTGGAGTATGATAAAAATTCCGTAATTAATAACATATACTGTAGTTTGATGATAACATTACTGTAGTTATGAATAACACATTACTAGGTAGATTATCTGTGTATGATAAACCATTTACTGTATGCTTGAATGTAAACACATTACTGTAGTTTTATGATCATAAACACATTACGTAAGTTTTGATAACGTTAGCCTGGAGTTTGATACAATAAACACATTGACCTGCAAGTTATGGTAACTAAACACATTACTTAGTGTTTTGATTAACATTGTAATATAAACATATTATTGTAGTTTATGGTATTCATAAACACATTACTGTATGTCCTTTTGTATTATGAATAAACATTACTGTACGTGTGATAACTTATGTATATTAAAACACATTACTGAATTATGGTAATAACCATGTACTGTAGTTTATGATAACACACATTACTGTAGTTTGAATAACAGTTACTGTCAGTTTATGAATACACATTACGAAATAAACACATTACTGTAGTTTTGATAACATTACTGTAGTTATGGATAATACCATTACTGGTTAGGTTATAATACGTATAAAACACATTACTGTAGTTATGATAACACATTACTGTAGTTTGATAATTAACACCTTACTGTAGTTATTGATCATAACACATTACTGTAGTTCTGACTAACATTACTGTAAGTGTAGTGAATAACCTATTACTTATTGATATATACTGTGCTGTTATGAGGCTAATAACACATTACTGAGTTTAATGGTGGGAATAACACCATTACCTGTGTTTATAACACTAACTGTAGTTTATGATAATAACAACATACTGTAGTTTTGATAATTCACTTAGTTATGATAATAAACACATTACTGAAGTTATGGTAATACACCTTATGTAGTTATGATAATAAACATATACTGCGTAGTTATGGTACATTGTATTATGTAAACACATTACTGTAGTTTGATATAAACACTTTATGTAGTTATGGGAATAAACACATTACTGTAGTATGATAACACATTACTGTAGTTATGATAATAAAACACATTACTGTAGTTTTGATAAACATTACTGTAGTTATGATATAAACAAACATTCTGAAGGTTAGGTAATAAACACATTGCTGTAGTTATGATACGCATTACTGTGTTTATGATAATAAAACACATTACTGTAGTTTAGCTGATACACATTACTGTAGTTTATGATAATAAACACTTACTCGTAGTTATTATACACTTACTGGATTATGATGAATAACACATTACGTGTTATGATAATTAACACATTAACTGTAGTTATGATAACCACACATTACTGTATTTATGGTAATAAACACATCTGTAGTATGATAACACATTACTGTTATTTAACTGATATAAACACAGTACTGTGTTTTGATAACATTACTGTAGTTATATAATAAACACATTACTGAAGTTAATGTAATAACACATTACGTAGTATAGAAGTAACACATTACGTTTAGTTATGAAATAAACATTACTGTAGTTTATATAATTAACACGGTATTTTATGATAATAACCCACTTACTGATATGGATAAAAACACTATACTGTAGTTTATGCATATAACAGTATGTATACACCATTACTGTAGTTATGTATAACCTTACTGTAGTTATGATAATAAACACATTATTATTTTGATAACGTGTTTTTCACATTGACGTTTGGAAAACATTTAGTTTGTAAACCTGACTAAGTTTTGATAATCTGTAGTAATAAACACATTACTGAAGTTTGTATAAACATACTGATAAGACACTTAGTTTATGATCACACATTACTGTAGTTTCATCGATAACATGTAGATAACATAGAACTGTAAGGTTTGATATTAAACGTACTGTCGTCTATAAGTCAACCATTCACTTTTTTTTATTTTTATTTTCTAAACAATTCTGTGTTATGTTAACCACATTACTAGTTTTGATAAAGGCAACAACCAGTTATAAAATGAAAACCTTACTCTCACTGCAATATGGAATATCCTGGACATTACCAGGGTATCTATGATCCTTAACACTTAGTAGTTTCATATATAAAACTTTGTAGTTTTGAGAAACATATTACCAGCGTGTAGTTTTCATCTTATGAAGTTATTCAAAATCATACTGTAGGTATAAACACATATTACTGGACAGTTTTATACACAGTTCTGTCATTCATCCGGAATAAACCATTACGTGTCTATGAATAACATTACGTATTATGGAATAAACCTACTGTTTATAACATACTTAGTACTGATTAACAGCATGACTTCATTTTTATAACCTAATAGTAGTATGATAAACAAATTACTGAAGTGAAACCATGCCTGATTATGACCATTACTTATGATATAACTCTGTGTTCACACACATTCGTAGGTTACAACCTTGTATTAAGTGTTGACCATTATGAATTATGATATTCCGTATAGAAAAACCGTAGTTTGATCATAGTGGACACCTACTGTTGAATAACACCTGTATTGTACATTACTTTGTTAACACGTCTGTAACATCAGTAAAACCATTAGTTGATCATTACTTTGATATTACACTTTAGTTATGTAACACATCTGTAGTTGAACCATACTGTAGTAGATACTTAAGTGATGACTATATTGTTCAAATGCTTTGTCTCATCCCCTATTCCTAATTGTTTTCCTATGAATCCAATCCAGCATGTACTTTGATATGGTAATTCAAAACTGCACACTGCTTATTCCTGAAACACATACTGTAGGTTAAGTACCTTGTAAGAGGTAGAGTAATGTTAACTCTACTTCGATGTCCATTCCTCAACACAAGTTTTTCTTTCTAGTTTTACTTTTTTTTACGCTACCTCGTTATCGGAACAGCTAAAGGGGTTGAATCCCTGACTCACGGAACGAAGTCTGTACACCGTCTTTGTTATAATCTAATATATTTGAAACTTCCAGCTTTTAAAGTATTCATAACTTCCTCCACCGTGAAAGTCAATTTCAATTCTCACTGTAAATCTCTAGATACAACTTCTGCCTTACCAGAGTTATTAGGTATGGTGCACGAGGGATCTTGATATAACCATTAATGAACATGCACCTTGAAGTTCAACATGATCATCGCGGCCTTTAAGTGATATGTGATAAGGTTTCATGGTCTCTCAGAAACCGCAGCTTCAATCATTGATCAACAGCCCTGACGTCACTCTGTGCCAATTCACCCCTCACATTCCTATATTATTAGTTGCACCTTCGAACTGCTCAATTATCCAAGTTAATCGCTTGATTTTATGGATCAATCACACCTATTCCAATTGTTGCTATAAACCCTCCTGTAAGTAGTGATGAGATAAGATTTCCTTCTGTGTTAATTCATAGCACCTACTGTATTAGTATAACACATACTGTAGTTTCTGATATTAAGCTATCCTGAGTGCTAGCTAGTTGATTATCACAAACACCCCATTACTTGTTTTCATCATATCCTAAACACATGATTATTTTAATGTAGGACAGAACTTAATCCCATTAATACTTGACTACTACATTGAACTCATCTACTGTGCTTGTGATAATACATATCATGGTCAGCTATGTTTAGCACTTCGACCAAATTATGGAATTTCCAGCTCTGCATAATAGTTTAGAATGTATGTATACCTGATGTGTTAATTAATGAGTATGATTTAACAATTCGAATAGGTAATCATTACTGTAGAAAACATTCGATTATTCACCATACTGTGTTTATGATATAGATACTTAGTATAACCATTACGTTTATGAATACCTCTGATATGAAAACACTATGTAGTATAAAACTCTGTGTTGTGTTCACATAGTTTGTGAATACATCATGATATAGTTTTCCTACGCAGACCAAATTTGGCCTGTGTATTTAATTAGTTCGATCATTTGAAACTGACCTTGTAGTAGAACCCAATATAAGTTTGTCACACTTTATGATAATTACTGATTGAACAGTTTGAACGTATTCATGTACAAGACTGAATTGCGAAAGGCCATTGGGATTATTAGCGAAATGTCTTCAAAACTAACACTTTAAGGTCAAGTTGATCTAACTAATTTCCAATGGGATATACCATGCCAGGCTGGATTATGAGAACTTCACAGTCAAGATTACATTGATTTCTACTCAACCACCCCCACAGACAATTAATGGGGTCTTTGACAAACATGTTAGGTGCTCGAGAATGTTATTTATCCCAGAGCTGTGGAAACCCACTATAAATAAGGGAGGAAACCCTCCGTTCAAAACTTAGTGACCAAACTAAAAGTTACCTTACCCTGGAATTTCTGTGCCCTGTTTGGCTCTAAACTACGTGGTACAATGGATTTACTATATACCTGCACATTAAAATGAAGTTAGAGTCCCACTAGAGACAAAACTCTAGGGTCCCTACAACATGTCACTATTCATGGATACACAGGCATGTTATATTAGTATTGCACATGGGACATCGTGTTCCCATATCAACATGTCAAATTACATGGATCACAGGACATTTATATTGAGTATTGCGCCTGATAATTACATACTGGTGGTCTACATACAAAATATAGAGAGACTATGCACATTCAGGGGTTAATTCAATAAAATTTCTTATCATAGAACTGGTGCTTATTTTGCCCCAACCAATCAAAGATCTTATTTAATATTTGGGAAAGCTAATCTGATTGTTTGGGAGCAAAATAGCACCATTTTTAAAAAAGACTTTTATTGAATGTCCATGATTGTGTGTCCATGTTATTGCTTCCCAATCAGTCTTCTCCTCTCTCCCTGTGCATTATGCAATAGTAATACACATGGTGCAATCGTGGTGCCGACGGCAATGCATGTTGTGTACGAACAGTCCGTTTGGGAACAATAACGAGCCTGGTTCGTTCGGAGATTGTGCCCGATCCACCGGTGGATTTCCGAACAAGCGGGCGTTAATTTTGTAAAATCTTTGAGCAGAAACAACACTGATTGTTTTAAAAGAAATGGGTGAATTGACTTCTGTGACCTGTAAAACCCTACTTCCCATCTCAAGACTTCATGTATATTTTCTTTGTTAATAAAAGACAGAAGTTAAGAAAGAATGAATGAGAAAAAGAAAGATATGACGGCCCCCCAAGACGCCTAGATGCGTGGAACTCTATCGCGAGATTAATTCAAAAGCAAAGCTTGGGTTACGTATTTAAGTGCCTTAATGTGTTTTAGATATTGAATGTGCGTCTATTCTCCTCCTCTTGGCAATTAGTATGTTTCCTCCCCCCGTGCAGCCGTCCTTTTAAGCAAAGGCAATCTGGATGTCCATAACTATCCGCTTTTCATTGGAATAGAAATAATGAGTTTTTCTATTCATTTTTTCAGTGAAAGCCTTTTTTCAGGCTCAGACCAATTTTAACCTGTCAGCATTTGTACTGAATGACATTTAAAAGGTAAAATGAATAGTACAGGGTGGTTTTGAGTAAACATTTTATATACAACTATACAAAGAACAAAGTCAGGATTAAGGTCAGACATATGGTGTTTTTATAATGCACAGGTTTAAAGACATGTCACCCCCAAAACTAAAGATGTAACCCTTACTGCTCACATTAAAATACTTTCTGCTCAAAATGGATTCCCCTGCTGTTGCCCCTCCAAAGTCTAGGAAACTGCTGTGTAGGAGCAGTGTGTGGACTCATGCTGTGGCCTGATCTGCCCTAAGACCCGTACAAGGTTTGAGGCTCAACCTCGTCAATGCTTCCTGTTGTTGCCAGTACACTCACATGCTTGATGCGCACTTTATGGTCACACCCTCTACCTTCTATCCACTATCTCTCTCGACAAGGGTGTTTGCTTTCTTTCTTAAATTTACTGTGATTCCTTGCATATGCTGTGTGTGCTCATATTCCAAAGCATTGTGTTTTAGAAAAACACACCCCCATGAGGCCATGTTCAAGTACTCTACTAAACATCTTTTTTTTGTTATATACATGTATCTAAATTTCTATATGTGGCTCGTATTGGGATAGTGTGTAGAAGTTGGGGGTTGCTTTTAGCAAGAGTACTGAGATTGCATATCGAAATATGCAGACTGAATGTTAATCTTCCTTTCTACTCTATTGCTATGCTAAGAATTACACAAATAACTATTTTTTTGTATGAAAGCGAAGAATAATATATATTTTTAGGACAGGACATGTTGCAATTGGTGTGTGGTACGAAAGGAAACTTAATTGAATGCCTGTCCCTGTTGCGAGGGGGGGGAAAGTGGGTAGTTCTCTGTGCTGTTATGATGATTTGGCGTTGCTGCTTCTAGGAAGGCAGGAGTGCGGATGGGGCTTTGCGTTGTTTGTGATCTATTGAGCACACAAGAATACGCATGTACCGTGTACATTTGCTTGGGATTCACCAGATAACCGAGCTGACCACTAGTTACCCACAGTTTATTTGAAAAAAATCCCCAGCAGCCACAGCAAAGGAAGAGGTTGGATCATATGTTTGTGAATGTGCTCTGTCTGATTGGGTACAAGATTTTGTCTGGAGACTTTATAAATCCAGCTTAGCTATAGTACAGTGACTCAATTAAAACATGTATTACAGAACTATAAGGATAGTAAAAGCTCTTGGGTTTTTTCCTTTTGGGGTTACTTTGCCTGGTTTCCTTTCGGGGGTTTCTTGGTTGTTTTCTTTATTGTTTTGGCTTTTTTGGTTTTGTCTTCTGGCTTTTCGTTTTTTTTTTTTTTGTATGTGTTCATCTCCTTAGGGTCTTTTGTTTCTCTTGTTTCCTCTGGGGTCTTCTGCTGCTTTTTTGGCTTTTTTCTTTTTTTTTTCGGCGTTATGGTTCTCTTTTGGGGGCATCCTTGGGTTCATGCTTTCTCTGCTGTTTCCCTTGGCCTCCTCCTTTTTCTCCAGATGGATCCTGTAGTAAATTAATGACAAAATGATCAGCCAAGTGGGTGACAGAATGTGATGGGAACATCAGCAGGTTAAGTTGGCTTGTGCATTCCTGTTGTTCTTTAACATGTGGCTGAGTACCCAGCACTCTGGGGGCGAAATAACTTGCATTCACTTGCTAGTGTTGCTGAATAGGTCCCCATGGTTTTTCACATTTAAAACTCCCTAGCACTGGGCTGAGCAATACAATTGAGAGATCACACCATTATATATTGTACTACTGCGCTTGGTTAGTGGCACACATTTTCAGCTTCTTAAGGGCCCATACTGGCCCCTGTGTACTTTAAAAAAAAATCCTCACCTACATCCCTGCTTCTTATGGTTTCTCATCAGTGCGTCTTGTCCAAAGTCCAGAAACTGTAGAGTAGGAGGTGTCTTCCTGCAAACGGTTTCTGCCTTCTCCTTGTTCCTCTAAGAGGACAGTGGCATGCGCAGGGGAGCCCTCCCCTCCCTCTCACCCTCGGATCCTCCCTGTCAGGCCATCACGACTACCATAAAAACACTTTTTGGCTGCATCACAGACACGGCTGCCAGTCCGGCCCCTGCTTGCAGTTCCGACAAGTAGGAGCCGGATCAGAACACTGCGGGAGCGAGGGTCTGTAAGTCGAGTTCGAACCTTTTTTTTGGAAATCTGACAATGCGGTTGGGGGGGGCAGGGGAACCTTACTTTATACTAAAATTTTTTGTTTAGTGTGAGTTACCCTTTAAATAAAAATCCAGAAATAGCCCATTAGTAGAAAGTATAACCTTATTGAATCCCTTCTATTTATTATATTTCAGCACGCCGCCACAAAGACACCTGGGCCCTCACTAGACCCAGGGCACATTTAAGCCTTCCTGTAGCAATAAGATGGTTACTGGCCCTTCAATCTTTATGAATTCCCCCAGCTCCACACTGTCGGCAGTGCTGTATTAAATACACGTGTTTATACCCTTAGATGTCACACCGACTATAATAAACCGCTAAACCATAAACATGTTTCTGCTTTCTCAGCTTTAAAAAAAATGAAAGTGTTTGGAAATCTGAAAGAGGAAATGTAAAACAATCTGCTCTGGGCTCTAATTACTCCAATGGAACCCAGTGCCTCTGGCTAATGTTCTGTTATTATTCTACCTACTTATTGGGAAATGTAATGTTCACTGTCACACATTAGCCTTCATTGGAACTGATTTCAGATTGGGAAACAGCATTACCAGAGGGATAAGGAACCCGAAGGGAATGGTACGAATCAGCCATTGCGGGTGGAAATAGAAAAAAGTAATGAATGCGTTAAGTATAAATGTAAAACAGCTAAGGCTACATTTAAATGGATTAATCAATGAGCGCTTCTAATGAGGGACTTTCAATGCCAACACTGACACTACATAGCAGGCCCGGCCTAGGTTAAACACACCCTGGGGTAGAGAGTCCTGCCATTGAATAAAAAACTGGAGGTTCTTGAAAAGTTTCTCAGGGCTCCATTTGGAGATCAGCCACTGAGGCAACATAGACACTTGAAGATTATAACAAGGTTATCAAAAAAGTTTCTTATCATTAAAAATGGAGTTAAATTAAGCCTCAACTTATCAGATATTATTTGACATTTGAAAGCTTAATATCTGATTGGTTGGGGCAAAATAGCACCATTTTAACGATAAAAACTTTAATTAAATCTCCCAGTATAATTATTATATTGTGGATTCATATGGTGCCAACATCTTTCAGTTCGCTTTTCAGTTTACATGTATACATTCACATCAGCCCTGCCCGAAGAGCTTACATCTAAGCAACACCTATCAGTATGTCTTTATGGTTGTGGGGGAAACCGGAGTGTCCGGAGGAAAACCCGCAAGCACGGGAGAACATACAAACTCCTTGCAGATGGGTCCAAAAGTTGATTCGAACTCATAACTGAGCCACCGTGCTGCCTGTGAAAATAGGAGATGTATATTTTAAATGTGCTATGTTTATAATGTGAGCAATCATGTGTAGCCACAGAGCACAATGATTTCACCTCCAATATCCACACAATGGAAATTTGCTATCTGGAAAAATAGATTCAATGACAACAAACTGTGTAGGTGGTTGTCTACATTGGGATCAATCATAAATATGCCCTACACAGGATTGCGATTATCACCAGCTTAAAGGGCAAGCCAACCCCAAAATTAGTTTATAGGTAGATCACCCCCAAATAGCAATAGTTAGAAAGCGGAGACATGCAAGTCTTACCTGTGTTTTGTAGTTGTTCTTGTACTCCCTAATTCTTCTGGTTAGCTGCTTTCAGTCATGGATGTGACAGTTACTTTATTCCCCAAACTGCCTCCTTTAAATATAACTATATTCTGAAAATTAACATTTAGAAATGGAAAGTACCTGGGGCAGGAGGTTGGACTGATTGTTCTACCTCCCAATATGATTTCATTGAGGAGCTACAGCATGAAGTTTTCATTTGCCAGGTTAGTCCTGGACTATTCCTGTATTAAAGATACAGGAATAAAGATTCTTTGGGCTGGTGCTCCTCACAGAAACAATTTGGGAGGTAGGAATTACCAGTCCTTTATCCTTGTCCCAGGTACTTTTCATTTTTTTCACACTGCAACTATTTTATTTATATTTACAGGGGTAAAAAATCTAGTTAAGATGTGTGCATGTAAAAAAATGTGAAAAACAAAGAAAATAATTTCTATTTTAACTGGAAAGAACAAATGTTTCTCGGGCAAGAAGATAGAACTCCAGCCATGCACACAGCATGGATATTACCAAGGCACCTCATTAAAACTCTAAAGGCAGCAAAGATTTGCTTCATATAACTTTGCAATGTGCTATTATGGAAACCAATAATTAATGTAATTTCTGCAATATTTTGAAACTATTTTAAGTAATAATAAAGGGAATCTGCACTTACACCAGGGATCCATAGTACACAGCAGGAAACATTGTGATATACAGCACATGAAGGGAGTTACATATTACCCATATTAAAGAAATTGCACTAATATTTTGCCTGCTCTAGTGTCTTTCACGCTAATAAAGTTTTTTGTACTCTATACTTATGAATATGACCTTTTTCTAAGAGTGTGCCCTTTACAGTCCACAGCTTTTATCTCCAGTTTCTGTATCAATGTTCTTTATGTGGTAGGTGCAACCCTAAGGGTTAATTATACCTTATATGTGGATAATGCATCCCTAACTGTAAATATAAGGATATTAAAAGTCACTGAGGAGTTCCATGAACACAGGGCACGGAACTCCAAGGTGACTTCTAATATCCTTATATTTACAGTTCGGGGTGCATTATTTATTATAACCTACCCCTTTGTGGCTTCTGTTTCCTTCTCCTCCTGGGACTAAGATTATAAGGCTATAAACCTACAATTCCTCCCATAAATCCACTACGGTGTAGGTTATAATATTAAAGCACTAGTGCCTGGGGATTCCATTTGTATGTAAAGCGTATCATATCAACTCTCCCCTTTAACTTCATTTGCTACAGTGTTACGGCTAGGCCACACTAACGCGTTTTTAATGGATTTGCGTACGCGTTTTGCGCTCATGATTGCGCCCGCGTTTTTTGCCAAAATGGAAATCTCAGGAACGCGAAAATTCATGTGATTTCCATAACGGAAAAATCACACGCGCAAAACGCACAAGAATCGCGCACAAAATTGCTGTGCAATAACACCCACGATTGGTGTTCATTGTAGTGTGGCCTTAGAACACCATTGCATTATGTACATAGAAGCAGCACTATGCTAATCCAGTCCACGTTTTACTTAGAGTAACATACAGCTAGTCCTGACTAACTGACCAAATGGGATTCACCTCTGGCAAGTCTCACAGAAGTAGGAGATTGAACGAGATTACAGGTGAGCAAGAAGACCAGCAAGTAAGTGGGAAAGGTAAGCTTTGCCAATAGCTTAGAGAAATAAGAGTAACATAGTACATCTTTGCAATGGACTGAACTTGGATTTACACTGTATATTCCCTTTAAGAGAGTAGTAAAAAAAATCTCACACACACACACACATACACAGTAGTGTCCCAAGTACAGGAATTAGTTCTTAATGTGTATCGAATATGTCTGAAAATATATGTCATACCCAAGGGCCATACAACTTATTAACATTACAGTAAATTTGGGGAACATCCATATGGACTGTAATGTTTCTACGTCAAAGCTTGGTTAACAAGACTGATCAAACCTGGCTCTGCAGTGTACCATTAGATAGCACGTTTTTCCAATGTGGTTAATTTGTAAGTGTAAGGCTGTGTATATGCGGCCCCAAATTTTAGTTGATTGTGCTGAAAGTCTACCACAACCAACTTTTCACAGGCGTGATTCCCGTAGTTTTCTCCAAAATCCTATTAATGCGATTTACAAAAAGGCGAAACGTTAAAATCGCATCAGTTACCGCTATTCTATTTATAAAACGGCGGTAACCGATTCGCGGGAGGCACGCCCATCCAGCTGCGGGTGGTCACATTTGCCAGAGGGGCATACAGGGTGTATGCCCCCCCGCCCAGTGTACGCCCACAGGGTGTATGCCTACCCCGCCTTCACCCCCACGGCAGAGACCACACCCCGCACAACCCCTTCCCAGCAGACACATACACAGTAGTGTCCCAAGTACAGGAATTAGTTCTTAATGTGTATCGAATATGTCTGAAAATATATGTCATACCCAAGGGCCATACAACTTATTAGACATTACAGTAAATTTGGGGAACATCCATATGGACTGTAATGTTTACTGTCAAAGCTTGGTTAACAAGACTGATCAAACCTGGCATCTGCAGTGTACCATTAGATAGCACGTTTTTCCAATGTGGTTAATTTGTAAGTGTAAGGCTGTGTATATGCGGCCCCAAATTTTAGTTGATTGTGCTGAAAATGTCTACCACAACCAACTTTTCACAGGCGTGATTCCCGTAGTTTTCTCCAAAATCACTATTAATGCGATTTACAAAAAGGCGAAACGTTAAAATCGCATCAGTTACCGCTATTCTATTTATAAAACGGCGGTAACCGATTCGCGGGAGGCACGCCCATCCAGCTGCGGGTGGTCACATTTGCCAGAGGGGCACTACAGGGTGTATGCCCACCCCGCCCAGTGTACGCCCACAGGGTGTATGCCTACCCCGCCTCACCCCACGGCAGAGACCACACCCCGCACAACCCTTCCCAGCACCCCATACGTCGTGGAAAAGTGCCTTTGGGGCTTAGGGGGTCCCGCAGCTCAAAACAGACCCCCCCCCCTTCCCCGGTCCTTAGAAGGGCTATGCAGCACTCAGAAGTGCCCT
This sequence comes from Hymenochirus boettgeri, assembly GCA_019447015.1. Classification (NCBI taxonomy): domain Eukaryota; kingdom Metazoa; phylum Chordata; class Amphibia; order Anura; family Pipidae; genus Hymenochirus; species Hymenochirus boettgeri. Next base: position 259,100,454 of record CM033473.1, on the reverse strand, counting down.
TGCGGCCCTCACAAGGAACCTTTTTGGGCTTAGGGGTCCCGCAGCTCGAACCAGGACCCCCTCCCCTTATAAGGGCCCTTGCAGCAGACAGAAGAAAAGAGGCCAGCAACATCGGCCCCAATGAAGCCAGCGGTGCCACTGGCGGCCCACAGTGACTTCGGTGGAGTTGGTGTCGCTGGCTGTGAAGAAATACGTCCGATCAAGACACTAGCAGCAGCTCGGCTTTGTTGAAACCACTAGCGCCGGACGTGCCCTGGTGGCCATGGGGGCATTGGCGACTTCAGAGGAGTTGATCTCGCTAGATGGAAGAAAGAAGACACACCCAAGGGCTCTTTGAGAGCCAACGGGGTCCTATTTCGAGCTGCGAACGCCCAACAAAAGGCACTTCTCAGTGCCGCAAGGGTCTTTACAAGGGGGGCTTAAGGGGTCCCACATCTCGAACCAGGACCCCCCCTCCCCGCCCTTATAAGGGTCCTTGCGGCACTTACAAGAGCCCTTTTCAGCCCTGAGACGGGCGCTTAAGGGGTCCGGCAGCCCTTACCAGGGTGCGGGACCCCCTAATCGCCCGTCTCAGGGCTACAAGGGCTCTTGTAAGTGCCGCAAGGACCCTTATAAGGGCCGGGAGGGGGGTCCTGTTCGAGATGTGGGACCCCTTAAGCCCCAAAGGCCTAACATGTCTAATCTGCCTGCATAGTCCAGCTCCTCCATTCCACTTATTATTTTAGTTTACCTTCTATGAACTACTTCCATTTCCAAGATGTATATGGGATTCCAAAACTGCACCGCATATTCCAAATGAGGCCTTACCAGTGCCTTGTAAAGAGGGAGAATAATATTTTTCCCTCTGAATCTAATAAATCTTGCTAGCTCTAGCTTTTTGTCTGGTATTGTTTGCTATGGCTAAGTCTGTTATCTACCAGATCCCCCACATCTTTTTCCATTAGAGATTCACTTAACACAGAGCCATTTATTTGTAGATGGCACAAGGATTGTTAAACCCCAAACGAATCACCTTACATTTATCAACATTGAATCTCATCTGCCATTCTGCTGCCCATTTTGATAATCTATCTACAGTAGGTCACCAGCTTGCAGCAATTCCACATCATTTAAGTTTCTAAAACTCTGCATAATTTAGAGTCATCAACAAAGACAGAGACCTTGTTTTCATTGTCCCCTTCTAAGTCATTTATAAACAGATTAAAATGAAGTGGCCCCAGTACAGAACCCTGAGGCACCACTTAGAACTTTAGCCCACAAAGATGTAGCCCCTGACCACCAGTATCCATGTACAAATTTACAAATGTTTTTTCTAGGCCATAGTCCTCAGTTTTATACAATTAGTCGCCTATGTGGCACAGTATCAAAAGCTTTAGCAAAATCCAATTATACACATCCACTGCTGTGCTGAATCTAAAATCTTACTCCCTCATGTGCAAATTCTCCCGGAGACAGGAGGCAGAGCCCTATATGGACTCAGTCTGGCTCCTGGTGGACAGTTTTTGGGACTTTGAAGACCATAGCAGGGCAGCCATTTGGAGCAGGTAAGGTAAGGATTTTTATGCACTACACGTGGGGCCAGTAGTGGGTTAACTTATAGTTTTGGGGGGTGCACATGTCCTTTAAGGCCTACGCACAGACGCACACAGTTTCCAAAATGCATCCTTTGAAGTCAATTCAAAGTTATACTTAAACTTTCCCTTTTTAGTTTTAAATGGAATAAATCACTGGCCAGAAGAAAAATACCAATCACATTAAGAGAATATCAAGCAAAAGTACAAAATGTTTAATAACAACGAATCGCTCTACTTTTGGACGGATTTATTTCTTTTCATTGGTGTGTTATTGCCCTCTGGTGGTGATTGGCAAAATAGGTTTAGGCTTACAATACACCATTGTAGACGCAGAGAAAGGTGGCGTACCGTGTTAGCCAGTCAAAATGTTACAGGGTAACCCTTTTGAAATAAAAAAAACTAAGATAGTCATAGCAAGCTTTCAGAACATTCTAGTTCTTTTCAAGCGGATTAAAATAATTAATTAAAAATACACACATTGTTGCATAGTTTGGCGCAATCATTCCAACTGACTAAATTACCAATCAATATCCAGTTTAGTAATCTGGCGCTGTATTCTTACGTTTGCTTGGTATTAAAACAGTTACACAAAAGTTAAGAACTTTTTTAGCATGTGTTTATTTAATTAGAACAGAAAACAATTAAGAGTTCTATAAAAACTTGCAGCTTTCTTTACAACAATGTAGATTTGCCCATCATGGCAACTGATCTGGGTTTGTACCTACCATGGATAAAGACCATATGAGCTGAAGCCGTTCACTTGCTTCACACTCCAGCTGCATTTCAGACTAAAACAGGTTCTTGTTAAAACTTTTATACAACAGCAACATCATTGGACACAAACTAACATCTAGAAGTCTGCATTTAAGGTGAACAAGTTCTCTGTTGGCTTTGCCATAACTCCCATCTTCTGGTATTCACCAACTCGCTTTTCAAAGAAGTTAGTCTTTCCTTCCATGAAATGTTCTCCATAAATCAAAGGGTTCTCAGATTTAAAAATCTTAAAAAAAAAAGAAACACCCATTATGAAAAGTCCAGATATTCCCAGACATAAAACACATTCTTGTTACAATATCGGACTTCAGACTCTCAAACTCAGTGGGATTGGAATATTCTACCTTCTCATACAAATCTGAAAGTGTGACAACTTATTGCCCGTTATATACAAACACAGACTTGAATCCTAAAACCTCGTAACACATGTAAGAGTAGCCAATTAATGTCTACCATTGTGAGCCACCACACAAGATCAATGTTCATTGATCTGACAGCATGAAATCACTCAACTGACTGCTTTGGCCAACAGTATCTCACATGCACAAGGTTTTAGGCAGCTAGGGAAATAGAGGTCTACTCATTGTGAGATCTACTGAATGGAAACTTGGATATACAATAGTCATCACATAATAAGGATTCTAGACTGTTACCTTTTTAAAACCAAGCTCCAGCAGAAGGCGATCTGCTACAAATTCAATATATTGTTTCATCAAAGTGCAATTCATTCCAATTAACTCCACAGGCAAGCTCAGTCAGGAATTCCTACAATTCAAAAAAAATAAAAAAAATAAGAGAATGATGAAACCCACATCTAGGCGAACCACCATGTTCTTACTAATGGGGAAAAGTCTAATTGAAAGTTGTATGTAACTATTCCTCTCCTGCAGCGGAAAAACATGTATTTTGTTTAAAAGTTTGAGACTGAATACAAAAACCCAGTTCGCAAGACAAACTCCAGGTACGGATGGTCTTCAATAGAATTTTACTCAATATATGGGAAATATATATACTAGAGCTATATAATACTATGTACGAAACATTCACAATACCCTCAACTATGACGGAAGCTCTCATTGTTCTAATCTCAAAACAAGGGAAACACCTCAACACTCCTGAATCTTATCACCCAGTTTCAAGTCAATATAACATTTTAGAAAAAAGTTTTATAACCACACTGATCAACCCCAACCAAACAGGTTTTATACCCGGAAAACCACCACTATAAACAACTAAGATTATATGAACATGCGCGGTTGGACACCAGGGTGGTCGTTAGTCGATGCGGCCAAAGCATTTGATTCTGTTGAAAGGAATTATTTGTGGCTTACACTGAAACGCTATAATTTTGGCCCAAACTTAATCAAATGGCTACAACTGCTGTACCTTATCAAACGACCCGGGTACTGGCCAGACATCTGAACCATTTGTACTAGCCAGGGGCACTCATCAAGGGTGCCCCTTATCACCTCTTGTATGCACTGCAATTGAACCGCTCGCTGCCCCTGCGCACCCACCCCACCTTTAGGGTCCCAAATAGGAAACCTAAATGAAATAGTGGGATTATATGCAGACAACTTATTCCTTTACTTACCATATCAGGGACCTTCACTGGAACTTGCCCTACAAATTATTAATAAACATGGGGAATATTCAGGACTAGTCATTAACTGGACAAATCATGCCCTTGGATAATTTCCCACCCGAATATAAATGAACCTAACTTCCACTACTTAGAACAAATATTATCTAATATCTAGGAATAAACATTTCCATGATCCTACAGAATACTAACACCTTAACTTAGAACCCCTTATTAATCTAATCAAAAATAAAATTCAAATATGGACCAGATTACCATTGGCATAGCAGGTTGGATATACTGTATAGTAAGATGATTCAACTTCACTAAAATATTATATGGCATTCCCCTATCATCATCCCTTTTCGATATTTTAAATAGATAAGACTTTCATAAGCGTGCATCTGGGGCCCAGCCGACACAAACTTTCCTGGACCGTACTCAAAAGACCAACGGATATGGACTGGCCGTGCCAGACTTTCAAAACTATTACTTGGCATCCCAACTTACACACATATACCACTAGAATAAAGATAAGTCATTCCAGATACTATCACAATACCAGATGCACCCTTCTTCCCAAACCCTTTATATCTGATATCGAGGGGACCCGTGAGACATATACCAATCACAATAATACAATCACTATGTGTATGGGACCAGATGCTGGATAAGCTACAACTGTCCCCAATCAATTCTGGTGCCTCGCTCTGGAACAATGGATTCCTCCCTAAACTAATGAGTGTGCCACAACCAGAATATGGTACAAATATGGAATACAACAGCTACTCCTCAGTTACGACAAGAATTTGAACCAAACCGCATGCGTTTCCCATATCTTCAGATCAAACATGCACTATTAATGCAACTTCAAGGTGTTTCAACTCTTTACCAAACTATACAATACAGACTACCGTATATACTCGAGTATAAACCGAGTTTTAAGGTTAAAAAATACCTTAAAAACCTGGGCTCGGTTTATATTCGGGTCATACGGAAAAACGCTATAAAGAAACATGAAACTGTGAAGCCGGTTCCTCATTGAGCAATCAAATCCAGGAGACCAGGAGTAAATGATGGCAGAGCAGGTAAGACCAGAGCAGTAAGAGGCAGAGACCACACCCGAACAGTAAGAGCACTGGAGCAGTAAGCTACAGAGCACACGGAACATGTGGAACTTACGCTCTGCTTACATCATCAGCCTGTCCCTAGCAGCTATGGAGGAGAGAATGGGGAGCCCTCACAGAGTGAACAGGTCCAAGAACCCGAACTCAGTCCAAGCACTCAGCCCTCTGCTAGTAAGGACTCACTGTACACGGTGTATGGGTGGTTTAGGGGTGGGCTCCTGGGTGGTCTAAGTCTAGCTTGGTTAGTCATCCTTATGGAGGGGGTGGGGTTCTGGGTCACTGTATTAAATGCATTTAATTTATTATTATTTATTTTAATTTACTGTACTTGTAATTGCGCTGTAGGGAGCATTATAGTTCTATACATCTTGCCACTCACCACACAACCAAAGCATGCTGGGAGTTGTAGTTTAAAAACATCTGTCCTTTCTTGAGAAAGGACCTAGACTGTCCGAAACATGTCGTGGTGTCACATAAATGCACGTTTGTTTATAGCAATACCTGTGGGGTTGAGTTGAGTTTTTGATTGCTCTATACTACACTTTTATTTTGAATTTATGTCCAGGAACAGACATCTGGCAACCAAAATCTATAGGAGATGTGGTGAGCTGAATTGCATTTACCCTGCAGTTTACTTACCAGTCAGTGTGAATTGCATAAAGCCCTTTTTGGGGCAATTTAAAAAAAAAAAAGTGTCAGTAAAATCAGCTGAATATTTTGAATTCTGTTTCTAGCATAATGCTAATGAGAAGGCTTCTAAATGCACCTGTTTCTTTGTATATGCTGCGGTGGCTTGCTAAATAAATGACTTTGCCTGAAATCAGCACAATTTTGGCAAGAGGTACAGCAAACAGTTAGCAAATACACAATTCATGGAGTGTAGTCATTTATATTATTAGGTGAACTTTGATTTTGAGATTCTGTTTAGAAATCGGTTTACTTTTTTTTTAATTTTACCTGCTCAATCCTAACAGCATCAGTAATAAGTTCCCGACTCGTTCTTCCGATGGCTTGTGTACAGATGTTTAAACAAAAGACAAGCAAAGTCAGTGTGCAAACCCTGTAAAGCAAAAGAAAAATAGTCATAAAAAAAGCATGGGGGGGGGGGGGGAGATAATGGGAAAAAGAAATAAATTACTTCATCTCTCTGCTGATAAGTTCATTGGAGAATGAGAGTCCAGGCATCAGCCCTCGTTTCTTCAACCAAAATATGGACGCAAATGAGCCAGAGAAAAAGTCCCCTCAACAGCTGCAAATGCCACCAAGCGCTCACCTAAAGTAATGATGGAGTAGATAGAGTGAGGCACCTCTAATTTCTCATTTGAGGGGTGGACATGCCCCTTTAAAATTTACTGGAGCACAGTCCATACAGAGCATCTCATTAAAAAACCTCCTTGTTTTTGGGCAAAGCCCAATGTTTCATAGCTGTCCACTTTGTTTACGGCTATCTACATGAACATAACCTCAGAACTGGAACACTTAACAATAAGAATGTTTAACAACCAATCACATTCATTCACTGTAAGAAAGTTAATCAATGGTAAAGATACGCTTTATAGTAATTGGTGAATGCTAGCAAAATCACCGACTATTATATGGGGCTACTTTAACAAAACAAAGCCAGCTATAAAAGCTTGGATTAAGTTCTGCCAAAAGGACAAAAAACCCAATCTGATCGTTGGAAAGCTCAAATAAAGTAACAAATGTTATTCTTGTAATCAACCTTAATCTGTCAAGAACCTTAATCAGACAGAATCTGCAAGACAGATGGTAGTACACAAGCCCACGATAGTTCTCCCTATATAACTTATAGGGAGAACATTGCAAAAGCCATACTCCCTTCGATCGAAGACGACTCCCTATACCTTAATACAGGGGCCGACCGCTACCGAGGGAAATTTTCCAGTCAGAGCGACGGTTTCCAATGCGTAGGTTCATCGTATCGGCCTATTCGCTGTACTCTATTAGCGTTATAGGGTCAATCCTGTCAGTACTGATAGATTGGCCCTATATCGCTAGTGTGTGTATTGAAGGTAGGATGGAGAACACCAGAGCATTAGTAACAAGAAAAATACATTAGCCTCAATAAAGGCAACAGGCCCAATAATGCTTATAAGGTTATACATCTGTCTTACACTGCCTTTGTCAATGTCATTGGAAGCCATTTCTCTAAGAACTCTGCTATACTAAGCTCATAAAATAGGTTTCCAAGCCATCATGTTGGGGTTTGCAGTCATGTTTTCTTTCCAAGGCAAATACACCCATTTAAAAATGCAAAATATATTAATTCTCCAATATGGACAACAAAGGTTATTCTACACATTACAGTCAAACTTACAAAAGCGCTTCTCATCTCGTATCCAACGCATTGCCCAATCGGCTTTCTTTTCACACATGGTAAGGTTTCTATGGCGTTGAAGAGGAATCCCTGTAATGTGCATGTCATGAAGATTGAGATCACCATTAATAATTGGGCAGTAGGTTCCCGCCAGAGCAGATGAGCACTAATTAGCTACCGCACGTTTTCACAAATATTAAATTCTAATACCTCTCCTTTGGGTCTTTAATATACGTTTCAATAAGAAGGCTGTACATTTCTGAATGAATATTCTCCATCGCATTTGAAAACCGTAAAAGCAACGCGCTTCTGGAACTGCAATTCTTGGGCAAACCTTTCCACCTAGAAAGAGTTGGGAAAGTTCCTCAGTTACATTGAACCCAACCTACAAATTTAGGCTGCTTTGTGCTCAGGAGAAAGCAATTTACTAGACAAAGCAAGAAAGACCATACTTACCAAGTTCTCATTTACAATACCGTCACTGGCTGCAAAGAAGGCCAGCACATAGGAGATGAAATATCTTTCTTCAGGCTTCAAGGCTTCCCAGTGCTTTAGTCTTTAGAGAGATACACTACAAAGGGTACAGTATATATCACTGCATATAAATATGGATCCAATCCAAGAATTTAATGTACCATATAAAAAGGGAACAAATATGTCCAACATATCACACATTAAATTAAGCACAGTCTAAAATTGTGCTTAGGGAAAAAAGCATTGAAAATACTATGATCAGGCTGTGGAAATAAAGATCGAGAGACGCACACACATATACAACTTCAACGTGCTTTAATTTTGAAGCTTAAAACACACGTTTTGGCCCCATTCCTTGTACCTTGTGAAGGGGGCGTGGTCTCCCTGAAACGTGTTTCAGCTTGAGAATTAAGCATGTTGAAGTTGAATATCTTTATTTGCATGTTACTTACCTGCTGTGGCACAGGTTACACGCATGGGTGGGCACAGGGGGCCGCATGAGATAATTACTTGTTGTGAAGGGCCGGACCAATTGGTTCAACTTAATTCTCATTAGAGATTGCAAAACTGGATTTTAAAAAGATAAATTAATATCCCTGTTTCATTGGATTTTTTGTATTATTAGTTGCAATTTTTAATAGAAGGTGTGATATTATTGATCCATTCCATCAAATTCAATTAATCATCTGATAAGGTCATAATTATTTACGAATAAACAAAATTAAATTAATTATCCGGCCTGAGAATCAATTAATATATACTTTTTAAAAAAAAAATTTGTACGGGTCTGGTATTGAGGGGGGCAGCTAACGGGCCACATGTGGCCCCCGGACTTACTTTGCCCAGGTCTGGTTAGAGTGCACCACCTATTTCTACTACCAAAATTCTGAAGCACACCTGTCTCTGAATCACCCACCTGTGAGAAACCCGGATATAGACTACAATCAGGCTGTGACTACACACAAAGCAGAGCTTTCCAGTTCAATGTAAAAATGACCTTAGCAGACAGGCTGAAGGTGCCAAACGAAATTAAACTGCCATAACAGTGCCCCAATATTACATCCGTTCAATGTTCCATGTCGAATAGATTGTTACAGTGAAGCAGTTTTACATGTTCCCACTACGTTTACCACCAGTCATGGACATTACCGTAATATTGACTCCACGTGTTCTCAAAGCCGCACACTACACCCAACAGTCTGATCTGTATGTCCATCACTCCCAACCATGCAAATTTTACACTAAATACCAAAAACAAGAGTCAAGCAGCTTCATTAGAGGCAGAGATCCCGCTTTCTGTGGAGGGAGAAATGCAACTTTAACATTTAAACAGGTGTAAAAATGTCGCTGTTTGAGGTCACAACAATTTTATTAAAAGGGAATCTCCCCCGATCGCTATATTAGAAAGTTTAAAAAGTGGCAAGAAAATTTGCTGTCCTTCACATGGCAGTGGTCACCCCTGGGTTAATCCCTGTCACCAAGTGAAGGACAGTAAGTGCAGCTAGAAGACTCCTCCCTCCCTTTTACCTCAGACAAAGAGGAACGCAGCCCCCCAGATCTAATGACTGTGCCCCCTTCTTTGCAGAGACTAGCTGCTCTACAAGCCTTCGGGTTACTGCGGAAATCATTTTTTGCCACAGCCTATGGTCTATATTCGGAATCAGAAGTGGTGGATGACGTCACCCGATGCAGGTTTAAAAGGTTTGGCACAAATGCCCATTTCCCCCCCTGCCGATCAGTGGCTGGCTGCTCATCATGTGAGGTAGAAGGTCACATCCAAGCTATCAAAGACATCAAACATGCCACAGACCATGATCTGCCATGGACGCTTTAACGATGCATGTTCTGATGCTGCCATGGACGCTTTAAAGTTATTTTTTAAAAAATAGGTCTCTGTGTTGGCAAGAAGATTGCTGTGGCTTAGACAATGACAATCCGATATGTCCTCCAAAATGAGCTAAGCAGTCTAACCATTCCAAGGCGATTTACTTCTTGGCAAAAAAGTGAGAAGACACAATTGCCTGCAATTCCGCAAAACAAAGTAAAGGATTATTTTTCAGACAAACGGAATCTTCAGACAATATCGCCCTGGGAAGAACGTTAGCTTTAGACCTTGGAAAAATAACCAAACCCAGAATCAACCCTTTCAAGGTGGCCCTAACAGGAAGCCTCTTTCAGCAGAAAAAGTAGTCAGGATTATAAGGTGCGCAAGCCCAAGCCATACGTGCAGGGGGGACGTCTTTCTATTTTTAACAGTTTGGGATCAAAATATAAGCAACAACATGGCCATAAACACTATATGGGAAAGATACCATTACAGTTTCTCACATTATCCATATTTGAACACTTTCAATAATCAAGAAATCCAACTTCTCCCTCTGCAAATACTCAGCTTCAAGAAGTAATCTCAAGTTTATCAAGCAAGGATGTAATAGAAGAGGTGCCATAGAAGAAAAAAGGAAAGGAATTTATTCCCCTCGGGTTCATGAGAAAAAAAACATATTGGACCTGAAGGAACTGAATTCATTTCTGATGGTCAAGTCATTCAAGATGGAAACCCTTAAAACAGTAATTTGCCATCTCGGACAAAGGACTGGCAAATAAAGATAGACATCCGGGATGCATATCTACATTCCTATATGATTAAAGGCCATGTCCAACCCCCAAACTAAAATTGAACCCACTACTGGCCCACAAGTAGTTTCAAAAAATCCTTACCTTACATTTCTGGTCCTTATGGTTCCCCTGTAGTCCATGTCCAAAGTCCGGAAACTGAAGAGCAGTGTCTGTCTTACTGTCCAAACAGCTCTTCCTCCTGTGTTGCCTCCGAGGGATGAGACATGCGCACAGGACCCCCCTCCCACCTCCCTCCCGATCCCCTTCTTGCTTCTTTCCCCCCTAGCAATAAATCCTTTATACGTATTGTCAGGCATACCCTCCCACCCCCAACCGCTAAGTTAAAAGTGGAAAATCCATTTCAAACAGTACTTACAGCTCGCAGCTGCCAGCGTCTAATCCATTGCTGGCAGCCGTGGCTGTGATTGGCTGACTCTTAGCCAATCACAGCCGCGGCTGCCGGTCCGGCCCCCTGCTTGTATTTCTGACAGGCAGGGGAGCAGGACCTCAGCGACGCTGGAACCAGGAGTTGTAGTACTGTTTGGGGCCGTTTTATAAAACTTTTACATAGCGGTTGGGGTGGGAGGGTATGTCCTAGAATTGCATAAAAGGTTGTTATGAAGGTGAGATGCCCTTTAAACCACAGCAAATTTCTCAGATTCCGCGTATTAGGACGCCACTTTCAATACAAGGCTCCCCCCTTTGTGTTAGCCACAGCCCCTCGCAGTTTTACAAAAATCTTGGCCCCAATCTTAGCGATCCTAAAAGGTCATAAGGTATATTCGTCTTCGCTTACATAGATGATATCTTGGGAGAGCTCCGAACCCTGTCACTCTATTAAAGCACAGAACGTGGTCATCCAAAAACTATAACTTATGGGGTGGGTCATCAATTGGTGGAAGTCAATCTTTATTCCTTCTCAGAATCTGCAGTTTCTTACACTCAACATGTTAGAAGGCAAATCAACAGTGCAAAAACCTGTCAACAACTTATAGGTAAGTTCATTTCCACTCTACAGGCAGTCAAATGGTCGATGACTCATGCAAGGCCTCCCAGTTAGAATTCTTGCGTCAAGGAACAGGAATCAATTAGATCCAATGCAACCAATATTTCTGTCCCTCAGCACTATCAGACATGCCGTTTCCCCCCCACCCTCCCTCCACCAACCGGATCCATCCTCTGCAACGTGGCACCTAGCATGAAACCCTTTGGCAAGTACCACCCTGCCACCAAAATATTTCTTCAAAATAATGTTTACATTGATACTTATAGCCCCTTCTCTCCCACGGTGCTCCATTGACAGTAGCCAATCTGTGGCTGCCAGTCTGGCCCCTGCTTGCAACTTCCACAAGCATACAGCCGGATCAGAGACGGCACAGAGAAAAGAGACTAAGTAGCGATCTAACCATTTTTTTAAAGAAATATCAAGGTATAAAGGTAGGTGCCCCCTGCCCACCGGTTGTGGGTGGGCAGGGGGCACCTACCTTATGGCCAAACATCATGTTCAGGGTGGACATGCCCTTAAAGCCAAAGTGGATGCACATCTTCTCCCCTCCGGCCTGGAGGATGGGGTAGTTACTTCTAGAATCTGTGGGTTCAGAAACGGTGGAATCATTATTTAGTGAACAAAGTTATAAATTACAAGGAATTGAAAGCTGATCATCTTGCTCTTCTTTATTCTACTGTGGGCAAACTCAATCTACTAGACCTGAAAGCAGCTTACACCCTAGGACACATGAATCACAAGGCAATTTTTTGAGCAGGGACACTATTTACCCAGGGGAATGGTCCCTCAGAAAGAAGGCTTCATCTAATTGTTCAGAAATGGGGTCTCCCAATGATACATCTAATGACTTCCTGCAACAACAACAAAATTCCAACATTTTGCGATCCTAAAAGGTCATAAGGTATATTCGTCTTCGCTTACATAGATGATATCTTGGGGAGAGCTCCAGACCCTGTCACTCTATTAAAGCACAGAGACGTGGTCATCCAAAAACTAACTTATGGGGTGGGTCATCAATTGGCAGAAGTCAATCTTTATTCCTTCTCAGAATCTGCAGTTTCTTACACTCAACATGTTAGAAGGCAAATCAACAGTGCAAAAACCTGTCAACAACTTATAGGTAAGTTCATTTCCACTCTACAGGCAGTCAAATGGTCGATGACTCATGCAAGGCCTCTCCAGTTAGAATTCTTGCGTCAATGGAACAGGAATCAATTAGATCCAATGCAACCAATATTTCTGTCCCTCAGCACTATCAGACATGCCGTTTCCCCACCCTCCCTCCCACCAACCCGGATCCATCCTCTGCAGACGTGGCACCTAGCATGAAACCCTTTGGCAAGTACCCCCTGCCACCAAAATATTTCTTCAAAATAATGTTTACATTGATACTTATAGCCCCTTGTCTCCCACGGTGTCTCCATTGACAGTAGCCACATCTGTGGCTGCCAGTCTGGCCCCTGCTTGCAACTTCCGCAAGCATACAGCCGGATCAGAGACGGCACGAGAGAAAAGAGACTAAGTAGCAATCTAAACATTTTTTTAAAGAAATATCAAGGTATAAAGGTAGGTGCCCCCTGCCCACCGGTTGTGGGTGGGCAGGGGGCACCTACCTTATGGCCAAACATCATGTTCAGGGTGGACATGCCCTTAAAGCCAAAGTGGATGCACATCTTCTCCGACTCCGGCCTGGCAGGATGGGGTAGTTACTTCTAGAATCTGTGGGTTCAGAAACGGTGGAATCATTATTTAGTGAACAAAGTTATAAATTACAAGGAATTGAAAGCTGATCATCTTGCTCTTCTTTATTCTACTGTGGGCAGAACTCAATCTACTAGACCTGAAAGCAGCTTACACCCTAGGACACATGAATCACAAGGCAGATTTTTTGAGCAGGGACACTAGTTACCCAGGGGAATTGTCCCTCAGAAAGAAGGCTTCATCTAATTGTTCAGAAATGGGGTCTCCCAATGATACATCTAATGACTTCCTGCAACAACAACAAAATTCCAACATTTTGCGATCCTAAAAGGTCATAAGGTAATTCGTCTGCGTTAATAGATGATATCTTGGGGAGAGCTCCAGACCCTGTCACTTATTAAAGCACAGAGACGTGGTCATCCAAAAACTAACTTATGGGGTGGGTCATCAATTGGGGAAATCAATCTTTATTCTTCTCAGAATCTGCAGTTTCTTACACTCAACATGTTAGAAGGCAAATCAACAGTGCAAAAACCTGTCAAAAACTTATAGGTAAGTTCATTTCCACTCTACAGCAGGCAATGGTCGATGATCATGCAAGGCCTCTCCAGTTAGAATTCTGCGTCAATGGAAAAGGAATCAATTAGATCAATGCAACCAATATTTCTGTCCTCAGCACTATCAGCATGCCGTTTCCCCACCCTCCCTCCCACCAACCCGGATCCATCCTCTGCAGACGTGGCACTAGCATGAAACCCTTTGGAAGTACCCCCTGCCACCAAAATATTTCTTCAAAATAATGTTACATTGATCTTATAGCCCTTGTCTCCCACGGTGTTCCATTGACAGTAGCCACATTGTGGCTGCCAGTCTGGCCCCTGCTTGCAACTTCCCAAGCATACAGCCGGATCAGGACGGCACGAGAGAAAAGAGACTAAGTAGCATCTAAACATTTTTTTAAAGAAATATCAGGTATAAGGTAGGTGCCCCTGCCCACCGGTTGTGGGTGGGCAGGGGGCACCTACCTTATGGCCAAACATCATTGCAGGGTGGACATGCCCTAAAGCCAAAGGGATGCACATCTTCTCCGACTCCGGCCTGGCAGGATGGGGTAGTTACTTCTAATCTGTGGGTTCAGAAACGGTGGAATCATTATTTAGTGAACAAAGTTATAAATTACAAGGAATTGAAAACTGATCATCTTGCTCTTCTTTATTCTACTTGGCGAGAACTCAATCTACTAGACCTGAAAGCAGCTTACACCCTAGGAAACATGAATCACAAGGCAGATTTTTTGAGCAGGGACACTAGTTACCCAGGGGAATGGTCCCTCAGAAAGAAGGCTTCATCTAATTGTTCAGAAATGGGGTCTCCCAATGATACATCTAATGACTTCCTGCAACAACAACAAAATTCCAACATTTTGCTCCCGGTTCCTGGATGCTCAAGCTAGTCATGTGGATGCAGTCTCTCTAAATTGGTATTTCCAACTGGCATATATCTTTCTCCCCTTTTCAGTAATTCAGAAAGTGCTAAAGAAAGTATGAAGGGATCTAACAACCACAATAGTAGTAATACCTCATTGGCACTGGACTTGCCTCAGCAGACGTCTGCTATCACAGGGCCCAGTTTATCCCCAGAACCCAGACAGCCCGAATTTGATGGCATGGCTATTAAGTTGGCAACTCTAGCTCAACTGGGTCTATCAGAAGCCACAATCAATACAATGTTAGGAGAAGGAGATCCACATCTGTTGAATATTACAGAATTTGGGAGCAATTCCTGAAATGAAATTTCTGTAACCTCCAGTTACAGAAATTTCTGAAGTTTAAATTGTGCTATTCCTTAATGAAGTTTTAGAGAAAAGTTTGGCTTCTTCAACCTTAAAAAGGAAATTTTGTTACTTACCGTAAAATCTTTTTCTCATAAGCCGAAGGTGGACCCAGGCACAGCAGGGGTTAAGTGCTCCACCTCCAGGAGCAGACACTTGAAACATTGAAACTTTCACAGGTTCAGGCGCTCCTCCCCTTAACTTATACTCTGCAGCACCAGCAGCCTGTTTCAGTTTGTCCCAAAGAGGGATAGCGAAGGAGTTCGAATACGAAACATATAACTTTTGGTAACAAAACCACACATTAACTTAACTAAATTGATAGAGAAGACAACTAACTTAGCTTATCAAACCTATGGGTCGGGTAGTGCCTGGGTCCCCCTTTGGCTTTAGAGGAAAAGATTTTACGGTGAGTAAACAAAATCTCATTTTCTCTTTCAGCCTTGGGGGACCCAGGCACAGCAGGGGATGTCCCAAAGTTCCGAACAATAAAGGTGGGGGCAGAAGAATGACCGAGGGTCGTCTCTGCTGAAGAAAACATGTCCAATCTGTAAAATTTTATGAACGTGTTAATCGAAGACCAGGAGGCTGCTCTGCAAATCTGGTTGATGGAGGCCCCCCGGCAAGCTGCCCATGAAGCCCCTAGCGCTCTGGTAGAGTGGGCTGCAACCCGCAAGGGAGGAGCAGCCCCGACTTCTGCATAATATCGTAAGATGACACTCCGAATCCATCTCGCCAAGGTCTAAGGAGACGTTCTGGAGCCCATGTGAGGACCCGCCAGGAGGATGAACAGAGCTTTTGAAGAACAAACTGATTCCATTCTGGATATGTATGCACAGAGAGCTCTGACTACATCCAGAGAATGCAACCTCTTTTCTTTAGGAGAAGAGACAATTTCCTGATTCAGGTGAAAGGAAGAAACAACCTTGGGCAGGAATGATGGATGGGGCCGAAGGACTGCCTTGTCCTTGTGGAATGAGAGACACGGTGGTTCCACTGATAGAGCTGCCAGCTCCGATGCCCTATGTATTGAGGGAATGGCTAGAAGGAAGAGGGTTTTCCAATAGAAGAGGTAGAGCAATTGATTTTAGGAGTTCAAAGGGGGAACCTTGAAGAACTGAGGACCAAGGAGAGATCCCATGGTTGTACGGACTGTCTGCGAGGAGGGATAAGTTACGGAGGATGGCTATAAAGCAAATGTCTTAAATATTCTTTTTTCCTCTGTATACACTATAGAAGATCAAAGTACAGATATCATAGAGTATAGTAGCAATAAATGGTATAAAAGATGCACTTTGGTTAACCGAGGATACGGTACAGAAACAACCAAACAAGGGACAGTTCAGTGGAAATTATCAATATTTGTTAAATTGTTAGTTTGTGTAATTCCTTCTTAGTTATTCTACATATTTTCTCCCATTCTGAAAAATCATTTGATTTCATACAATTTGCTGTTCCCTGCTGTTGACATTAGTGAGCTGACATTTCAGGTTCTAACGGTTCTTCTTCTTCCCAGGATGCACCACTTCCTTGGAATGTTCCTAACAGTTATTTCTACGGATTGGCTGTTGGATGGGTCAAAGACGCTCAGATCTCTACTGAGCAACTGAATCAACCCAGGCACTGGGTCAAGGGCAAGACCACAACGGTCTGTACTAGGGGTCCTCCAAACAGGAAGTCAGTATTTCGGTTGCATTTATTTATACCCAGACAAAATGCTGAATTGACAGATTCTTTTTTCTGAAAAGTATATGTATTTGCACTAAACTTCCCCTTTAATATTAATAAATCTCCTGGACAGGATAAAATACATCCTCGGCACCTTAGGGAGCTAAGTTTAGTTTTATCTAGTCCATTGTTTCTTATTTTTGCTGATTCCCTCATGTCCGGATGTGTGCCTCTGGATTGGAATAAAAATGATGTTATTCCAATATTCAAAAAGGGTAGTCGTTCACAGCCGGGTAATTACAGGCCTGTAAGTTTAACTTCAGTGGTGGGGAAGATACTGGAAAGTTTAATAAGGGAACATGTTCTAGAGTATGTTTCAAGGACTGACATTATAAGTAGTAACCATCATGGATTTAGGAGGAATAGATCTTTTAAAACTAACTTGCTTGGCTTTTATGAGGAAGTAAGTAGAAATTTAGACTGTAAAATCCAAGTATATTACATCTACTGCTATGCCAAAGGCTTTTGATACAGTCCCCCACAGGCGACTAATGTATAAGCTAAGGTTTGTTGGGCTGGGGAGGCACATTTGTACATGATAGAAAATTGGTTAATGAATAGGATGCAGAGAGTAGTTGTTAATGGGGCTTCATCATTATGGACTAAAGTGCTAAGTGGGGTGCCACAGGGTTCTTTGTTGGGGCCGCTTCTATTTAATCTATTTATTAATGATTTGAAAGTGGGTATTATCAGCAAGGTTTCTGTGTTTGCTGATGACACAAAACTTTGTTGACCATTAAAAACTTCAGAGGATGTGCAATCGTTGCAGGGGGATCTAGATAGTCATATTGGGCTGCTAAGTGGCAGATGAGATTCAATGTTGATAAAAAGGTGAAGCATTATGGACTTAAAAATCCTTGTGCTGCTTATACTATAAATGGTTCTGTGTTAAGCCAGAGCCAGCATGGTATTGTCTTGTATAAAGAGAGGTATGGATTCAAGGGAGGAAAATGTTATTCCCCCTCTTTACAAAGCATTGGTAAGGCCTCATTTGGAATATGCAGTGCAATTTTGGAATCCTGTGTACAAAAAGGACATTTTTAAAAATGGAAAGGGTTCAGAGAAGGGCAACTAAATTAATAAGGGGGTTGGGAGAGCTTGAATATGAAGAAAGACTGGATAAGTTAAAATTATGTATGGTGGAGAAAAGGCGCTTGCGTGGGGATATGATTACTGTGTATAAATACATTAACGGGCCATACAATAAACTATCTGGGGCATTGTTCACCAATAGGGCATGTCAGAGGACACGCGGACATCCCTTAAGACTTGAAGAGAAAAGGTTTAGGCTTCAAGTTCGGAAAGAGTTTTTCATTGTGAGAACGGTAAAGCTATGGAACGGTCTTCCAGTGGACGTTGTTATGGCAGGTTCATTGGTCAGTTTCCCCAAAAAATCTGGATGAGTTTCTGCAAACAAGGAATGTTGCAAGTTACTTGATGCATAAAGTAGAGTTGATCCAGGGAAATTTGATTGCCACTTTATAAATTAGTGGGGGGGGTTCCTTCCTCTGGATCAACAGTTAGGCAGGAAATGAGGCTATTGCTAGATGGATTAGACTGGATGGACGTATGTCTTTATTCAACCTGAAATACTATACTATGAAAGGGACAGATACATTATTACACACAGTAAGGCTCCTACTCTTCAGTTTCCTGGACTTTGATTAGCCACTGCAGGACAACTATAAGGAGCCGAGGAGAAAGGTTTTTTCAACACTACACAGTGGAGAAAATTTTAGTTTAAGGGTGGACATGCCCTTTAAACCAGCTCAGTATTTGCAATGTCAGGTGTTTGGCTTCATATTGTCTTGGGTAGAACTCCTCAATGATGTAACAGACTGCAAAAAGACAATATAACCTGAAAGGAGAAATAATTACCAATTTTCCCTATTCTTCAGGTGCAAGAAGAATTGGCTATCAACCTCTACTTGGGTGAATGACTGATGGATAGGCAGGTGCCAATATGTCAAACCTAACCTACATGTTAGGCGCACTGTGGGACTATTGAATGAGCCCCGAACCGCAGCACCTCCCTCTTTGGCTGATGCATCACCTTAGTGGTATTTACTTGGTGGGCTTCTTTTGTTTGCCCGATAGAGAGTAGAACACCGGTCCCCTCCACCCCTTTCACACAGTGAGCAATGAAAACACATGCTCTTCAAGAAGCGAGTGTTCTTATTGGTCACATTGCAAAGACAAAATAGGGGGTGGAGCAATGAAGTAAGTAACTCTGCTGATCTTAAAAAATAAATAAATAATAATAATAATAATAATAAAGAGCCCAGAGTGAGGACCCAGTGGGAAGGTCAGTTTAATTCTCCCTTCATTTTTAAGGAATATTGCTGTATACAAGATTAAACTACATTAAGTTATGAAAAATGTACCTCTTCTGCAGTCCAGAAAGAAGCTTCTGCCTTCTTGTACATCTGCCATATATCATGATACTCAATTGGGAAGATCACAAAGCGTCCTGGGTTCTCCCTTAATAGAGGTTCATCCTGTATCCTAGGATCCTTTGTGCATTGGTACTTGATCTAGTGGAGATGCAATGATTTAAGGGATAGATTTTCCTATAAAGACTTTCTAAGTTTTTCAAATAAAACCCTTTTAGCTGCACACTCCAGATTAGTCAATAGAACATGTAACTACGGTCAAGAAGTATGGCCTGACACACAGTTATCTAGTCCAGAATACAAAGAAGTACTGGAGAGACAACTTGGCATTAATCCATCAGTGAACAAAGTTTATTGGTAGATGCAGTACAACATTTTTCGGACCTAGTTGTGGTCCTTCATCAGGTGCAATTGAAGGACCAGAACTAGGTCCGAAACATGTTGTGCTGCATCTAGCAATAAACCTTGGTCACTGATAGATCAATGACAAGTTTTAAGTCTCTCTCCGATACTTCCATGTATGTGGGCCTGTGGTGAGGCCTTCCACTGGATGGTAGAGCACATTTACTAAGCTTTCTTGTTTTTATTATCTTGTCCAGGTCTTGTGGGGTTACATTTTTTAATACCATTTACTGGGGTGGGATTTTATAGTTTATTGGTATTTTGGGGCAAGATGTTTTCAGATTATAGAGTGAAAACATTTGGGTTAATTCTCCTGTGTTAAAAAGAAAATGTATGGCAGGTGGAACTTAGGATAATGGTAAACTCTAGTGTCAGGCTTATACGCACGACAACAGCAGGGGTCAACTGTTGCCAAGGAGTCAGGCAGTCGTGGCCCTGACTGCTCATTCAGCTTCCTCCTTTCCATAGCGCATCAAACAGGGCAGTACTCCTCCATAAAGATATGGTTAGCATTGCATTTCCCTAAACGGTAACTATACTGGTAAGATTTTTGTTTTCGGGCGTTCATGCCCTTTAAAAGGATATGTTTTCAACCTAGTTTTCTATACAACCCAGCACACAGATATACGATTAGGGTTCACCCTGGACAGATTTCCATCTGCTGTGCCTAATGGTAATCCAGCACTAGTGTTGCCAGCCCTTCCCCATAAAACCAAACACATGAAATCATCATGCTGTAAGGCCAAGCACTAGTTAATTAACATGTTGTAGGATTACTTGGAAGCCAGTGCAGACTGCAACAATGTCCATAATGTCATCAAGCTGTGCGTGTTTGGGCTACAGTGAAAAGGTTACCCTACTGCAGCCATAGTCCATGTGAGGCCTTGATATTCCTATCAGAGTAGCCAATAGTTTTCTACCTGCACACAGACACCAAAACAACCAGTTAGACCACCACTTCCTCCTATAAGTCATGTCTAACCTTGGCACCCCAGATGTTTGGAAACACCACAGGGCATGCTGGGAATTGTAGTTTCTAAACATCTGGAGTGCCAAGGTTCGACATACAGTAATTATTTTACTGGTCCTATACATTGGGGATCTGAAGAGTTTCGGAGGCTGAAATGTAGTAGTTCGGTATTAACTTCACCCATTCTTTCTGTGTTCCCCTGGGGATTTTGCCGGTGTTCGGGCTCACAGCGTTCTCCTTATCCGCCAAGGACATTGTCTTCATGGGAGACGCGTTCTCCCCGATCTGTCTAAGCGGGGAGCGAGAGAACATATTCTGTATCCCGGTCCCACCCTGCAACTACACTGTACTAACTGCGGGGCCGACCTTTATAAGTGGCAACGGGGGACGGAAAGGCCAATGGGAAACCGAAAAATCAAGGTTCTAATTGGAGGTTCCAAATTCTAGGCGCGATATGTAACCTGAGGGTTCCAATAGGAGACTCTACAGCCGGGCGGTGGGTCACGTGGGTTTCTACTGGTGGACACAACATAAAGCATGGCTGGGCTGCTGTGGGTGTGTTTACCATGTGTCCATTCATATTCACTACATGTGTTCTTAACATGCCCTCTGTTTTTTTAACATTAAAGGGCAACTCCACCCTCATAAGAACATCTTTTAGAAAGAATGGCTACTTTAAAATATGTTGATATATCATACTTTGTCCCAGGGGAGGACTGGGACCTTTTGGCCTGAGGGGCAAATAAAACAAAGTGGCCCTTTCACGGTACATTGCAACATTTGTAACCATGTTCACTTTGCTAAGGTCACACACTGTTTTAGTTATGCCCATTTTTTAGACCACTGTCTCTCATTTTACATTGTTGCCTGCAACATTTTCAAGTGTTGCAGGCCAATTACCTCCCCCTTACAAGTGAGGACCTGAATTGCTAAGTCCTCGACCCTGGGTACACTTTCTAAGTCAAGTTATACTTGCCCAAAGTTTCCTTTGTTCCTAATAAACTGGAGGGCTCGCAAACACTGAGTAATTAACACTATCTAATGAACTGGACAGGTGACTAACACTGTCTAATGAACTTGAGGTCTGACAATACTGGTCTATGAACTGGAGGGCTGACAACCCTGGCTAATGATCTGAAGGACTGACAACACTAGTTAATGATCTCCATGGTTTACAACACTATATAATGAACCGGAGGGCTGACAACACTGGCTAATGAAGTGGAGGGCTGATGACACTGGCTACTGAACTGAGGTTGGATTGTCTGTGAAACCATTTGATCGATGTGGAGTTTTATCTGTAGACCCTTTCATTTTCCAATTCCTTGAAATAAATTAGGGTAGGTGTGTACTATATCTGGAATAAGAACATTGTTTATGCTGCTTGCTAGTGTAACCAGACCCAATGGAACAGCACTGCTGCAGATGAGAAGTGTATCTGCAGCACATTCAACCACATAGAAAGTATCAGTAACTTTATTATCATTAAATTTGAGTTCAGACTGAAATTTTCCACAGGCAGGCAAAGCAACTGATGATCCATAGGGAAATATTTTTAGTTCAGTGCTTTGTAATTCAGGCTTGTTGGTAAGGTTATGATAGAGGGCTTGGCTCATAAAATTAACAGATGCTCCTGTGTCAATAAGAGCTTCCACTGGATCCCCATTGATTGAAATTAGTTGCCGTGGGTTGGCAAGTTTATTTGCATGTGTAGTGTTGTGGTTACAAACTGAAAACAGGTATGCGCTGCTGGGATCCTCCGTTATAACTGGCTGCACTGTGAACCATTTGTGATAGAGAAGGTGTAGATGATGTCATGCGGGCTAGTGGAGCTGATTTGCATACTTTTGCAAAGTGATTCTGCTTTACTAAAGCCAAAGAAGGATCTCTGAGTGCTTGGCGTCTTAGTTTAGAGGAAATGCATCCTTGGATAAGCTGCATTCAAATTTCCTTGTCTATATCAGCAAACTCACAGAAAGCAGCCAGATGTCTTAAGCGTACATGAAAATCATCAATACTTTAAAGGGCATCTATAGTGAAAAAAACACATTGCCCCTTTGCAAAGTTAAATTCATGTACTCTGTGCTGCCTTAATCTTATATATGTCAGTGACTCTGTTTAACCACGGTGTCAGATCTGTGTGCAGCACTTCCCCCTCCCCTCTGTTACCTCCTCCATGTCTCAATTCCGGCTAACCGACAAGCTTCTCATGTGCATTAGGAGTTAAAAGTTCAACATCCTGAAAAACACACCCACGCACAGTGGCCAATAGAAAGCAAGCTGTCCTGGAGACACGGAAGAAGGAGAACAGTACCGTTTACAATCTCTCACTTTGTGACCCATCATCAATCAGTGAAAGCTATTAAGAAGGGGGGTCAAGTGCAGCCTTATATCTACCATCAAAGCTACCTTTCTCCCCCTGCTAATGCTGTTATCTCTATGTTTATTACAGAGCAGGGAGGGGGGATCACATCACAGGGATTTGATTGACAGTCCAAGTAGGAGTAAAGGAATGCAATCACGTATTCTTCTAACTGGTGTATCTCAGGACAGAGAGGGAATCTGAAAAAAGTGAGGACACTCTAGGGGTTGTGGGGAATTATAGAACACATGGAAAGAAAGAAAAAAAAGTTCATTTTCCCACTATGATGCCCTTTAAGAAGGGGATTGTTTTGTTCATCTGAACTTGAAAACTTCATAAACAGTGTTTTTATGTGGAGAAAAGTAATTGGTGAGAGCGGTTTTGGATGAATCATAGTCACTGTTGTCTCCTGTACCAGGCCGAGTGGTGAAAATGTCATAAACCTGCTCCCCAGCATAATGTAATAACATTGCTCGCTTTCCAGCACTGTCAGTAATGTTCATGGCTTGTTGGAATATTTCAAAGCAATTCAGCCATTTATTCCAGCGTGTTCCTAAATTGCCTTGGGACTGGTGCACATCAAAACATGGGAATGGTGGTGCACAGGCCATGCTGTGAGTTATAGTAATGATTCTATAGCACAAGAATAAGTATTGGGGGAGCACACTAAGTAGGTGAATCCAAAATTGTGTTTATTACAACAACATATACAACGTTTTGGGACGCACTGTCCCTTCCTCAGGTACAATCAGTGTGAATAAAACATCAGCCTTTTAAAACCCTAAACCCCACCTCCAAATCATGTGACCTCATGAGTGACACACAGGGGCCCAACAAGAGGCTACCCATACAATGAGACATAATATATCCAAGTGCATAATCAAATAAAGTGCACTTGGATATATTATGTCTCATTGTATGGGTAGCCTCTTGTTGGGCCCCTGTGTGTCACTCATGAGGTCACATGATTTGAGGTGGGGTTTAGGGTTTTAAAAGGCTGATGTTTTATTCCAACTGATTGTACCTGAGGAAGGGACAGTGCGTCCCAAAACGTTGTATGTGTAGTTGTAATAAACACAATTTTGGATTCACCTACTTAGTGTGCTCCCCCAATACTTATTCTTGTGCTATAGAATCATTTGGCCCTTGGAGTGGAGGGCTAGGGGGTTAGCACCTATCTATTTGTCTGGCAAACAGCCAACATCGGTGTGCTGGAGTGAACTCTGAACAGCAGAGTTATAGTAATGGCAGTTTGTAGTGTTCTGTAATACTGTGATACCGGCAGGTTGTGGGAATCCTCGTCGCCAGCTGTGATATCTGGATAACCAGGCTCATAGTACAGGAGAGATCCAAACTGGGACTCCAAACAGCAGGGCAGAAACTCACTTTATTGCTCCTCCCTTTACACTCTGTAGATTCCCCACCTAAACACTTCCTTGCCCCTTAGCTCCACCCACTTCCTTAACCCCTGCTCAGTTCCTAGTTAAACAAGCATGATAAAAATAGAGGACATATTAACAGTAAAAGAAACAACATCACAGGATCTATGTTTTACCTCCTAATCTTCAATTAATTTAGAAGGAGACAGAAACGAATGTGAAGACCTTGTGCACGATCGAACGCTAGCTCCACTGACAGGTCCTGGCCGCTTTAGGTTTCACTTAACTTTAATTATAGTGCATATTAGTGTGCATGTAATATAATATATGGTAGATACCCCCTGCCCACCCACATCTGCCATGTTATTTCTTTAAAAAAAATATTAGAACTGTACTTACAGCCCACTGATCTGGCCAGACCGCCAACCGCTTCTGTGATTGGCTGAGACACAGTGCATGTCACAGTCCTTACTGAGGTTAAAGGGACAGTTCAGTGGAAATGATCAATATTTGTTAAATTGTTAGTTTGTGTAATGCCTTCTTAGTTATTATACATATTCTCTCCCATTTTAAAAAATCAGTTGATTTCATACCCTTTGCTTTCCCTGCTGCTGACATTAGTGAGCTGCCATTTCAGGTTCCAGCGGTCCTTCTTCTTCCCAGGATGCATCACTTCCTTGGAATGTTCCTAACAGTAATTTCTACTGATTGGCTTTTGGATGGGTCAAACATGCTCAGATCTCTACTGAGCAACTGAATCAACTCAGGCGCTGGGTCAAGGGCAAGACCATAACGGTCTCTGCTAGGGGTCCTGCAAACAGAAAGTCAGTATTTTGGTTGCATTTATTTATACAGACACAATGCTGAATTTGCAGATTATGATCATTGGGATGGAAAAATACTGATCTTTTTTCTAAAAATGCATATGTATTTGCACTGAACTTCCCCTTTAAGTAAGCAGTAGGGACCGGATGACTCACTGACAGCTCATTCATAACTAATCCTTATGAGAATAGATAAAATCTGGAGGGAAGCTTACCGTATATACTCGAGTATAAACCGAGTTTTTAAGGTTCCAAAAATACCTTAAAAACCTATGCTCGGTTTATACTCGGGTCATAGGTAAATTCCCCTGAAAAAAAAAAATGCCGGTAGTGAAGTGAAAGCACGGTACCTGAGTTGCAGGACAGACCAGAGCTGCAATGTAAAGGGAGTGAGACCAGGACCAGCTGTATGCAGACCGGGAGCAGCGAGACCAGGAGCAGCGAGACCGGGAGCAGCGCGACCACAGTTGTAAGGCAGAGCGCGTGGGCCGAGCGTAACTTACGTGCCCGCGCGCTCTGCTGACGTCATCAGCCGGACCCTTCCTTAACCCTTGCTTTACCGGACCCTACAATGGAAGAGCCTTCAGAGAGCTGGATCGGAGAAGTGGTTGAAGACCCATCTACCAGCAATCAGCCTTCCAACAGTAAGGGGCATGTTTTTTAATGTGTAATTGTGCATGGGGTGGACCGGTACCTTATGATCGCAGTCCGGACCGAATGCTGAGAGCTGAGCAGGAGCAGTGAGACCGGGAGCTGTGAGACCCGGAGAGGCAGAGAGGGGCTGTAAGAGGCAGACCGGGAGCTGTAGAAGGCAGAGCGCGTGGGACGTGCGTAAGTTACGTGCCCGCGCGCTCCGCTGACGTCATCAGCCTGGACCCGATCTGTACCGGACCTTTCCTACCGGTATAATGGAGGAGCCTGCAGACAGCCACACAGGAGAACCGGTCCCTTCTACCAGCACTCAGCCCAGTAAGGGTCCTGTTTTTCAATTTAATTACCGGTATGCGGGTCCTGTTTTTCAATTTAATTATGCAAGGGGTGGTTTGGGGGTGGGGGGGTAGGTGGGGTGGGGGTGGTGGTGGGGTGCTGGGTCTTCCTTGCAGTGGGAATGGCTGCTGGGTGGCATTATTAATGAATTTACATCTACCCTCGGTTTATACTCGAGTCAATCGTTTTTACTAGTTTTTTTAGGTAGAAATGGGTACCTCGGTTTATACTCGGGTCGGTTTATACTCGAGTATATACGGTATCTAGTTTGTTGGGTTTATTTGTAGTCAATCTAATACATTTCTGAATCAGTTTATCATCCTATTGTCTGTGTTTGTGTAATCTCTCTATCATTTTATCTGTCTATCCATCTATTTTTCTTTCTTTGTTTGCTTGTCAATCTCCCCCTCTCTCTCTATTTTCCTCTCTCTCTCTATCACTCTCTATATATTATCTGTCCGATAGCTACATAGAAAACACACAGATAACAAAGATAGAGAATAGATGTAGATAGACACATAGAAAAATAGATACTAGATATATAATCTGTCTCTATCTCTAGTCTGTATCGATCCTCTCTCCCCCTCTCACTCTATATATACAAATCTGATGGAATATAATCTGCTGTACTGTATGTAGCGCTCAATGTAATTTTGTATGCCAACAGAAAAATATAAATAAAAGAGTTAAAATTAGAGGGAAAATTGTATATATATATATCTAATATCTATCTCTCTGTCTGTCTGTCTATATATCAATATCTAATCCTTTGTCTTTCTCTTACGGTATCTATCTCTGTGTGTCAATCTCTATCAATTTAGCGTCTGGCCCTCATTCATCAATCTATCGTCTATTGCTCTATATACATCTCTCTGTGATTCTAGCATCTATCACCATCTCTCTATCAATCTACTGTCTATCGCTCTATCTACATCTCTCTATGTATCAATCTAGAATCTATAGCTCCATCTACATCTCTCTATCTAAAGTCTATCGCTCTATCTACCGTACATCTCTCTATCTAGAGTCTATCGCTCTATCTTAATCTCTCTATGTATCAATCTAGAATCTATTGCTCCATCTACATGTCTCTATCTACATCTCTCTATCTAGAGTATCGCTCTATCTACATCTCTCTATTTAGTCTATCGCTCTATCTACATCTCTTTCTATTGATCTAGTGTCTATCGCTCTATCTACATGTCTATCTAGAGTCTATCACTCTAACTACATCTCTCTATCTAGAGTCTATCGCTCTATCTACATCTCTATCTAGAGTCTATCGCTCTATCTACATCGGAGAGAGATAGACAGATAGAAGATATGATATATATATAGATAGATAGATATCAGAGATAGATAGATAATATAGATAGATAGCAAAGTAGAGATAAATATCAGAGATAGATATTGATAGATAATAGATAAATATCAGAGATAGATAGATAGATAGATAAATATCAGAGATAGATAGATAGACAGACAGATAGCAGAGATAGATAGATCAGAAGAGATAGATACATATATATAGATAGATGCAGAGATAGATAATAATCTATATAATTATATATAATCTATATATAAAATATACAATCTAGATAATAATTAGGGCCCTGCTGAAAGAGTCTACCTTGACGTGGTAGCAGCTGGGCTTACAAATCTTTTGGCCAACATCTTTTTTACATATAAAGTAGGGCTTTCTAATGTAATCGCAGGAAAAAAAAAGGTAGTGAGGTCGCACTCCAAATCATCAAGAATTTATTACAAACCACACATATTCACGTCACAACGTTTCGGGGGGATACCCCCTTCTTCAGGTTATACGTGAATATGTGTGGTTTGTAATAAAATTTCTTGATGATTTGGAGTGCGACCCTCAGCTACCTTTTTTTTCCTGCGAAGCCACTGGTTCCTAAGGGAAGAACCTACAGAGGCGTCTGCACCTACAGTTGGGTAAGAGTGCACCTCCACCATTGTTTATCCTGCTTTCTAATGTAATGTACCAGTGGCACCAACATGTTTTTAGTGTTTTCTAAAAATAGAGAAGCGTATAAATAACCATTTTGGGGGAAAAAATTATGAAATTTGCCACACCCACACACTAAGCCACACCCACACGCCAAGCCACGCCCACCCATTAAGCCACGCCCACTAGCTCAATCTAGGGGCGGCATTCAAAAATATTTTCAGGTGACAAAAACCCTAGGGACACCCCTGTGTGCAGCTAATTTACATCCATCAGCGTACCTTCATGGGCGGAAGTAACAAACGCGCCGGTTGATTATGCACATGCGCAAGCAATGTCATGGTAACTGTTAAGACACGCCGGTTGATTATGCGCATGCGCAAAACTAGCGTTGTCATAGTAACTGTTTAGACGCACCGTTTGATTATGCGCATGCGCGAAAAGCGTTGTCATGGTAACTGTTTAGACGCGGAAGCGTATGGATGGCTGCACAGTCCCTGCTATTTCCAGGTTAGCAAGTTAAATAGCGTAACAGTTAAAGAGGCAGAAGACCTCTTTAGAGAACAAAGGAAAAGGACAGTTAGCTTATGGTGGGTTGAGGGAAAACAGTTCTATCTAAAATGTATGGACAGGGGCTGAGGGGAAAAGGTCCCTCCACAGTGTATGGACAGGGGCTGAGGGGAAAAGGTCCCTCCAAAATGTATGGACAGGGGCTGAGGGGAAAAGGTCCCTCCAAAGTGTATGGACAGGGGCTGAGGGGAAAAGGTCCCTCCAAAGTGTTTGGACAGGGGCTGAGGGGAAAAAAAGTCTCTTCAAAGTGTATGGACAGGGCCTGAGGGGAAAAAAAAGTCCCTTCAAAATGTATGGACAGGGGCTGAGGGAAAAGGTCCCTTCAAAGTGTATGGACAGGGGCTGAGGGAAAAGGTCCCTCCAAAGTGTATGGACTGGGGCTGAGGGAAAAAAGTCTCTTCAAAGTGTATGGACGGGCTGAGGGGGAAAAAAGTCCCTTCAAAGTGTATGGACAGGGGCTGAGGGAAAAGGTCCCTCCAAAGTGTATGGACGGGCTGAGGGGAAAAGGTCCCTTCAAAGTGTTGGACAGGGGCTGAGGGGAAAAAAGTCCCTTCAAAGTGTATGGACAGGGCTGAGGGGAAAAGGTCCCTCCAAAGGTGTATGGACAGGGGCTGGAGTGAAAAAAAAATCCCTCAAAGTGTATGGAGCAGGGCTGAGGGGAAAAGGTTCCTCCAAAGTGTATGGACAGGGGCTGAGGGGAAAAAGTCCCTTCAAAGTGTATGCACGGGGCTGAGGGGAAAAGGTCCCTCCAAATTGTATGGACAGGGGCTGAGGGAAATAAAGTCCCTTCAAAGTGTATGGACAGGGGCTGAGGGAAAAAAAAAGTCCCCTTCAAGTGTATGGACAGGGGCTGAGGGAAAAGGTCCCTCCAAAGTGTATGGACAGGGGCTGAGGGGAAAAAAGTCCCTTCAAAGTGTATGGACGGGGCTGAGTGGAAAGTCCCCTTATCCATATGGGTTTTAACTGGATGAGCTGAAGTGGGTTCTCCCAATATTTTCTGTGTGTAAGAAATGAATTGAACTTTGGTCCTTTAGGACGGAGAGCCGCCAAACTGTTAAATTTTCATTCCCTTCGATATTAGATTAGAGAAACGGGATGATTTACTACGAGAATATGAACCGAAAAACCCAACCGATCTTTGTAAGAGATTTAAATTAAAGAGGTGTAAAAAGTCTGCAGCAACCCAACGGATTATACCTTTTTACTCGGTTTGTGTAAATTTTGCATTAACGTTTGTGCCAAAACAAGTAACTTTTTGATACAATTTGAAACCATCTTAAGCTAGGTACCACACAGCACCAGAGTCTGAAAGATGGAACGACAGGGATCGCAGATCCTTCTGCCTCATCTTTCATAAGAGTGCATACACTACAGTCTAGAGCCGGTTTCCTTGAACTCATAAGGAGAACGCTCGGGGACTGTGTGTTTCCAGGCCGCGCTCAGACCCTCTATAGGGAAGTCTAGCGTGGCCGATGGAAAATTTTCGGCCTTTCCCGAGAGGCGTGACGGCAGACCCGATTGTTTCGGCGGGCCTCCGACGCGCTAGTTCGGGAAAACGAGCGCACACACATAACGATAAAGGCCCGATACCGTCGGATCCGACGGTCTTATCGGGGCTTATTCGTTACTGTTGTGGACACAAGCTTTACTTCAACTGTCAATCAAGTGCAATTATTACCATACAACTCATCTGCTTGTGAGCAGTTTTGATGGAACTGGAATAGTGCCAGTTTGCTATGCTGGATGCAGTTTGACAGGATTGTAGGGTAAGTTAGTGGGAGGAAAATTCCCTTCCCAGGGCTCATCATAAGTGATTACGAGCATGCTTACCCTCATAACCATAAAAAAAGTCCTGCTCGGATGGAAAGGGGGTTTGTGTTAAGTTTTTTAAAAAAGTGGTGGAGGGGGGGATACTAAGCCTGAGCTATAATTGAGTACTGGATTGAAGTCTTCTTATTACAAAATGCGGCATCAATCAACTCCCAGTTGCCTAGGTGGACTTCGATTCTATTGCTGTGACATTGAGGTGGGATTAAGCCACGCCCTTTTATTCCAATTGGTGAACTCCTATGTCCACATGATTGGCTGATTTGATTAGTTTTGCCGCTTGGTCTTCTGTTGTAGCAGTTCATCCCTTCCGACTATCGCCGGTTATCGTTTTCTTTTATGATGGATACAGTGTGGATCATTTTCTCCCCAGTTAAGAACACCACTTTGCTGGGGGGGTCATGAGGTTTGTCCTTTTAATTGGGAACCCAAAGGTAATTTATTTCCATCCCGGTATTTTCTAAATAGACCTTATCCTTGAGCGATTTGATGATCTATATGAACTTTGAGTGCTGTGTGTTTATTTTCTACGTGGCAGAGACAGTTGTCCTTGGAATTGATTTATTTTCTTGCACTAAAAAAATTAATGCGGCGGAATATATGGGATTTCTATATAAACGTTGAATGTCTCTGAATGTGTGTTTGTTTGGGATGGAACCCTCCTAGAACTATGCTCCCAGAAGGCGCCTCTCAGATTAGGAAGAGGGGCAAACAGGAAAGGAATGTCTTCATAAGAAAGTTAGTGTGTTTACAACGGTAAAAGCAGCACTAGATCTTTAATATTTCATGGCTCGCCACTTGGAAATTCATTGCGACCTGTTCTATTTCTAGAATAGGACCTTCCTAAAGGCTAACATGAAACTCTTCTTAAATAAGAAGGCGGTAGCAATGCTCTCAGGATTATGTCACTTGCCTGGGGTTTGAACCCCCTCTTTATTTCTACTGGGGAAGGCATCACATACAATTCCTTTATGCACATAAGCCAGGGATTCCAGCATTCCTTAAACAAATCTGGGGCACACCATGAGAATTCCTGCCGTAAGCTGCTGGGGACCAGAGGAGCTTGGGCCCGTCGATGAATGATGATGTGCCCGCACCGTTCTGTGGTGACCCCTACTAGGAGGGGGGTTTCCTGACTAAACATAAACAAAGAAAGGGAACATTTGTGAACTTGATACATCACCTTGCCACCTGTAAACATGTTAATACTTCCGTTCCCCAGTAGAGAAACCCCCTGGTGTCGACCCCACTACCTTTCGTATGACCTGGGCATGCTCAGTTTGCTTTGTCCAGCAGTCTCCAGCTAGATTACTTTGATCCCTCTGTGTTAGGGGAGGGGCAAGGGTTTACTGGGTAAAAGGTCTACTATGGCTGTATCATGGTGATATATTTAATCCGCAGTTTCATGATAAAAAGTTAACCAAAGATTTCCTTCTGCTGGTTCTGTTCACTGAATGGCCCATTCTTCCTATGGGACTCTGGTAATCTTTTACCTTATGGTGGCTTTTTGTTTGTTAGAACCAAAAGAAAGTCCTTGTGATAGTTTCAAGCCTGAAGCTGCAGATAGACATGTTCCGTTGTTGATCTGCTGAAACTGCAGGTTTTGTATAACATTATCTCTGTTGTTGTTTTTCATTGTTACGAAGCCCAACTAAAAGAGAGACTTAGATCGTTCTGTTAATAGACCGGGATCTCATTGTGATGAGAAGCGGACTTGGGACAATAAGAATATGTTGGAAGGAAAGAACACACACACAGACCACACCACCACAGTCGTTCTCTAAATTCAGATAAAATAAAACAGATCACCTTAAAGAGAATTATAGGAGAAAAATAGTTGCAGCACTGTTTCTTGATAATGAGATATTTATATTGGGTTGCGTCCTAGGGTTAGGGGAGGGTAGGGCCCCAGGCGGTTTGTGCCTACAGGCTCCTGAAATATAAATCCGCCTGGCGTGTGTGGGTTGTGTGCTGTTCCCATTGCAATTGCATCTCATTTGCAGATCCAGATTATTGGCAGCCAATTATAAAGACTGAAAAAATAGCAACGACGACCAGATCGCGCCGCTCGCCCCTTTAAGGATCCTTATATATATAGAATGTGTTTGTCTTTTTTAGTTTTTTCCTGCGGATATTGTTTCAGACAAGTGCTGGTTTGTTAAATTCTGCTAGTGCCCCAAAATAAGGGTGAGATCTTCTCCTTCAGCGATTATCACACCGACTTTCTCTGTGCTTGCAATTAACAAGAAAGCTTAATTTCTAATTCGCAAGTATAGTAGCTGTTTGATCTTCATCATATGTTCATGAACTTGTGGTTGTTAACCTTTTACCTGCCAAACCTTCCTACCCTGGGCTTTGGTCTTTATCTGCAACCAGACGAGTCAGGAGGGGGGGGAAAACTTATCACAGGGGAAATGGAAAAGACAAAAAAAAAAGAAATAAAAAAACTACAACTTCAACTAGACATATTGGAGGGGAGAATCATTAATACTGGAGGAGAGAAAATAGAGAAAAGATGTGTAGATAGGAAGAAAGATGGTAAGATAAAGCGATTGTGGATAGAGATGGTTAGATGATAGATGGATGATGAGGTAGGATTCTAGAGCGATAGGGATCTAGATAGAGAGACTGGTAGATGAGATGATAGAATAGATAGATGAGGTTATCTGTTTGTAGTTAGAGCGATATGACTCTAGATAGAGAGATTGTAGACTTTCGTAGAGCGATTAGACATAGATAGAAGAGATGTTCGAATACGGAGCGATAGGACTCTAGATAAGATTTGTTAGTTTTCGAGCGAGATAGACTCTAGATAAGAGATGTATAGTGTTAGAGCGATAGACTCTAGATAGGAGATGTAGTCTAGAGCGCTATAGATCTACATAGAGAGATTAGCGTTAGAGCGATACACCTAGATAGAGCGATTGTGATAGAGCGAAATAGACTCTAGGATAGAGAGTTGAGATAGAAGCTATAGGACTATAACTAGAGATGTAGTTAGAGCTGATAGGACTCTATGATAGCGAGAGTGTTAGTTAGAGCGGACTACTCTAGACGAGAGATTGTAGATTAGAGCGGATAGGACGCTAGATAGACATGTAGTTAGAGCGATCGACTAGAGTAGAGAGACTGTAGTAGAGCGCATCGCTTACTCTAGAAGAGGGATGTTAGATCGTTTGAGCGATTAGACTCTAGATTAGAGATGTAGTTAGAGCGTCGACTTGCTAGATAGCGAGAGTAGTTTAGGAGCGATAGAACTTAGAAGGAAGAGATGTTAGATTTTATAGAGCGATAACTCTAGAAGAGAGATGGAGAGATCATTTAGAGCCCTGATATAGACTTAGATAGAGAGATCTGATAAGTTAGGGGGGGAGCGCTAGGACTATAGATAGAGAGTGAGAGAGGTAGGATAGAGCGATATCTAGACTCTAGATTAGAGATGTAGTTGAGAGCAATAGACTCTAGTATAGATGAGATGTAGTAGAGCGATAGACTCTATAGTGTAGATAGAGGAGAACTGTAGAGATGGAAGAGACGATAGACTCTAGATAGATGGAGATGTAATTTTAGATCGAATAGACTCTAATAGAGATGAAGTAGAGCGATAGACTCTGATAGAGAGAGTAATTGGGATAGACATAGAGAGATGTAGTAGAGCCGATACTAGATAGAGGAATGTGTTGTTACGAGGATTTAGACTCTAGATAGAGAGAATGTAGTTAGATGCGATAGATCTACTAGGGTATAAGCGATAGACTTCTAGAAGAATGTAGATAGAGCGAGTAGACTCTAGATAGAGATGTAGTTAGAGGATAGACTCTAGATAAGAGACCTGTAGATAAGCGATGAACTCTAGTAGAGAGATGTAGAAGAGCGATAGACTAGATAGAGAGATGTAGTTAGAGCGATTAGACCTCTAATAGAGATGTATGTTAGTAGAGCGATAGACTCTAGAAGAGAGATGTAGTATAGAGCGATAGATCTAGATGAGTAGATGTAGATAGAGCGATTAGACTCTAGTATAGAGATTGTAGTTAATAGAGCGATAGACTCTAGATAGAGGATGTAGTTGATATAGGGGACTCTAGATAGAGAGAGCTATTAGAGGCGATAGACGAGATAGAGATGTAGTTAGAGCGATAGACTCTAGATAGAGACATGTAGATAGAGCGATAGACTCTAGATAGAGAGAGGTGAGAAAGCGATAGACTCTAGACTGAGAATGTGTAGATGGCGATAGACTCTAGATAAGAGATTGTTAAGTTTTTGTGGTTATTTAGAGCGATGATTCCTCTAGATAGAGTAGATTTAGAGGATGGACTCTAGATAGAAGATGTGATTAAGAGCGATAGACTTGTGAGATAGAAGGAGCAATTGACCTGATAGAAGTTAGAGCGATAGACATCTAGCATAGAGAGATGTAACTAATACGCGATAGACTCTAGATAGAGGATGTGTTAGAGCGGATAGGACTCTAATAGGATGTAGATAGAAGCGATGACTCTAGATAGAGGATAGTAGCGTCTAGACCTCAGAGAGATTTAGTGTAGTAGAGCGATAGACTCTAGATAGCAGAGTAGATAGACGATAGACACTATAGATAGAGATGTAGTAGAGCGATAGACTCTAGATAAGGATGTATAGATAGAGCGAGGTATCTCTAGATATAGAGATGTAAATAAGCATATTACTCTAGATAGAGATGGTAGTTTAGGCGAAGACTCTAGATAGAGAGCAGTACGATGAGCGATAGGACCTGTACGATGAGTAGAAGCGTGACTAGAGCGATGTAGATAGCGATAGACCTCAGATAGAGATTGTAGTTAGAGGGATAGACTCTAAGATAAAGCATGTATATAGAGCGATAGACACTAGACAATAGAAGAGATGGTAGATAGGGTAGACTAGAGATAGACTAGGCGAGATCTAGAAGTGAGGATAGCGTAGACTAATAGATAGCATGTATAGAGCGAAGCTCTAGATAGAGCGAGTAGTTAGAGCGAATATAGACCTCTAGATCAGACGATGTAGTTAGATGCGATAGACCTAGATCAAGATAGAGATGTAGAGTGTAGAGAGAACTTAATGAGACTTTAGATAGAGACGATAGATCTAGGGGATAGACTCGTAGATCTGAAGAGATGTAGATAGAGCTATAGACTCTAGATAGAGAGATGATGTTTATAGCGCATGACTCTAGATTAGACGGAGTGTAGATAGAGCGATAGACTAATAGAGAGATGTCGAGATTAGAATCGATAGACTCTAGATGAGAGAGTGATAGATTAGAGGTAATAGACTTTATGAACTAGAGATGTAGCATAGAGCGAAGATCTAGATAGATGTAGGATGATGGCTAGACTTGATTGAGAGAGTAGATAGGAGCATATTCTAGATGAGAGAGATG
This sequence comes from Hymenochirus boettgeri, assembly GCA_019447015.1. Taxonomy (NCBI): domain Eukaryota; kingdom Metazoa; phylum Chordata; class Amphibia; order Anura; family Pipidae; genus Hymenochirus; species Hymenochirus boettgeri. Next base: position 259,064,616 of record CM033473.1, on the reverse strand, counting down.
TAGGTATAGAGCGATAGACAGAATTGATAGAGAGATGTAGATTAAGCGATTTAGACTCTAGACAGAGAGATGAGGATATGAGCATTTAGACTCTAGATAGAGATGTAGATTTGAGAGCGATAGACCTAGATAGAGAGTAGATAGAGCGATAGATAGACTCTAGATAGAGAGATGTAGATAGGAGGATAGACTTAGTAGAGAGATGATAGATAGAGCGGATTAGGGATCTAGATAGAGAGATGTAGTTTAGATGATTAGATCTAGATAGAGCGAGTGTAGAGGCGATAGACTCTAGTAAAGATGTGATAGAGCGGTAGATCAGATAAGAGATGTAGATTAGAGCGATAGGAATGATGATTAGCGATAGAGAGATGAGATTGATTAGAGCGACGATAGACTCTAGATAGAGATTGTGTATTTGGAGCGATTAGACTCTAGATAGAGAGATGTAGTTAGAGCGAAGCTCTAGGATTAGAGAGATGTAGCTAGAGCAATAGACAGATAGTACAGGAGATGAGCGAGATAGGACATAGATTCAGATAGATAGGAGATGTAGTAAGGCGAATTAGACTATAGATAGGCGATGTAATAGGAGCGATAGACTCTAGATAGAGATGTAATTAGAGCGTATTAACTCTAGATAGAGAGATGTAGTTAGCAGCGAGTAACTTAGATAGAGCGATATTAGGATACGTAGAGCCAGATAGACGTCGATGTTTAGTTAGATAGAGCCGATTGAGACTAGATAGAGAGATGTTAGGTTAGAGGCGATACTCTAGATAGAGGAGATTGTAGATAGAGCGATAGACTTGAAGAGATATGTTAGTATGTTGCTGATGGATAGAGTGTGAATGTAGACTCTGTAGAGAGATGTAGATAGAGCTGATAGATCTAGATAGAGACATGTAAAAGAGCGATAGACCTAGATAGAGATGTTCGTAGAGTGATAGGACTCAGAATAGAGAGATTACGTTAGAGTCGACCATAAGACTCTACGATCATGTAAGAGATGATAGATAGTAGCAGAGACTCAGAAGAGATTGTAGTAGAGTACGATAGACTTCAATAGAGAGATTAGTAGAGCGATAACTCAGATAGAGAGATGTAAGATTAGAGCGATTAGACTCTAGATAGAGAGATGTAGTAGGAGCGCTATAGACTTAGATAGACGAATGTAGATGAGCGACTAGACTCTAGATAGAGATGTAGTTTAGAGAGATAGACTCAGAGGAGATTAAGAGAGCGATGACTCTAGATAAGTCTTAGAGCGATGAACTCTAGATAGAGAGTAGAAGAGATAGGGATAGCTCAGTAGAGGATGTGATCTAAATAGACGATATAGAGAGAGTAGTGGAGCGAATAGACTCTAGATGAGAGATTGTAGAGTAGAGCGATAGACTCTAGATAACGAGATTGTAGTAGAGCGGATAGACTCTAGATACGAGCGAGATGTAGATATCGTCGTAGACATAGACTCAGATAGAGGAGATGTAGATAGAGCGATAGGAACTCGAGATGAAGATGTGGTACCATGAGAGCGTAGATATAGGAGCTGTAGATAGCGATGTATAGGACAGCGAAGTAGAGTAGATAGAGGAAGATAGATGGAGTTAGATGAGCGGTGATAGACTATCAGATAGAATGTAGATAGAGCGTTAGATTAGACGAGAGATGCATATTTAGAGAGATTAATAGATCTAGAGGATAGATAAATAGAGTAGGACTGTGAGAGTAGAGCGATAGACTCTAGATACGAGATGTGATGGAAGCGAGATCTAGATTAAAATTAGATGGAGCGATAGAATAGATAGAAGATGTAGCGAGATAGACTCGATAGAGTGTAGTTTTAGAGCGATAGACTCTAGATGAGAGAGATGTAATTAGGAGCGATTAGGACTAGGATAGAGAGATGTATGTTTAAGAGCGAATAGACTCATAGATAGAGATTGTAGGTTAGAGCGATAGCTCGATAGATGAGAGATGTAGTTAGAGCGATCAGACATTTAGATAGAGGATGTAGTTAGAGGTGCATGGTCGAGAAGCAGTAGATAGGCGATAGCTAGAATAAGAGAGTAGATAGAGCGATGACAATCTAGAGATAGATGTAGATAGATGCGGTATTCGACCTCTAAGAAGATGATGTTAGACTCTAGTAGACTAGATACGATGACTAGTAATAGAGAGATGAGTAGAGCGATAGATCTCGATAAGCGAGTGAGAGGATTGCTAATGAGTGTAGAAGATTAGAGCTCTAGGACTCTAGATAGAGAGTAGTGTTAGAGCGATTAGACCTAGATAGAGAGATGTAGAGTAAAGCGATAGACCGAACTTTAGGCGATAATCTAGATAGAGGTAGTCGATAGAGCGATAACTCTAGATAAGAGAGTAGTGTAGTTCGAGGAAGACTCAATGGAGATGTATTAGGGACAGCTCTGTAGCATAGATAGAGGCGAATAGGACACTAGATCAATAGAAAGAGATGTAGATAGAGCGATAGACTAAATAGAGGAGATGGAGATAGACGATGGACTCTAGAAGAGATGTAGATCGAGCGATTAGACTAAATAGAGAGATGTAGATAGAGCGATAGACTCTAAAGTTAGTTAGGATTACTCCTAGATAAGGATGTGTAGTTTAGAGCATTAGGAATCTAGATAGAGAGATGTAGTTAAGGATAGACTCAGAAGTGTGATCGGTAGACTCTAAAGGAGTAGAGGATAGTAGATCAAAGTGATGAGGATAGACTTATAAGAGGTAGTTAGAGCGAAGACTCTAGATAGGACGTGTAGAATAAGCGATAGACTAAATAGAGGATGAGTCTATCTATCTATCTATCTATCTATCTATCTATCTATCTATCTATCTCTGCTATCAAATCTATCTATCTATCTCTGCTATCTAATCTATCTATCTCTGCTATCCATCTATCTCTGCTATCCATCTATCTCTGCTATCCATCTATCTCTGCTATCTGTCTGTGTAACTATCTATCTCTGCTATCTATCTATCTCTGTCTGTCTATCTATCTCTCCATCTATCTATCTATCACTCCATCTATCTATTTAGCTACTACTATCTATCTAATCTATCTATCTATGTACCTATCTATCTCTGATATTTATCTATCTCTGCTATCTATCTATCTATCTATCTATCTATCTATCTATCTATCTATCTATCTATCTATCTATCTATCTATCTATCTCTGCTATCCATCTATCTCTGCTATCCATCTATCTCTGCTATCCATCTATCTCTTATCTATCTCTGCTATCTATCTATCTATCTATCTCTGCTATCTGTCTAATCTATCTATCTCTGCTATCCATCTATCTATCTCTGCTATCTATCTATCTATCTATCTATCTATCTATCTATCTATCTATCTATCTATCTATCTATCTATCTATCTATCTATCTCTGCTATCCATCTATCTCTGCTATCCATCTATCTCTGCTATCCATCTATCTCTTATCTATCTCTGCTATCCATCTATCTCTTCTATCCATCTATCTCTTATCTATCTCTGCTATCCATCTATCTCTGCTATCTATCTATCTTTGCTATACCCAGACATGTTGGCTGATGTGTCTGCGGTTTACCCAGTGCCTGCCAGTCAGTCCAGTGTCTGTGAACCCAACTTCCGGCTCAGCTGTGTAGAAGACATGCACACTCTTACACACACTCTCTCACACACACACACTGTCTCTCAAACACACTCACTCCCACACTCTCTCTCTCACACACACACTCACTCAGTCTGGGAGATAGTGAGGTTGTTAAGTTACCTGTCCTACATTCCTTGGTACAATCTGGGAGACAGTGAGGTAGTTGGGTTACCTGTCAGTGGTACAGAATAGGGCCCAAAAAGGCCCAAATAGGGCCCCCACGATATATAAACAGGACACAAATAGGGCCCATTGCCCACCCATGACACATATTTGTCCAAATAGGGCCCCAGATACATAATTATATTATCAGAGAATTAAACACATTTCACCTTATTCAAGGCCTCCCTTAACATGATCATATATAGTAGGGATATAGTGGGCTGGCTAACACTCCTGTGTATATTAAAACACATTTAGATTCACACAGGTATCTCTTTAAAAGATGTGACGTGAGTAGGTATTTACACCCTAACTAAAGCTCAGATTAAAAGGAAAAATATAATGTGTATACAATCTATATCGTTACATGTCTCATGTTCAGAATTAAAAAATGCCTGAATACAAAAAAAAATCTACTATACATAACACACACACACTTCAGTGTCTAATGTCCAGGCACAATACTAAAACATGATTAGAAGTCAGCAGAATCTTCAGAACAGGATCTTCTTGACTGCACAATGAATCAAATTGCTTCTTTTTCACATGGATAACTAAAGGGAAGTACTTGCTCCTCATATGAAGTTAAGATGTGCAGAAGTTTAATAAATTACTTTTGTGTCCATAACATACCCCCCTGTCCCACACATCAAATAGCACTTGGTACCCCCTAATATTGTGTGTAAAGAGGCCTGCATTCTTGGTGAAATTTTTTTCTGCAAAAAAACTTTTTTTCAGGAGTTTGAGCTAAAAAAACAAAACAAACAAAAACACACACACACACACACACACACACACACACACACACACACAAAACAACAACAAACACACACACACACACCGCCTCTCTCTCTTGCAAGGCGCCTTACCCGAACTTCCAGCGCTGCTAAGTCCCGCATCAACCCAGCGGCAGCTCAATTGCCGAAGGGATTTGCCGCCTTTTTTTTTTTAAAAAACAGACACTACAGTGCCGCCATGAGCAACTGTTTCAAGTTGCGACATGGTAGGAGCGGCGCTGGCCGCACAGTAAAAGACTTTCCTGCATGAAAGGAAATGAAGGGGCTGAGAGGCTGCGGCGGGGGAGCTAGAGCAGTGTCAATGTACTCTGTAATTGCCTGGAGGGAAATAACAGCAGCAGCCTGAGGAATAGAATGCGCACCAAGTGGCAAAAAGAGGTAACTGCAGGACACACACACATGGACACAGGGACGCACACTTGCATTTTATTATATAGGATATTTGTCATATTTGCTATATATCTGCACAACATCGGTTTACCATTTTCTGGATACAGAACCCTCCGTTCACGTTATGTTTTGGAGGGTTGCCATGGTGACACCGTGCCATCCGCACGTTGTGGAGCATAGACGTCACTGACGTCATCACTCAGGGACAGCCACATGGCTTAAATAGGCGTCCGATGTTGATGCATATACGCTGCTGAGAAAGCTTAAGTAGCGAAACGCGTTCAGCGTCCTCTACTTTTTGTCTTGATGTGATTCCGATGCACATTACCTATTCCGATTTGCCTTCCCTCTGCCTATATTCATGCTGGATATCCCATGGTGACTTATGACAGTGACTAAGACTTTCAGACAGATGAATATATATGGGGCTTTACTCTAACCATAATAGATGTTGGTCTGGCGAGGGAGATGTTTAGTCATATATGCTACTAATTGGAATCCATCTCTTGTATTTGTATATATGTTTTTTAAATGCTTTTATTAGCACTTGATGTTATTCCCAAATGCTGCACAATAAAGGGATTATTTTATAATAGCTCATATCTGGGTTGAGTGCCTGGTTCTTTTCTCTCATTTTGTGATACTAGTGTTTGTCTTTACCATGAGCACCTCCCGTCCATTTGGACATTAATTTACCTTGTGCAATGCTGATCTGTCTTTTTAGCTAAAGGCTCTTTAGTAGGGATGGGTTGCACCTCACTGATGGCAGTGCAGCTGTTTTCGGGGAGAAGATGGCTAGAGGGCTGGTAGAGATTTTAATCTAGGTTGGAGGGGGAGGGTATTACCAGTCTCACTGGGATAGATAGCCCAGGAGGAAAGTAGGGTGTAGATAGGCCAGTGGCGGGCGGAAAGGGCGGTGGGGCTAGCATAGGGGATAGGGAGGCATGTGTATGAATAAATTACAGGGTCATAATCTAAAATGTATGTTTGCAAATGCGAGAAGCCTGGCTGACAAAATAGGTGAATTGGAAATTATAGCGTTGAATGAAAAGTATGATGTAATAGGTATAGCAGAAACGTGGTTTAACAGTTCTAACGACTGGGCTGTAAATTTAGAAGGATATGCCTTCTTTAGGCAGGACAGATAAAAAAGGAAAGGGGGAGGAGTATATATTTATGTTAAAAAAGAATTGAAGCCAAATTTAAAAGAAGTGATAACTGGCGATATGGTTGACGTGGAGGCAATATGGGTTGAATTAGGCAACAGGAAAGGGGGTAATATCATTGCTGGTGTCTGCTATAAGTCACCAAATGCTAGCAGAGAGAAGGTGAGTCAACTTCATATGCAGTTGGCTAGGGCTGCAAGTTTGGGGAGTGTGCTCATTATGGGGGACTTTAATTACCCTGACATTGATTGGTGTAGTGGAACTGCCATCACAGAAAAAGGCAATGAGTTCCTAAATTTGCTGCATGATAATTTTCTCTCACAGGTGGTTGATGTTCCTACTAGAAAAACTGGAGGCTTAGGGAATAGTGACCATGAAATAGTGTCGTTTAGACTATGTTAGCGAAAGGAAAAGTGTGCTGGGTTAACAAAGACTTTTAATTTCAGAAAGGCAAATTTTCCCAGGTTAAAAGCAGCTCTTCAGAATGTCAACTGGGATAATGTATTATCAGGTAAAGGTACTGAACAGAAGTGGACTGTGTTTAAGGGGATTTTAAGCCAGTTCACATCTAAATTTATACGCTTGGGAAATAAATGTAAAAAAAATAAATCTGCGCCCATGTGGCTGAATTCTGATGTAAAGAGGCAAATGGAAAGGAAGAAAAAGGCGTTTAAAACCTTTAAGTCAGAGGGAACTGAAAGGGCATTTAGGGCTAGGCCACACTGAAACGCAAACGCAAACGCAATAGCATGCAATTTCATGTGCGATTTTCGTTGCGTTTGCGATTTCTTCAATAAGTATAGGAAAACGCATGCGATTGCGATTAAAAATGCAGAACGCAAAACGCAATCGCAATCGCACCGAAAAACGCGCGTTTTTTTTTGCGTTGCCGCGTTTTCAATAATTTTGGAAAATCGCAATCGCAAGCGCAAACGCAAAAAAAAACGCAGCAGTGTGGCCTAGCCCTTAGGGATTATAAAAACTGTAACAAGGAGTGTAAGAAAGCAATCAAACTAGCAAAAATTAATAATGAAGTTAGGATAGCTGAACAAAGCATCACTAAGCTTAAACATTTTTTTAATTATATTAATAGTAAGAAGATGAGGACTGAGAATGTGGCACCATTAATTAATGGGGATAAGTTAGTTACGGAGGATGGCAATAAAGCAAATGTCTTGAATATTTTTTCCCCTCTGTATACACTATAGAAGATCCAAGTACAAATATCATAGAGTATAGTAGCAATAATGGTATAAAAGATTCAAGTGCACTTTGGTTAACCGAGGATATAGTACAGAAAGAACTAAATAAGGTTAAAGGGCATGTCCCTAGTTCCCCCAGCCCCAACCGCTATATTATATTTTCAAGAAAATCCCCCAATAGTTACTTACCTTCCCTCTCTTCTCCCGCTGCAATGCCCGGCCTTCTGCTTGCACAGAACTGCAAGCAGGGGGACGACCGGCAGCCGCGTCTGTGATTGGCTGAGAGGCAGCCAATCACAGACAAGGCTGCTGGCAGTTCGCCGAAGGAGAGAGGGAAGGTAAATAAAGATCGGGGGGACTTTCCTCACAAATATTTTATTGCGGTTGGGGCTGGGGAAACTATCCCTAATATGTGGGAAAGTGGATTTACACTAGGAGGAGTGAGAACACAACGGGAGGGAGAGGGAGTGAAGGGCTGCTCTGAGCAAGCCAAAAACCTCTGAGAGGACAACTCAGAGGCGGAAACAATTTCCCTGGTGGTTAGTTTTTTTAACTTTGGGGGGACATTACAGGAGAACCATTTGGAGCTGGGGTGTAAGGTAAGGATTTTTATACACTACAAAGTGGGTCCAGTAGAGGCTTAAATTTTAGTTTTGGGGGTGGACATGCCCTTTAATATTAATAAATCTCCTGGACCGGATAAAATACATCCTCGGATACTTATGGAGCTAATTTCTGTTTTATCTAGGCCATTGTTTCTTATTTTTGCAGATTCCCTCATGTCTGGATATGTGCCTCTGGATTGGAAAAAGGCTGATGTTATTCCAATATTCAAAAAGGGTAGACGTTCACAGCCGGGTAATTACAGGCCTGTAAGTTTAACTTCAGTGGTGGGAAAGATACTGGAAAGTTTAATAAGGGAACATGTTCTAGAGTACGTTTCAAGTAGTAACCAAACCAGCATGGATTTAGGAGGAATAGATCTTGTCAAACTAAATTGCTTGGCTTTTATGAGGAAGTAAGTAGAAATGTAAACTCTGGCATAGCAGTAGATGTAGTTTACTTGGATTTTGCAAAGGCTTTTAATACAGCCCTCCATAGATGACTAATGTATAAACTAAGGTCTGTTGGTCTGGGGAGACACATTTGTACATGGATAGAAAATTGGTTAATGAATAGGATGCAGAGAGTAGTTGTTAATGGGGCTTCATCATTATGGACTAAAGTGCTAAGCGAGGTACCACAAAGTTCTGTTTTGGGACCACTTCTATTTAATCTGTTTATTAATGATTTGGAAGTGGGTATTGTCAGCAAGGTTTCTGTGTTTGCTGATGACACAAAACTGTCGACCATTAAAAACTTCAGAGGATGTGCAATCGTTGCAGGGGGATCTAGATAGATTGTTACATTGGGCTGCTAAGTGGCAGATGAGATTCAATGTTGATAAATGTAAGGTGATGCATTTTGGACTTAAAAATCCCTGTGCTGCTTATACTATAAACGGCTCTGTGTAAGTGAATCCCTGTTGGAAAGGGATCTTGGAGTTTTGGTGGATAACAAACTTAAAGGAAGCAAGCAGTGCCAGGCAGCAACAGCCAGAGCCACCATGGTATTGTCTTGTATAAAGAGAGGAATGGATTCAAGGGAGGAAAATGTTATTCTCCCTCTTTACAAAGCATTGGTAAGGCCTCACTTGAAATGTGCAGTGCAATTTTGGAATCCTGTGTACAAAAAGGACATCTTAGAAATGGAAAGAGTTCAGAGAAGGGCAACTAAATTAATAAGGGTATTGGGAGCTTGAATATGAAGAGAGACTGGAAAAGTTACAATTATGTAAGCTGGAGAAAAGGCGCTTGCGTGGGGATATGATTACTGTGTATAAATACATTAACGGGCCATACAATAAACTGGGGCATTGTTCACCAATAGAACATGTCAGAGGACACGTGGACATCCCTTAAGACTTGAAGAATAAAGGTTTAGGCTTCAAGTTCGGAAAGGGTTTTTCACCGTGAGAACGGTAAAGCTATGGAACTGTCTTCCAGTGGAAGTTTTGGCAGGTTCATTGGTCAGTTTTTTTTTTTTTAACTCGTTTTATTAAGTAAATTAATATTCAACTGTTACATTTGATATACAATAAAATACTTTAAACAATTGTTGTTGTGTCATAAATACAATTATACATTTATTGGTATTCTATCTTAACAGTTATAATAACCAGTTGGAGGGGGTTTGGGATAAAGGATCTCGGAGGAGTCAGTTCGGAGTGTAGTCGGTTTCATAGACTACTAGGGGTAAGTATCATTAGTGAGTCAGAGTATATTTATGTGGTTAGCGGATTTCCAATCAATTCTAACCAGGGTTCCCAAATTTTGGTAAATTTGTCCTTGCATCCTCTGTGAACGTATATCATTTTTATAAATGGGATGGCTTGCATGATCATGTCCTTCCAGGTTCTTAGTTTGTGGAATTATCAGACATCCACTCTAAAACAATTGTTCGCCTTGCGTAAAACAATAGCTCTTTTAGTAAAGTTAGGTGTAGACGCAACCAAATTTCTAGATCTGGTACATTAAATTAGCATAGTTTAGGCTCCGGCAGAACTTGACACAACTTGGACAGCATCCGGGATATTGTGTCAGTTATTCTATTCAAGAAACTTGTTATAACTGGACAGTCCCAGATCATATGCCAAAAGTCTGCTTGGTTAGCATGACATTTTAAGCAATCAGCTGAGTTGGCTGTTGATATATGAGACATTCTCTGTGGGGTTAAGTAAGTCTGATGCATTATGTTGAGCTGAATAAGTTTGTTATTAGCTAACTGTGAGGCTTTCATATGTGATTCTGCAAAATCTTCCCAGTCCTCTGTAGTGAGAGCTGGAATATATCTTGTCCATTTGTTTAGGATATTTTGGGACTGCGCAGAGCTTGTATGTCTATTGAGGTGTGAGTATATCCCAGATACTGTCCGATTTTCACCCTTATGTTTAAACAATTGAATTATAGGGTGTTCATATATTTGGATCGATAAAGTCTGGAATTCAGCCCTTATACAATATCTCAATTGAATATACCTGAAAAGGAGAGTTAGGTACCTTATACTGTCTTTGTATCTCTGCAAAAGATATAAAGGTTCCCTGTTTTATTATTTGTGAGACCTTAATGATCCCCAAATTTTTCCATAATTCAGCTGCCTCTAGTGCAGCTAATTCAGGGAATTTCATATTATGCCACAACAGCGCATCACCACATACTCCTGTTAGGTTCAGGGTTTTCCTTAGGTTTTTCCATATTTTATAGATTTGTATATGTAGGGGGGTACCTCCTCCCAGGATGGAATATGTGGGTGATTCCAGGAATGCCAAAGGAGTGCTCGGGAGGTATTTAAACAGCATACATTCAGTGTCATATAATGAAGGAGGTGGTGTGTCCTGTGGGTCTGGCCGTGGTAGGATGATCCAGCTTTGGAAATATTTAGCTGCCCTGCTAAATAATATAGAAAAAAGTTCGGTAGTGCCAGACCTGCCATAGTTTTCGGACATTGTAGTAAATTGGTTCTGATTCTTATTCTACCAGGAGACCATAAAAATGTGGTTAGGATTGACTGATGTGGGTATCAGTACTATGTTGCAAAGCATGTAATATTTTGGGAATATAATTTTTATCAAAATTTTGAAGTCTGGTTTAATGGGAATAAGATTTCCTGTCCTTTGCCTGTCAGTGGTCACTAATGGGTTAACACCCTGATCGCTCTGCGCTGGACAGGAAGAAGTATAAATTATTAACTCCTCCCACCTGCTTCAGTCCTATTCCTGTCCCCTCGCTGGATTGGAGAGAAGAGTATGCTCACCCCTTGGATCTCTGGTTCCCCGCTATAGCCGGCTGTCTTGACCCAGGTGAGGTTCCAGCAGCCAAGCTACCTTCCCGCGGCAGCCCAATTGGTCTCTCCCGCGGGTCCGCGCGTCTCCCGTACTTCCGGGTTGACGCGCGATGATGACGTCATCGCGCCTATTTAAAAATAGGGCGCGAGATTAGCTCCTTGGCGTTTCTACTGCAGAGGAGTGTTGGTGTGTCTCTGCCTGTGGTTAATATTGAATTGGAGCTTACAGGTAGCTTTATTCCTACTGTGGCCACTCTATGAGTTTGTCTCTTTGCATTACAGACCATTTTTTATTCATTTTGTAGGAAGTGCTATGAGTTCCAGGGGGCATAGATCCAGATCAAGATCCAAGTCTAGGGGGTGAGCATATCGGTTAGGAGGGTAAGTATTGTTGTTTTCTCTTTTGAGTACTAATTTTTTTTTTTTTTTTTTCTCCTTTGTTTGTTTAGTGACTCATCTCGCCACAAGGATGAAAATCGTCATTCAAGGCGTAGGAAGGAGTGTAAAACCTGTGAAAATCAAGTTATTCAAGGGAAGAAATATTGTGAAGATTGCATGTCCACCTTTGTTGACAAAGAAGCCCAGAAACGGGATGTCTCCCAATGGGTTAAGGAGTCCATGACTGAGTTTATGGGTACTATGATCAGTCAAATTACAGAGTCTGTTAAGGCCAACTTAAATCAACAGCCTGTTTTACCAGCTGACCCTCCTGCTGATCTTCAACCTGCGCCAGGACCATCTTATCCAGGCACAGATGGGGAAAAAGATATGGAGTTAGATAATCCATTTCCTCCTAATGTTATTCAAGGCCTGATAAGGGCCATGCGGGCCACATTGATTTCGGAAGAGGATGAGTCTCCCTCAAACAGTGGGGATAAGATGTTTGCTTCTCCATCTCCCAAGGCAAATTTTTACTTCCATCCTGTCATGGCTAATTTAATTCAGGAAGAGTTCAATACGCCGGATAAGAATTTCTTCCTTCCTCATTCACTTGCAGCCAAATATCCTATGTCAGATGAAGATGTAAAGCTGTGGGATCATATTCCTAAAGTAGATGCATCAATGTCTAGGTTATCCAAGAAAACTCTTCTGCCAGTTGAGGATGGAATTACGCTTAAAGATGCTGTGGATAGAAGACAGGAGGGTGTAAAGACAACAGACCATTGTTTAGAGTTAACCGTCCAACCTTCAAGGAAGCCAGACAGTATCGTCCAGGGAAGATATTTTCTCAAAGGCCATGGAGGATAAATCAGAACCAAAATCAGTCCTTTCGTAACCAAAAGTTCAAGCAACCTAAGAAGCAATTATGAAGGTGTGGGAGTCCAACAGGAGAAGGTAGGAGGGAGGCTTTCCAATTTCTATCCTGTATGGACTCAAACCATCACAGACAAATGGGTTCTGGAGACAATAAGGCTGGGTTATCATCTGGAATTCAAGATTGTACCAGTAAAGGATGTATTTGTGGCATCTCGAACTCCCAAACTTCAAGATGCAAGTCACGCCTTGAGAAACGTCCTCTTGGAGTTAAAGTCAAAAGGTGTCATAGAAAATGTTCCTCCCAACCAGCTGAGAGAAGGTTTCTATTCTCGTCTATTCTTGATAAAGAAGGTGTCAGGCGATTTCAGGGCTATATTGGATCTAAAAAAACTAAATGCTTTCCTAAGAGTCAAATCCTTCAGGATGGAATCATTAAAATCGGTTCTTATCCATGTAAGGAGAGGAGATTGGCTCTTAAAGATAGATCTTCAGGATGCATATCTACATATCCCAATCTGGTATCCGCACAGAAGATTTCTGAGATTCTATGCCCTGGGTCAGCATTTTCAGTACACAGCACTACCGTTCGGCCTGGCAACGGCTCCAAGGGTGTTTACGAAGATTTTAACCCCTCTGATTGCCCATCTGAGACTGAAGGGAGTATTCCTGTTTTCATATCTCGACGATATTCTTCTCAGGGACGAGAACCAGATAAATTTAATATCTCAAAAGAACCTGGTGTTGCAAACCCTTCAAGCCCATGGTTGGCTAGTGAATTGGGTAAAGTCACATCTTCTTCCAAGCCAGAACATGGAGTTCCTGGGAGTATCTGTGGATACAATAAAGTTCCAGGTGTCTCTTCCCTTACCAAAAAAGGAGAATATTATGAAGGAGGTAAAACAGTTCTCATTGAGGAGAATATCCACAGTCCGCCTATGTCAACAGCTCATAGGGAAGTTGGTTTCTACCATCCAGTCGGTCAGATGGGCCATGAGCCATATACGAACGCTCCAGTTGGAATTCCTGAACCAGTTGGACAAAAGGAAAATGAATCCCTTTCAGCTGATATATATGAAACAAACTACGATCAAATCTCTGGAATGGTGGACAACACCCTCCAATTTCAGGCCCATTCCCTTGAACAAAATGAACCCGATACGGATAATTACCGATGCAAGTATAAAAGGTTGGGGAGCCCACTGTCAAGAGAACTGGATACAACAGACCTGGACATCTACCATGAAGAGGGAATCTATCAACTACAAGGAACTCAAAGCTATTCAACTGGCACTAATATTTTTTCTCCCTATAGTTCGCAACGGTTCAGTATTAGTAGTTTCAGACAATTGCACAGCAATTTCCTATATAAATCGCAGGGGGGGGACTCGCAACAACAAACTTTGCCTTTTGGCTCTATCCGTCCTGTTATGGGCGGAGAACAATCTGCAGGATCTGAAAGCAATCTATATCCCATCATCTCTCAATGTCAGAGCAGATTATTTGAGCAGACACAGAGTCCTTCCGGGGGAATGGTCATTGTCCAGGGAAGTCTTCACACAGATTACAGACAAGTGGGGCACGCCCCAGATAGATTTGATGGCCTCTCTTCAAAACCACAAGCTGCCGGTGTTTTGCTCCCGCTATCCACTTCTAGAAGCAGCATTTACAGATGCCCTGTCATTCAGATGGAGGTTCCGGCTAGCCTATATTTTTCCTCCTTTCCCCTTAATTGCGAAAGTTCTCCAGAAGATCTGGGAGGACCAAGCCACAGTAATTGTAATTCTACCATGGTGGCCGAGGAGGCCATGGTTTTCAATGCTCCAGGAGATGAGGCTGGATGCTCCTTTTCACCTCCCGTCAGTTCCGGGGTTGTTGACACAAGGTCCTATACAGTTCTCAGATCCAGTGACCTTATCGTTGACGGCATGGCTACTGAGAGGGAGGCGTTAAAAATTCAAGGGTTGTCAGAAACCACTATTTCCACATTAATGGAGGCAAGGAGCAGAGCAACCTCTTTATCATATTATAGAGTCTGGGACACCTTTATCAAGTGGTGCAATTCCAAGTCTCCTCCATTATCATCTATCTCAGAGGTTGAGATTGTGGAGTTTCTACAGAAAGGATTAGATAGAAAGCTAGCTCCAGCTACTTTGAAGTCTCAAGTCTCAGCATTGTCAGCCTTGTTCAACGTTAAGTGGTTTACTCTTCCTTTGATATCTAGATTCTTTCAAGCATTAAAGAGGATGCATCCGCCTAAAAAACAAAAACCTCCCCCTTGGGATTTATCTCTTGTTTTGAAAGTCCTCACATCTGTTCCCTTTGAACCACTTGAAGATCTTCCTTTGGACAAACTTACCTGGAAGCTCAGTTTTCTGTTAGCCATCACATCGGCTAGAAGGGTATCAGAAATTACAGAGTTTAAAGCAGGTCCTCCTTGCCTCAATATCCTTGATGATCGTGTTATTATAAGACTTCATGATTCCTTCCTTCCAAAAGTCGTTTCATCTTTTCATGTGAATGAAGATATTTGTTTGCCTTCATTTTGTGCTAATCCTCAGTCGGAAGAGGAGAAAACTTTGCATTGTTTAGATGTTAAGAGATGTATCCTCTCTTATCTAGCAAAGACACAGCAAATCAGGAAATCAGATTCCCTTCTGGTCCTATACTCAGGGAAGAAAATTGGAGGAAAACCTTCCCGTTCTACAGTGGCGAGGTGGATCACCTCTTGTATTAAAGAATCTTACCGATTATCTTCATGTGAGTTGCCCCCTGGTGTCAAAGCTCACTCTACAAGGGCGATGGCTGCATCCTGGGCATGCCAATCTGGAGTCTCCATGGAAGATATTTGTAGAGCGGCTACCTGGAGCTCCGTCCACACTTTTATCAAACACTACAGGCTAGATTTGGCTTCCTCTTCTTATGCTCAGTTTGGGCGATCTATTCTTGAAGTAGTTAATAAATAATTTAATAGCACCCTCCCTTTGAGTATTTATTGCTTGGGTAAATCCCATTAGTGACCACTGACAGGCAAAGGACAGGAAAACAGAAAATTATATCATACTTACCGAAATTTTCTTTTCCTGGACTGTAGCCTGTCAGTGGTCACTAAGATCCCTCCCTTCCTGTTTCTTATTTTATTTCCTAGCTCGGGTACAGTTAGGACTGAAGCAGGTGGGAGGAGTTAATAATTTATACTTCTTCCTGTCCAGCGCAGAGCGATCAGGGTGTTAACCCATTAGTGACCACTGACAGGCTACAGTCCAGGAAAAGAAAATTTCGGTAAGTATGATATAATTTTCTGTTTTTTTATGAATGGTGGAATTTCTAATGTGGTATCTAATGGGAATATGCATGATTTCCCCCAGTTAATATATAGACCAGAGTATGAGCTGAAGTTGGTTATAGTAGTATAGACATTTAATAATGACTCATGCGGGTCAGCTAGATAAAGGATTGTCATCTGCATAGAGTCTCAGCAGGGAACAGTGTTCGCCTAGCATAAGGCCTTTAATATTTGGATTAGATCTAATTTGTATTGCTAGGGGCTCTATAGCCATGGCAAATAGGTAGGGGGATATGGGCAACCTTGCCTGGTAGGTTTATTGATCAGTTTAAAAAAAAAAAAACTGGATGAGTTTCTACAAACAAGGAATGATGCAAGTTACTGGTATTGATACATAAAGTAGGGTTGACCCAGGGAATTTCCGATTGCCACTTGAAGTCAGGAAGGAATTTTTTCCCCTTTCATAAATTTGGTGGTTTTTTTTGCCTTCCTCAACAGTTAGGCAGGAAATGAGGATATTGCTAGATGGGTTGGACTTTATGAAGATCTTGTCTTAGAGAGGAAGTGAAATATGAAATTAAATGGATATCTAACTTGAGAAGAATGAAGATTTTCCCAGTTTAAAATGCACAAGAGATACCAAAGAAAGTTTTGAACAATTTGTCTTATAGTCTTGTTCTCTTAAAAGCTGGACACACAACACAGGAGGTAAACTCAATATACTGACCCCCATGGATTTAGATCTGAAACAACAGACACCCACAGTAGCTCATGGTCAATTTGTTCTGAAATCCTGTAATTTAAACTACAGTATCATGAGAAAAAAAAATCTTGCACCATTAAATATACAGTTGTGTTCAAAATTATGACTAATTGTTTTTGTAATACAGTATTAAATGTTTTTTTTGTGATTTCTTCATTGACACAATTATTCAACCCCTTTAAGACTACCACTCTTAAGAACAGAGGTTCATTCAAGGGTTTTCGATCAGGTATTGAAAACAATTGTGGATGTCATCGAGCAGCAATCAAGCACCAATGAGGCAGATTTAAAATGACTGTGAGACTTAGCTCCTTCTAGACATTTATTGGTGTGTTTACAAACATGGTGAAGTCAAGAGAATGGTCCAGGAAGACAAGAGAAGTGGTGATTTCTCTTCACAGGAAGGGCACTGGCTATAAGAAGATTGCAAAGATGTTAAACATACCAAGAGACACCATAGGAAGCATCATTCGCAAATTCAAGGCAAAGGGCACTGTTGAAACGCTACCTGGTCGTGGCAGAAAGAAGATGCTGACTTCGACTGCTGTGCGCTACCTTAGAAAAGTCCCTGTGTGACTGCTGAGGAACTGAAAACAGATTTGTCAGATGCTGGTACTGAAGTTTCAGCTCAGACATTAAGGCGCACACTGCGTAATGAAGGCCTCCATGCCAGAACACCCAGGCCACCCCCTTGCTGTCTCCAAAGAACATGAGTAGACTGCAGTATGCCAAAAGTCATGTGGACAAACCACAAAAGTGTTCTGTGGACTGATGGGCCCAAACAGTTCTAATTTTGTTTCAAGGATCAACGCTATGTTTGGAGGAGGAAGAACAAGGCCTATGAAGAAAAGAACACCGCCTGCTGTGAAGCACGGCAGGGGTCAATCATGCTTTGGGGCGTTTTTGCTTCTGCAGGTACAGGGAAGCTTCAGCATGTGCAAGGTACCATGAATTCTCTTCAGTACCAGGAGATATTGGATAAAAATGTGATGCAGTCAGTCACAAACCTGAGGCTTGGGAGACGTTGGACCAGGACAATGATCCCAAGCATTCCAAGTCCACTAGAGCATGGTTGCAGATTAAAGGCTGGAACATTTTGGAGTGGCCATCACAGTCACCAGACTTAAATCCGATTGAGAACCTCTGGTGGGACTTAAAGAAAGCAGTTGCAGTGCGCAAGCCTAAGAATGTGACTGAACTGGAGGCTTTTACCCATAAAGAATGGGCTAAGATACCCGTAGATCGCTGCAAGACACTTGTGTCAAGCTATGCTTCACGTTTAAAAGCCGTTATAACTGGAAAAGGATGTTGTACTAAGTATGAATGTCACTTGGGGGTTGAATAAAACTGATCATGA
Organism: Hymenochirus boettgeri; assembly: GCA_019447015.1. NCBI lineage: Eukaryota > Metazoa > Chordata > Amphibia > Anura > Pipidae > Hymenochirus > Hymenochirus boettgeri. The sequence continues at coordinate 259,046,688 of CM033473.1, read as the reverse complement.
TGTGAGCACAGAAAAGACATTTGTGGTTATTTTATTATAAATGTTATGTTATATTTGTCTGACTTACAAGTGTGATTTAATTGTAAACAAGATGACTGAAATGATCAAAATCAATGTCAAACGGGCCAAAACTCAATTTCAGTGGGGGTTGAATAATTTTGAACACAACTGTACTATAACCATATACTGTAAAGATCCAATGGAAATGGTCTGGTAGTTATGATGCAGACTGTTGTATGTCATCACTGCAGCATACCCATATCTGATGTTCAACAATCTGTTAAAAACAGACTATTTGAAAATGTCCACCTTTAAAGGGTGAACTGTGGTATCCAAACAAGTGTTTTTAAACAGTGCCAGGTTTCTACCTTTAAAAAGGGCCAGCCACCTCCATGTGCTGCACAGTAAGAAATTACCTTAGTTACAGGCGGTTTGGAAGCTGCAGACACAAATTCTAGGTCCTCACAATCTACAAATGACATGCTCAGTGCACAAAAAACCAGGAAGAAATTGACTGAAAGGGAGGGGGAACTGTACAACCCACAGCTGTGCAAGTTTGTCTTAATGGAATGAGAAACCAAAGATAAATGTGACCACCATTTTACTTCAGATTTTAGATAATGTAAAGATGTTTGAGAGTATAGCGACCCTAAATACCAGACCAGTGCTTAGACTATACAGATAAATCTTAAATACAACCCATAGTCTGACCTAGTCTATTATTTGAGGTCAGACATTGTGGTCACCATTTTCCAGTCACAAGGTTAAGGAAAGCAATTTACTAAATCTAACTAGTCAGAATTAAGTTGGGAGGGTGAACCTCCTAGGTAAGAAACTCTGGTCTCTATTCATAAATAAAATGCTAGGCATTTAGCCATACAACACACTAGGTAATACAAATTTAGACACATTGAAGTTTTTTTAGTTTATTAAATGTAAAGTGCAGAATTTAAAAAAAGTTGTATAAAAACCCACTAAAAACGAATTGCTGCAAATAAGCAGCAGTATTCATCCCCCAGAGTACACAGCACCCATTATATTACTAAAAACAAGCTGTACATTTCTGTACCCATGCTCATTTACAAGTGTTATAGTCCCACTTTGTACAGATAAGTGTTGAGGTTAGAAAACTACCCCAGTAAAGTTGTACTGTAGCTTACACAATCCAATTTCATTAGGGTAAAGACTTCATTTACTGCAAAGAACTCTGCACTAAAAGTCAGCATCTAGTGTAAAAGTGTTGTCTGTTGGCTTGGCCATAACTCCCATCTTCTGATATTCTCCAACTTTCTTCTCAAAGAAGTTGGTTTTTCCTTCCAAGGAAATGTTCTCCATGAAGTCAAAAGGGTTGGTTGCCTTGAAAACCTGGAAAATTGGAAGATGTTTGTTAATAGGGATTTATTCAGAAGTTAATACACTTTACCCATATCTATAAAATTTGGAAGATGAAGTGCCCTATAAGCCATTATAGTTTGTGGAACTGTGGAAGTGAGAAGTATTACCAGTGACAAACTGACCAATAGGAAGACTTTACAGCATCCCTCCATTGGTATTGCCCTGTGTGAATGTGAAAGTGGATAACCGTGCATTTGCAACAGGTTAGAAGCCAATTCCAGCAGTTAGGTGGTTTTTGGGTACATGTAAGTGGTTTAGGACTCACCCTGGATAATTTCCTTTGAAGGTTACATTTCTAGACAGCATTAATAGGGTATGTCCACCCCTAACAATTTTACATTGTGTAGGGCACCCCAACTGGGGGAGCTGGACTGGCAGCTGCTATGCAGTCAGCCAAGGGAATGGAGTGTTAAGCATTTCTGGGGCTTGTTTTACAAAAAGTGGTTAGGGTGCCCTACACTATGGAAAAGAGTTTCCAGCTTCCAGAAGAGATCTGGAGGGCTCCCGTGTGTGCCAGTGTCCTCAGGGAAAACAAGGAAATGGCAGGGGCTGGATGAAACTTTGGACAGGCACTGAAAAAGAACTGAGGAGTCAGGCAAGTATTTTTAATGCTAGTTGGTCCAGTAGTGGGTAAATTCTAGTTTTGGGGGACATGCCTTTAAATAGCATTTAACATCCTTCATGAAGGGCTGGACAGAGGTTATACAGGATTAAAGGCCATTTGGAAAAGCAATGCAAATTCATCATGTGCAATGTTTAACTTACTTGGGGAACCAGATCCCTCACCGACTGCAACTTAGTTTGCATTTCTTTAAGGTGTTACTGGCCACCAAGTGGTTAATACATTAAGGGAAAAAAAAAAAATATGGATTCCTACCTTCTAGACCAGAAACAGTCAGTCTGCATTGTCGGCTAGTTCGTAGACCATTTTACACTAGGTTTAGGTGAAGTTAAGCTTCACAGAAATGCCTTTTTAATTTGAATTCTTAAATTACCCTTCTGATACTAAAGGAAATTCTAGTTATACACAGGACTACACAAATTAAGTTACCTTATTAAAGCCAAGCTCTAGTAAGAGGCGATCTGCAACAAATTCTATGTACTGCTTCATTAAAGCACAGTTCATGCCGATTAGATTAACAGGTAAAGCTTCAGTTAAGAATTCCTGTTCAAAAGAAAAGTTGGTCAATACACGTCTCCAAAAATTAAAGGTTGCCAAATTTCCAAAAATAGCAAAACATTAGATCATAGCTGACAGGCTTTCCATATGCAGCCTGGATTATTTTTCTGCAAACTGTATGTGAAGATACCGCCACACTATGAAGGAAATATTCCTTTAAGTCACCCAAAATAAGTACTGGATTTTGGCTCAATGGCAAGGCATGCTTTGAGTACCCCCTACAGAGATAGCTGTCCAGGTTATTCAGTGGCAAGTTGAGTATTTGCATAGTACAGTAGGACAAGTTCCATTGGGAATTCTCTGTACCACTGGAGATCCAACATTTCTGGGGTAGCAGATTTACAAGTTGCCAAGAAAGCAGTTCAAATCTAACTATCAAATTGTTTATATCTAAATAAAACTATGCCCTCACAATTAGCTGAACTAATTAATGCAAAGAGCTTTAATCAGTGACCGTATAAAATCTCCATCTATTGGGACCTGTCCTGTATAGGCAGGTTGTGAATTGGACCCATTAGACTTTAGATTTAATGGGGGCGCAAAAAACAGTTACTGCAAAAGTAGTGTTCCTTTAATCATACCAAATTATATATACATGGCAATTATCCTGGACCACTATTCCATTTATGCAAATCTAAAGACAATTTTAAAAAAATTGGTCCTTGTTGAAAGCCGAAAATTGGTATTTTAATGACAAGTTTCAGCTTTCAGAATTCCTTATTTTAAAGGATGCAGAACAAAATAGGGATTAATATAGGAGCAATCAGGTGTCCTAGATTAAATGTTATAAAACTAAATGACCTGCTTCCTACCATACCTGCTCGATTTTAACAGCATCAGTAATAAGTTCCACAACACGTTGTTCTGAAGGTTTGTGTACAAGATGTTTGAACATAAGACAAGCAAAGTCACAGTGTAAACCCTGAAGAGGAAGAGAATGAAAAATTAAGTTGTATTAATTTGAACAGACAAACAAACTTTATGGGAAAAGACTTACAAGAGCAACTTACTTCATCCCTGCTGATAAGTTCATTGGAGAATGTGAGTCCAGGCATAAGCCCGCGTTTTTTCAGCCAGAATATGGATGCAAATGAACCAGAGAAAAAGATCCCCTCAACAGCTGCAAATGCTACAACACGCTCTCCTGCAAGAAGGATTATGCACAAGTTTTACTACAATTATATTAAATCCCAAGACCTGCAACCACCAGCTCAACATTTAAAGCAGGTTTTTGCCAACCATAAAATGCATACCAGGGGCATTTAAAACTGAAATATTAATGATACTAGTGCTTCATTCTTACCATATGTTGCTTGTTGGTCTCCAATCCAGCGCAGAGCCCAGTCAGCCTTCTTTTTAACACAAGGCAGAGTTTCTATAGCATTAAAGAGGTACTCCCTGAGGGAAATAAAGAAAGATTGAGTCCTCTGTATGCAAATTAGCTTTTTAAATTTTATATACAACTTAATAGCCATATGTATACATAAAAAACATTGAGCATTGCTTACCTCTCCTTTGAATCTTTAATGTAAGTGTCAATGAGTAGACTGTACATTTCTGAGTGAATGTTTTCCATTGCAATTTGAAAGCCATAGAAGCAGCGGGCTTCAGTAACTTGGACCTCCTTGCTAAAGCGCTCAACCTGAAAAAAGTTTTAGATGGGCGTTTAAATTCAGTAGATTATATAATGGATTATACTTTCTTTGCTCCTCATCTTTCTAGTGATTGTACCCATAGTTATGACCAAAGCCACTGCAGCTTTACATCTCAACTTTTCTTGAGAAAGTTGCTGTGACCGAGTTTGCAATGGAGTCAATAGGAAGAGCACATCTTCCTATTGCCCTAATTGCAGATTGATGGGGGCAGAGTGGACTACAGAAACTAAGACAACTCCATGTAAAAGTTATCAAGGACACAGGGGCAAGGGCCTAGCCATTTAGGGTGGGAGGAAAGTATATTCATTCAAGAAAAGCTTTACATTCTTAGTGTACGGCCAAGGATGCGGCCTAGCAAGTATTTTTAACCCCCCCCCCCACCATGCTCAAGGCAAATCTCCTGTAGCAGGTTTATCAGAGGCTGTGGCTGCAGTGCTCCTCAGTAAATAAGGTAATTAGAGTGGGAGGGGCTAGTCATCTTATAGGAAAGATTCCCTTACCAGGTTCTCATTTACAATGCCATCACTTGCTGCAAAAAAGGCCAACACATGAGAAATAAAGTACTTTTCTTCTTGCTTCAAGGATTCCCAGTGTAGAAGATCCTTTGAAAGATCCACCTGAAAGGAAACAAGCTAGACTAAGTCATATTGTTTAGAATTTTTTTTATTTAAATTAACAGTGCAATTACAGCACAAGCTTCCAATAAGGATTTCAGAAAATCAGATGCTTGTACAAAATAGCTTACGGCAATACTAATTATGCCAGTTTCAAATTGAACAGTGGTATGCACCGAAAGCTTGATCTAAGGATAAATGTGTATAGCACAAGCTAGTCTGGTGTTTTTCACTGCAAATGTTACCCAATATTTACCTCTTCTCAGACCGCAAAGGCTACATAGCATGAAACGGCTACAAGTTACAGTAAAATGGGAGAGCAGTAGCACATCTACAAGTCTAACAATTGAGGAAAATTGTATAGAGGATGCATAAATACTGTTCATTTTTGTAAAATAGCCCAACAATTCTAGCTTTACCTCTATCAAATGCTTGTGGAGACAAAATAATGCATACCTCTTCTGCTGTCCAAAAGGAAGCCTCTGCCTTCTTGTACATTTGCCAGATGTCATGATACTGAATTGGAAATATAACAAATCTATGTGGATTGTCCTTCAAAAGGGGCTCATCTTCAATACTGGGAGTCTGGGGTGGTTTAGATTTTGTCTGAAGTTACCAATAAAGAAAACAGAAATTTACAAATTACTCACACACAATTTCACAATGTAACATTTTCAAGTAGTCTAAATGTCTAATTTAGATTGATAAATTGTACCTGGGCTGCTATTGCCTAAACTTACTAAAAACCTCCACTACCTATCCTGCTCCTCCGCTTGTGGAAAGTAAACATTCCTTAAATGGCAAAGTGCAACTAAAAACTGCACATTCTGCAAAATTAAACAAAGGAGATGAAGTGCACACTATTCCTCAGAAGATTCTGTTTATTGCATCACACAAATGTTTCAGAAAACAGTCTCCATCAGGTGTGAGAGTGCCCTCCGAAACATTTGGGTGATGCAATAAACAGAATTTCCCGAGGAAGTGTGCACTTCCATCACCTTTGTTTGATGGTGCTATAGCTTGGAGTCCTTAAGGTATAGGACTGACGGAAGCAGCACCTTTAACTACAGTGGCAAATTGCCTGGAGTGCCTAGGCCCAAACCTATACTGTATGGACATTCTGCAAAATACATAGTAATATAGATAATGCGGATGTTTGGCGATTGTGGCACTGCACCAGCCTGGTTATCTTAGGTCAGGGATAGGCAACAAGTAGAACACCAGATGTTTGAAAACTACAACTCCCAGTTTCCTTTACAAGAACTCTTATTAGGGGATGCAGGAAGTTGTAGCTTTCAAACATCTAGAGATACTTGTTGCCTATCCCTGTTTTAGGTCATCCGAAAACCAAAAATCCACATTACAATGTGCAGGGACCAGTTAATGTAACATGTTTTATATTAGTACCGCTTCTTAGTTATTAATTAGCGGGTGAGGTTCAGGTACCGTACCCCCCTCCCCCGCCATGACAGATGGCGCCAAGCCAGAACCCCTCCCCCAGAGGACAATGCCTGTACTGTGCGTTTAAGAAATACTAGCGCGCGCTCTTAAAGGGGTATAACAGGAAGTAATCCGAGATCTGCAGTTTTAAATCTTAAACCGAACGCGATCATGGGAGTTGTAGTCTACAAAGCGATGCATATTACATAACTAACATCTGTTCTAGTCTTACCGTCTGCGCTTCCTGGAAGATGTTCCGGGCGGTCTTGCTGGCCAGAACCCGGGTGCCGTTCAGGGTGGGCGGCTGAAAGAGAAATAAAGCGATTAGCCCCGGGTGTGACCCACTGGAACGGACCGGGCACTGTCCCAGCTAATACCACTCACCGTGTTCTCTTTATCCACCAGGGTCAGGTTCTTCATGGGAGAAACATTCTCGTTCACCTGGGCGAATGGTTTGCGGGAGGACAGCATGGTGCGAGCAGAAATAAAAGGAAATTAAATAAAAGACACCGCGGTACCGGGGAAATTAAAATAACTAGAGACAGCGCTGACCGGAGAATTAAAATAACAAGAAACCGCGCTGCCCGGTATCAGACCCGCACACTGCTGATGCTGTGAGAAGTGGGGAATGAAAAGCGCCTGTACCGGCAGTTCAATTTATACCCAATTCGCATTTGGCGCCAGGAAATCCAGGGACCAATCAGTGAAGGCAGCTTGCCAAGCGTTTTTTTCAATTGGTCGAAGTTACGAGGCGTGAATTAAGCTGCAGCCAATGAGTAAGCCGGATGGGGGAGAACAGCTGACAGGCGGGCAGCTGGTAGGGGAAAAAGGGCGCGCTCTTTCTTCTCCCCCATGTAATTGTTATTAATTTACTGTCCTTAAATATATACAGTGTGTAATGGTTCCATATATAACAATATAATGTACACATTATATTATCTATACACAATGTGTATGTCTGTCATGGCTACTGGGATATCCCCCACCCCCACGCTGGAGAGATTGGTGTTACATAAACATGGAGGGTGGTTATGAAACATCTTTGTTCTGCTCTAAAGTGTTTACAGGGTTACATGTGTATGTAGGGTTACATGTGTATGCAGGGTTACATGTGTATGCAGGGTTAGATGTATATACAGTTACATGTGTATGTAGGGTAAGGGTTACATGTATATACAGGGTTACATGTATACAGGGTAATGCATAAATGCATACCTCCCAACATTTGGAAACACAAAAGAGGGACAGTAAAAGGAAGAGCGAGTTGCGGGCGCGCTAGCGTCCGCGGCAATTTAAGCCACGCCCATTTTATTAGACCACACACATTTTCTTAGACCACTCCCATCTTCCACAGGTTACGCCCCCAATTTAAAAATAAACCCCATTAAACAGTGGACACTTTTTAAACTATGCATACGCCACTACCCAGTAGGACACTTTAAAAATATGCATATGCCACTATATCAGTGTTTATTTGTGTTTGTCTGCATCTATTTTTATAGCCTGGTCTGTATATCTATCTATCTTTTTCTGTCTGTCTACCCATTTGTCTATGTATCTTTCTTTCTGTCCATCTAACTACTTGTCTATCTTATCTATTTATCTCTTTCTGTCAATCTACCTACCTGTCTATCTTATCTTTTTATCTCTTTCTGTCTGTCTGTCTACCTGTCTATCTATTTGTCTATCTGCATCTTTTTATCTACCTGTATATTCATTTATCTCTTTCTGTCTGTCTGTCTACCTACCTGTCTATCTATCTATCTATCTATCTGTATCTTTCTATCTACCTGTTTATCCATCTATCTGTCTGCCTTTGTCAACCTATATCTCTATCTTTGCCACATACATACGCTTAACCACACATATGAGACACAAACATGCACTGACATACAGACACACACATACATGGACACAAACTGACACACATACACTGACTGACATACTGAGACACACACACACCAGCATACACTTTGACACACACATGCATTGATATACTGACACACACAAGACTCACACATGCACTGATATACTGAGACACACACACACACAGATATACTGACACACACACTACATACATGACACACACTGATATACAGACACACATCACACATACACACACGGAGATATGCTGACACACTACAAACACGACACATATACACTGATATTTGGACACACAATACACACACAAGCACGTATACTGACACACTACACACATGCACAGATAGTGACACACACTACACACATGCACTAATATACTGACACACACATGCACTGATACACACTACACACACATGCACTGATACACACACATACAGATATACAACACAAAGTTCTGTCCCCCCCAGGCCCAGGGCACACTACTGACTAGATGTACCTAGCATTACTATCTGTACCTAGCTTTGCAGGCACTGCACTCCTAACTAACCCTTAGTTCCTGTATGTAACTGTGTGCTGTGTACTATCTAACTCTCTGTGTGCTGTGTACTATCTAACTCTCTGTGCAGTGTAAAGCTGGGTACACACGATTAGATATTTCGGTCCGATCGACCGATAGTTCAGTGTATCGGTCGATCGGACCGAAATTATCGAATCCGAATGTGCCCATGTCCGATCGACCGTTCGTCCGAATCGGACGAAAGGACGATCGGACAGGGTGGAAAACCTCGTCCGATCGTGCGGTCCTCTATGGACCGCACGATCGGTCGCGGTGACTATCGGACGCGGCTGCTTTTGCCGCGACCGACAGTCCTTCCTCCTGGCCGACCGTTCGAAAGTATCGAACGGTCGGTCAGGAGGAAAAATCGCTAGGTGTGTACCTAGCTTTACAGTCTCAGACCTTTTTTTCCTCCCTCTCCATGCTGAATCCCCAGCAGCTCCGTTCTGTGTTAATAGCCCTGCCCCCATCAGGCAGGACTGGGAGTCTCCAAATGCAGGGTCCTAAAGCCTGCTAGTGTAGTTCCGGTTTAGCGGTTTAGGGGGTGCATACCCTCCAACATTCCCAAGAAAGAAAACGGTATGCTTTGACACACCCCTTGCTCCGCCCAAACCCCACCCATTGCTCCGCCCCCAAATATCTAGCCCAAGCCAGTAACGGTAGCACTGTGCAGCCGAGTGACTGGCGCACACATGATCGGGCGGTACACATGCCAGGCACCTGGTACAAGCCGGTACTTTTGTTATGCCCGGTACTCCCGTTTTAAAAAGGGTACAATACCGGGAAAATCGGTACACTTGGAGGGTATGGGGGTGCCGGGACAGCGGGAAAGGACCCCAAAAACGGGACAGTCCCGCCAAAAACGGGACGGTTGGGAGCTAACATGTATATGTAGGGTTACATGTATATACAGGGTTACATGTGTATATACAGGGTTACATGTATATGTAGGGTTACATGTATATACAGGGTTACATATATATACAGGGTTACATGTGTATATACAGGGTTACATGTATATGTAGAGTTACGTGTATATACAGGGTTACATATATATATACAGGGTTACATGTGTATATACAGGGTTACATGTATATGTAGTGTTACATGTATATGTAGGGTTACATGTATATACAGGTTTACATGTATATGTAGGGTTACACGTATAAACAGTTACACGTATATGTAGGGTTACATGTATTTATAGGTTTACATGTATATGTAGGGTTACTTGTATAAACATGGTTACATGTATTAAAAGGTTTACATGTATATCTAGGGTTACATGTATATACAGGGTAGCATGTGTATATATAGGGTTAAAGGGGAACTGTGGTCTCCTTACAAGTGGCCTTTATTAATCACCATTTTTTGTGTGATTCACATGTGCTCAGATAATAGAATATAACTAGGATTGCATTGCAATCGTATAATCGTATGAAACATGCGGATGTTGAAAGGAATGAAAACACCCCATTTGCATTGCTAAACACAGAGAAAATGTTATAATGAAATGATGGTGCTGATCTTGTTCTCCATAATGACCCTATCTAACAAACAAGTGTGGATAGAATGTCCAGACATTAAGTATCCACATAATAAGTTCAAACATTCTATTTCCATCATAATATTTCTAAGTACATTCTTAACTGGTTACCATCTGCCGCATATGCATTCTCTTTTCACCAGATCATTGCTGGCTTCACAATTCAATGATCCTGTTCCCGGTGTGTCTTAATTCACCTTTTTAACTTATGTAGTCAGTGCAAGCTTTTCAGAATGTTTGCCAATGGAGTGTTCAGCTGCATCACATCTGCTCCCCCAAGCGCCTTTCTATTCACCTAGTCTTAAGCCTTGACTGAGAGCTTCCTGCAGTTACGATCTAAACTAGACACGAGTAAACTAAGCATGAGTGAGCATGAAAAGGGATAATAACCTTTAAATGTATTATAACGGTAAATTATAGAGAGGTGCATGGGCTTACAGTTGAAACTGGTTAAACATTTCATTGCTGCATTGTCTCTCAGAAAATAATGAATCAGTAATGAAGGTTAAGACACTACAGTTTTAATAGACATTAGGGTCGGTCCATTTCTGGGTGTTTTTATGGACATTTGGCCCTGATCTGGTACATACCAAGATCAATTTTAATTTTGGTCGATAGTTTCACTATCAAATTGTCCAAAAACACCCCCTATGCCAATTGATAGACACCTAACTGATTTTTAACTGTAGCCAGGTAGCCTTTTCTGTTCTACAGAGACAGGAGGAGCGACTGGGAGACCCCTAGAATCACCCAACATTGTTTAGCCACCCGGCAGGACAAACCAATGTTGGGAAAGCCTCAACACACTGATAAACAACCACTTTAGCAGTTAGTTATCTAATGTGTGTACATAGCTTTAAGGATATGCTTATAAACAGGATACGGTGGTTAAACAACTGTAAATTACAATAAATACTTGCTATATACCCACAAAAATAACACTAAAAAGTGGTCTAAGACATTTGGGTGCTGAAAATTCAATACAATCCCACTTTGAACACCTTGGTATGAGGTCACCTTATCGGTAGATGGGCACATCCGCAGTCGCCACAAATCTCATTGGAAAGTCACAATAACCCTTTGCAATCAGTGCAAAAGTGTTACACTGGCCTTACATTAGCCCAGTATATAATAGATTTGTTCTATTGATATTGGGCAAATATGCTAACATATGACAACAATCATTTATGATTAACATTATTTTCAACCACAAAATGATAAGCCAAGGCAGTGGACAGAACATCTGCTGGTATGTCATATGCTTGGCCTGCATTAATGTGACTTTAAAGGGCATGTCTACATTTAATTGTACACATAGGGTTTGGGGGTGTGGGGCGGTGCTTGTTCTAAGATCTCAATACTTACCTTGGTCCCTGGCATTCCACAACAGAAAATCTTTAGCTCAAAGTCTGCCGGACCCTCTTCTGCCTTCCCTGGTGCTTTTGGGTAGAAGCCATCAGTAATGGTTTGATGGGTTGACAAACGGCAGCTGCCCAAAATGTCTTCTCTGCAGCTGCGTGAGGCTTTAAAAGAGGGTCTGGTATACTTGGAGATGAGGGTTTCAATTCAGGATGTCTGCCTACAAAAGTAAGTATTTCAATCTTAGGGTTTGGGGGTCCTGTGGGGTAGACATTCCATTTAAGATGGGTTTCAGCACAAAGCAACTCTTACTGTATTTCCTCCCTATGTATGGAGGGGAAAAAGACAAGGACGTTTAGTCAACTCCAGCCTAATAATCACTGTCAATAAAGCACCTACGGAGAAGCAATTTTACAATAGTATATGGAAGGTTGCACACCAAAGTATAATATGTGGATTCTTTATTGAACCATAACACACAATAAAGGAATACTGGAAGGTATGTACAAACAGCTCCTTAAAATACAGCTTCATATTGTAAGCAAATTGCGCTCAGGGTAGTGCACATTCAGCATATGCATTAGCTTTGCATTGATTTGAACAAGACAAGCTATATCCCCCAAGTGGGATTCCATTGGAATATGTTGGTTATCTGTGACAATCAGCATAAACACTTTACTGACCTAATCACCTTATACTTTGTATAGGATGGATCTTAAGGGTGGGCCAAATCTGTTATATATGTACCCAGCCTAAAGGTGCCCATACATTGAACTCACCTCCAAGTGTTCCCTCTAAGCTGTGCACACAACTCTGCAGGCCTGCGCACACAGGTTAAAGTGATGGCACACAAAAATTTGCTGGAAAATAAGTGCTGCGGTATGTAGCGCACACAATTTAATTTTGTATGTGCACAGAAAATTTATGTCTGCGCACACATACAATTTCCAATTAGAGGGAACGTGGAGTTTTACTTGCATCAGAGGCTGATGTGAATAGATACACTCATTTAGTAAACACAATGAACTTATGTCTACAAAACACTAGAGTACCGCAGGAAACATAAGACTGAAACCGTAGGAGTTTAAATGTTCTTACTGGCTTCAGACAAAAGCTCAACCTCACACATTAGGTGTGTTGTAATATGTCCTCTAGGCGTGGTTGAGCAGAAATGACAAAAAAAAATTTTCTCAGATATTTTTCCACCCAACCCATTTAAACATTTGTCAGACCCAGTTAATATGTTTACACCCTGATGTTAACTATTATTGTTCATGTGGGGCAGATTGTATTTCACCATCGCTGTATGTTTGTATTGTAATAGATATTAGTCATACAGAATTGCAAATCCATCCACTGCCATGGCTAACTACTTAGGCTATGGCCCCACTACAACGCACTAAATCGCGCATGCCATCGTGAGTGTTATCGCACGCGATTGTTTGCGTTATTCTTGTTCGTTTTCAGTTTGCGCGTGCGTTTTGCACATGCGATTTTGCCGTTTTCCGTTACGGCAACGCATGCGTTAACGCACCAAAAATGGTGAACGCATGCGTTACAAAAACGGAAACAGATGCGCAATAGCATGCGCATGGGAAATCGCAGGGATTTTTGCGTTCCCACGATTTCCATCATAACCAAATCGCATGCGCTTTCGCGAACGCAAAACGCGTGCGCAAATGCTTAAAAAACGCATAAGTGGGGCCTAGCCCCTAGTAATTAGTAGCGCAAAGGCAAATGATCAGTTCTTGTTAGGCACTGCAGGAGAACCATTTGGAGCAGAGGAGAAAGTTAAGATTTTCTTACACTACACTACAATCTTTTTCCTATTTTGCATTTTTCACTACACTCGGTTTAATCACTTTTCTCCACCATTCTATTGAGTTGGAGGATGTCTGTTCGGTTTCCTGATTATACAACAAAATTACCCAGCACCAGTGCGATAAACCCCTATAGTGGGGAGAGGTGCCACTCAGTAGTTAATATACTAAATGGAAAGGAAATAGAACTACTGTGCACACTCAAGAGGTATAGTTAAAAAATCTTTATTAAATATACAGGGTATAAATACAGGAAAAGAGCTCTTTTCTTGGGCACATGAGGAAGCTCCCAAATTGTTAAGGGGGCGAAACGCGTCTGCTCGCGGTCCCACATAAGGTTCTTATATGACGTCTGACTGTACTAACAGAAGGAGTTGGTAGCTATACCTTTTTCACTTACACTTACAAGTCTATATGTACCTTCATGACTAGCTCCTCCACTGAATATGTTTAGTCAAAATATTGTAGCCTTATAGTTGTATTTTTAAATGTTTTTAGTGAGAACCCTGTATATTTAATAAAGGTTTTTTAACTATACCTCTTGAGTGTGCCCAGTAGTTCTATTTCCTTTCCATTCGGTTTCCTGATTATGACCCAAATGTGTTGAATTATTTATTTTATTTTTCTTCTGTTCTCCTACAGTGCAACTCGATAGCTCTAGAACAGGGTTTCTGATGTATGATGGGACTCACTGGTGTGCCCTTAGAGAGTCCATGGTAATGCAAATGTTTTTATCAGTATAACTTATTTTTGTTATGTTGTATAAATTTGTATATTGTGATACAACTGCAATGCAATGTGACATTATATGAAAATGTGATTATCATCACATTTGATTACATTGTAAAGTGCATAAAATATGGGAAATGAATTGTAATGTAATGTCAGGTGTGCCATTTGAAAAATGCACATTGCCAAACGTGCCAAGGTCTGTAAAAGCTTGAGAACTGCTGTTCTAAAAAAATAAATAAAATAAAGATATATTTTTCCTTATTATACTAATATATAGAGCCTTAAAATGAAAATAGAAAATGGCTAGAAATAGTGCTAATAACAGTGTGGAACAGGGGTGCCCAACAGAGCAGGGACAGAAGAAGCCCTGCCCATAGGCAGAAGGGGTGAAACATATGTAGGATCCCTGTTGGATTGGAACCCCAGTGTTGACTGACTCGACTCCCTGTGGGGAATAGGATGATCAGGAGGGTAACAAGCCAGATTCTAGGGAGGTAAGAGGGTCGAGCAATGAGGTGGACAAAGGCCAGATGAGATGTGGAATATGGAATGCAGCAGGAGTAAAGCGAACTATGAGGGAACCAGCCCACGATATCTGAGGAGGAAGCGTTTCCCAGCAGCGGGTTCAGAAAGTTGGATCTGCGTGTAGAGGGACAGATGGGAACGTGTGAATTATCTATTTTTCTTGTTGAATTGTGACAATTAATAAAATGTGAATTTTTACTCACTGGCCATTACATGTTATTTACTTCCCATGGGCCATAGTGGGTTGTACATAGGGGAATTCCACTTGTGCTTATTAAGGATACTTGGGCGGTCTTGCCGGATTTCTTTTTATGATTATAGTTTATCCTAAAGCACCACCAGTTAAATCTGGTAGAAGGGAATCCCACAACCATCATTTTATATGCACGCAGGGCCGGCCTTTGATATGGGCGACCTGTTCAACCGCACAGGTTGTAATTCCAGGGGTGCGCCAGCTGGGAGTCTTAAGTCATGGACCTGTAGGTCAATGTTGTGCATCAGTGCCGCAGCCCCTCCAGTTACGATCCTGTAGATCAAATATATGTATCCGCACTATCCCACATACTGAGTCCCAACACACATAAGCCTTACTTTTGTATGCTGTGCTGTTCTGTCTGTGCATTTAGTGCGTACGCACAATCTATACAAGCATGCACTTAAGATACTGAAAGACAGTATGCCTAGGAGGGGGACTTAATTTGAAGCAGGCCAAGGCAAGCCCATTCAGCAGCGGTCCTTTATGCACGATGGAGTTAATATCCTGAGTCCAACCCCATCCTTTAAATAGAGCAGGGACAGAAACCTGGCCACTCACTCGTGGGCAGCCACAGCATCCTTTAAGGAAAAGGCCGCAGGTTGGGCATCTGGTGTAGAACATTTGGCACATAAATACAGCAACATTAAGATGGTCAGATAAATCCAATTCACAATAGGCTAACATCCATAGAACAAGTGTAAAGCGCTCTGGTTCACATAAAAGTCCCTGTGGCCACTCATGCTTTGGGTCGCCTAACTTTAACTTAGTTTGCTTCTATAATTAATTTATGCAGGCATTCCATTGACATAATATTTTAGATTTTGTTCTACACAATTGCATTTTTAGTTACATTCACACCTTTCAGCATGCTACACCCCCAGTGACCACACGTTAGTGGAATGGAATTCAGACAGGGGTAAAGTTTGCCTGATTTTATGGTGCCTACCTTTGGCCTAAATCCGACAGTGAGCTGCATAGACAGAGAGGTCAATAATGCCATGAAATAGATGAGGTCAAAGGTCAGTCTGGATTGGACAATGGATGCAGATGGTTGAAAAGACAATAGTGCATTGTGTAATATGTTTTCACAGTTTCTATTCAGGAGACTTTTATATTTTGCAGTTGTTTTCATATGTGTTTGTGATTTTTATGTAAAGGAGAGTTAATCTTTATTTAGTTAATCCTAATATTCAGATTCGATTTATTTGTCACAATACTCAGCATTATACAGAGTTCGTAAAAATTCATTGTTCTTACACAACAAAGGCTAGCAAGTACAAAATTACACAGCATATTACTATTCCTAAACCAACTGGTTTTACAATAATAACTTCTAAAACGTCTACCGGATTGAAGGGGTGAGACGTCAGAATAATTGGGGTGAAAAACGGTCTTTCCTAATTTCTTTTTTACACAGTTCTTCCTACGCCTATAAAAAAAGAGTCAACAGTAGGGTAACTCCATGGCAATCACACACACCTCTGATCTGCACTTAAGGAGTACCCAGGGTTAGACCTAAACCGTCAGTGACTGAAGACTAGAGGTGGAGCAGACTGGTGTGATGAAGGAACACTCTATCACAGATTTACCCAGAGGTGAGGACCTAGCAGTTTACTGTTTGGTTGTTCAAGGAGAGGAGAGATGGGTAGGTGACAATAATTGTCCTTTAATGCAAATAAATCAGCTGAAATATTGTGTTTAAACTTCAACTCTGTGCTGATCATGACAATCAAAAGCAATCCCTAATACATTGATTAGTGTCCCAGAGATGCTTGCTATTAAACCTTCATTTAAAGCTGTATGCCAAAAGATAAACAGGGAGATTCAATAAAAGTTCTTATTGTTTAAAATGGTGCTAATTTTGCCCCAACCAATCATAATTTAACATTTGAAAGCTAACATCTGATTGGTTGGGGCAAAATTAGCACCATTTTAAACGATAAGAACTTTTATTGAATCTCCCTATACGTTTGTTTCTTAATTACAACCAAACACACAACCATGATAGACCATCAAAAAGGAAGCATCCATTTCATTGTGGAATCTTTCTGCTGGCAGCCAGAGTTTCGGGTAACAATATTAGTGAAGGTATGACTAGCTTATGAGTACAAATATAAAAACTTTATACAATCACTTTTATTGGGTATAGCTCCAGAAAGCTAAACATCTGAAGACTCATTCTTGGTTTTAAATAATGAACCATAACAGTCAGTCTCTGAAACAAATGAATGGTAACAATAATGGTTTCGTATGCTATAGATATTCTGTACATCCTTCTATCTCTATTTCAGCAGAATAAACACTTCCCGCTAATCCTAAAACTAAAGGTTAGTTGAGGTTATATATTGCTTTAGAATGTACCAGTATATTGATTTACCCTTCAGTAATGATAATGCTTTGTTGGCAAACATTATTATCATAATACTTGATAATGTTGTGAACCAAGGTCCAAGTCATCTAGATGATTAGCTGTTATAGAGAGCAGCTTATTTGTACATAAAAGTGTAAATAGAGCACATACAGACGGATACACATTATGTAATGTGTTTTATGAGATTATTTTCTTTATTTACTCCATTTAAGATTTTTTTTTTTTTTACTTTCACAAATATAGGCTTGGGTACACATGGGATGACATTTGTCCCAACCAACTGTTCACCACTTGTGAGTGGTTGGCCAGGACAAATCACTGTCGGTCGCGACAGTTCCACATAGGGACAGTTCCACATAGGGATCGGACTGGTTGCAGCCGTTGCCACCCAAACCAGACAATATTTTAGGGCAACGGACCGATACACTATAATATCAGCCGGACGAAAATATTGTATGGTGTGTACCCAGTCTTAAGTTCTTTACTAAAAAAACATTTAAAAGACATAAGGTGCCCATACACTAAACTTTACATTTTGTTGTTCCCGCAATGTTTCCACCAACATCTGAAGAACCGTCAGGCCTGTCCTTTTTTGCGATCGACTTGCAATCACAAAATAAATGGAATTAGACAATTAAGATAGATTAGACAAAGTATCTATGTCTACATGTTTAATGTCTGATTAAAGGGTATGTCCACCCCCCAAACTAATTTTTACTATGGGCCTGGAAATAGCTATAAACCTCGACCTCGCGAGGTTTATAGCAGTTACAGGTCTCCCCAAATGAACTTACCAGCCTTCGTTCCCCTGACAACTTCTGCTTGACTCCCGTGCCTTTTGTGATGCCTTAGCCATTCACAGGCCAATCCTTTTCTGATGCCTTAGCCAATCACAGGATTTATATCTATGCTATTTCAAAGAAAAGATAAACAAAATCTTACAGTACAGAGAGCCCTATAATGCTCAGTTTGACATACTCAGAAAGAGGAAACAGCGACTTTGAATCTCTCTGTGAGAAGAGGGGGTGGAAATGAAAAGTGTGTGGGGGGGGGGCTCTCTATAGATTTTATTTACTTTTTTAGTAATTACCTAGGAATATAAATGACACCGTCATTTATTTCTGCAGTTTCAGCTTTTATTTCAGGGAAAATGTTTGAAAATGTTTTGGGGTTGGACTCCTTTTGTACTGTGGTTTTAGTAGGTCCAGGACCAAACTATTTGGTTAAATTATTAAGAGCTGCATTCACAAGAGTAGTTCCCAGCTAGAACATTAAACCATGAAGATGCCTAATCCGTCGCAACAGCTTCGGTCGTACAATTATGATGGATCGGTCGTACAATACCATACAGTAGTAAACTACCACAATGATATTGTATGGTCGCTTGTACAATTGTAATCACGGTCTTAAATTTATGTCCGTGATCCTTATTGTAGTTCTGGGATCATTAAAGGCACGGGATTGCAAAATAGCGATACTTAGCCTTTACAAATATGGTCCTAAGTATCATATCTGTAACATTAGGCACATCTTTGTTAAAGGTAAATATAAGGGGAAATAAATATGTGGGTCCTTAACCCTGTATAAAGATTGCTGATCAGAGGGTGGACCTGCCCTATAAATGGCAATTAAACCCTAGAATTTGACCTCCCTCACATTTAAGTCATAGCTAAGTGCAATGACAAGACTCTCCAATTGGAAGACACGCTACTCGCACAGTATGCCCTCTAATTGATGTATATTTGGGTTGTGGGATTTAATTTATTATTTTTGGGGAATAGTGGGATTTACAAAAAAAAACATAAAATACCCAGGCATTAAACACATGCAAAGACTAGAATCCATGTGCCACTGTATACTAAAGCTGGGTAAACACATCCACACTTGTTACAAACATATCTTGCAGATTCTGTCTGTCACTTTATGACGATCACGCTACACAGTACTGAGTGTTCTGCCTATGTAAAGCATAGGGAGAAGACTCAGGACTGCAGCCAAGGGGAATTTACGGGTATTTCTGAACAACCATCGGACTTGCGATAGTTCAGAAAACAAGAAATTGTACAAACATACCATAATTTCTGTTTCTTGTCACCTTCCATGGCAGCATTCACCAGGGATTTTTATACCTGTTGAGTGCCTGCCAATGGGATGTCAGAGAAAACTAGCTATGTGTCTATTTCAATACTGTGTGTACCCAACTTTAGGGTAGGTACAGATCACCCCAGTCTGCTGGTCTACTGACATGTCCAAACAAACATTTCTTCTATTTGATGACGGTTTAACCGATATTGGATGTTGGCGGCCAAAAAAGTACTGCCAATATTTCAACCCAATTGACCGATATTCTGATAGGTTGGGTCAAAATATTGGCCTATGTGTACCTAGCCTTGGTACATCACCACAAATGCATCTCAAACCTCCAGTTTATTAGCGTAATGAATGAAACATCAACATGGATCCCCTCTTTGCTTTTCACACTAACTCTGCTCACAGGATTGCCATGTGTAAGGTTGGGTACACACCAGACAATATTTTCGGCTGATTCACGGCATTTTCAGTAGACCGTCTGAAAATATCGGCTGGTGTGGGGTGGGCGGCCGCGACCGACATCGATCGGACAAACGAACGGCATGTCGGAAAATTTCGTTGCCTATGGGAACGCACGATCCATCATTCGCAAATTCAGCTGTGGAGAATTTGCCGCGACCGACAGACATTTGTCCTGGCCGAGCGCTCTCTCATAGTGAACGCTTGGTCGGGACAAAAAGTCCCTCCGTGTGTACCCAGCCTAAAGCACACTAACGCTAAAGCCCCGATACCGTCGGATCCGACGGTATCGGGGCTTTATCGTTATGTGTGTATGCTCGTTTCCCGAATGAGCGCGGGGCCCCTATAGAGGAGTCTAGCACGGCCGATGGAAACACAGTCCCGAGCGTTCTCCTTATGAAGTTCATAGGGAGAACGCTCGGGACTGTGTGTATGCAGATCTTTCAGAAATCTGGACTGTGTGTACCTAGCTTTAGTTGTTTTACTGGTAACCTGTTACCAACCAATCAATTAAGACCGATTTTATTCTTTTGATGACTTTTTTACTAACAGAAGTTTATTATGGTCGTTACCTGTCTTGCTATTATGCAAGTATAAACCGAGCCCAAACCATTATTATACAAAATGTAATAATCCTTCTAAACCAGCACCAAATTCTATGATTGGCAGTAGGCGGAGAGCAACGATGATAACTGCAATGTTTGGAAGTGTAGACACAAAACAAAAAGTGTTTGTATGCAGGATGTAACAAATTGAACCAAATAGCCCTTTGCTGGTTGCAAGTGGAAGTAAACCAGAGGTGACCTCTATATTTGTTGTTTTTTGCCTGGAAGGCACTCATGCTGTATGAAAGAAATTAAAGGACGGTATTCTTCTATTCCAGACAGCAGCCGCATCTGTGATTGGCTGGAAGAGGAAACAAAGTTGCGTAAGTACATTTTGGTGCCAATTTTAAACTTTTAAAGCTGGCGTTCAGGTTTGGAGGTTTCTTTCTCCCTCTTATTACTCTGAACGTTTGATTGGGGGAATGAAACTCTTTGTTGAACCATCTGTTTTCCTCAACCTTGGTGGGTGTCCATCAAGTAGTTAGCATACTTACCTCCTTGATAACACTGTTTCACTCCAGTCCAGCCAAATGTACTGGGCCAGT
Organism: Hymenochirus boettgeri; assembly: GCA_019447015.1. Taxonomy (NCBI): domain Eukaryota; kingdom Metazoa; phylum Chordata; class Amphibia; order Anura; family Pipidae; genus Hymenochirus; species Hymenochirus boettgeri. The sequence goes on along the minus strand of CM033473.1, from coordinate 259,025,658 downwards.
TTGCCTGAGAATGTGCAGTCTATGGGCTTCTTGTTTAACGTGTCCTCCCAAGTTAGACCACATGCCTAGTAAAAAAGAAAGAGCCAGACTATGAGGTAAGTATGCTAACTACCTGCTGTACACCCAGGAACGAGGACCTACAATGTAGACCCTCTTCTTGTGTACAGAAAAAGGGAGGAGGATTAGAGGTATGTCTTTTACTCTTAAACGGAGTACACGGAAGCAGATAATTCGGGCCGACCATCCAGCATATCTGTCAGTCCCCCCAAAATATCTGCAGCAAATTTGCATTTGTCCCGTTTTCCCTCTTTCTTCTGCCGATTGGTTCTGCTTCCTTTTTTAACCCTGAGCCTCAACTGCTATATTAAATAAATGGGACCCGAGTGATTGTGACTGAGTTCATTTCCCCATTTGTTTCACGATACTGTACCTTTTTGTTCATTCAGAGAATATTTGTGGTACACATACACATACTGCCTGAGACAATACATTTAAAGGGGAACTGTGGTCTCCAAACAAGTTTATTTTAAATGAAAGGCCAGGTTCATACCTTTAAAACGAGCCATCAACCACCTCTCTACGTGGTGCACAGCCCAAAATATGAAGAAATCACTGATCAGAAAGTTAGGGGGTGGGAGGTTCTGAATCTGCGGTCAGAAATACTGTTTCCTTCTCTAATCTGCGGTTGGCACATGCTCAGTGCATGACTGAAGGGTAGGAGGGGGTGGGAGAACAGCACAGCCCACAGCTCCCCTCCCCTTGCAGCCCCCTGTGGCCCCTCCCACTCACGGACTCTGTGGCTCCGCACACTCGCGGGTCCTGTGGCCCCTCCCCCACTTGCCCCGGGGCTTCCGAATGGGAGGGCCCCCGGGGGGCTGCAAGGGAAAGGCCCAAGGGTCTGCAAGGGGAGGGGCCACGGGGGCCCACAAGAAGGAGGAAACACAGAAGAGGGACTGTCACATGGTTTCAGTGCAGGAAGTGCAGGGGATCTGGTGATGCTGCTACCATATCACACATATAAATGTAAATATCTTTAAAACTATGTAAAAAAGTAAATTGCAAAAATCCCCAGGAAAGCAATTCCTGTCAATTTAGCTAAAGTCATTTTTGGACCACAGTTACCCTTTAAACTGTGTTTTCTACATAAAGACTAATTCTTGTTGGTATAACTTGGTAATATGTTGGTAATATGCAAGTAGATGAAGATTTTTAGAATAATAATTTAAACAGATTTACTCAACTGAAACTATAACATTACAGCATATTTTATTTGCTTAAACAAACATCCAGATCTATTCCACTCCAAACAATCAGAAAAATATTGTTTCTACTCTATTCTATTCACTGAAATTCTTGAAACTTAGCACTGAAGGGGTTGTTTCTGTATTCATATGTTTGTAGAATTGGATTAAAGGGTATGTCACAGAAGTGGGTTCTGGTCGAGCCCCTCCTGCTGGACTTCCCCCTCCAGCTGGACTTCCATGCTCGGAAAAGGCACAGAAGTTAAGCAGAAGGCAGCAGATGAATGAAGGCTGGTAAGTACATTTGGGGACATCTTTGGCAGCTGTTAACCTAGCGAGGTCCACAGTTACAGCCTTTTCCTGCCACATACTAAAGTTTCGTTTGGGGGGTGAACATGCCCTTTAACATCTTTTTCTCAACTCTGTTCACGTTATAACATTTTTGCTGTGAAGAAGAGGCCTGTGAGGCCTGCTGAGTCAAATTCAGTTTTGTGGACTGCAAAAGTAAACCAAGCATTTGTGATAATGTCTTGTATGCAGAGAAACTGCCCAATAATCTTAGAAAAACCTCTAGAAGAGCATGACATTGTGAATGGATTCATGGAATTTATTTATCAAAAAAATAAAACATCCAGCCTTATTCTAAATAATTAAAAAACAAATTTTCTTTTATTTCATGATGGAATAACTTTTGGATGGTAATATATTTTCCTCAAAAAACATTTTATTTAAAAAAATCCGATTTAAATAAAAAAAAACATTGATTTTTATCCACCCTGCTGCTAAATATGTTCACTGATTGAAGTTGTGGATCTACAAGAGATAGAGAGGCAATAATATGTAGCCCTATGTACCCCAACCTCAGTTACAGTCTCTACAGTTTAGACCAAAGACACCTCAGCTAATAGAAAAATATCCATTTATTCATAATTTACTTTAATAAAGAATTATCCAGGAAAGATTATAAAATGGCATAATTATTTCACAAGTACAAAAAAAAAAAGAAAGATTGACATTGACTTAAAAACTGTTTTCCCCTTTTTACATTTTAAAAAAAGCCAACATTTCAGTAGTTCCAGAATCTTGACATTCATGCTTTAATTTAAACCATAAACTTTTCCTTTTTAAATCATATGCCATAGCTACAATTTAGAAACATTAACAAGCAAAACTGTTCTTTAAGTAGCTGCTATCACTTATTTACTCCAATGAAAGACTGATAAGAAATGGGCATTTTAGCTCAACTCCATTATTACCAGTATGTAGAGTAAATGTTTTTTTTTAACTTATAGATCCATATTTATAATAGTACGGGGTGGGACTGAATTTTCATTTCATGTGGTCCCAATCCACTAATGTAGCTCCATTATAACAATTCCCTTTCCTATCATGCATGTTCATTTTTGGATTCTCCCAGTTTTCCCAGTTCGTGGATAGCTTTGTTGTCTAGTAATTCCACCCTTTTGTCATTCTGCATCACCATATTGTTCACCATGGCCCTAACCAAGGTTGTAACCGGCACAGATAAAGCACTAGGGAACAAATAGGAAATAGGAACAAGCATTTTTCTAGCTATCCACTCTGTAGGACGTGATTCTTGTCGGTCACATAGCAGAACCCTGGAAAACAAGAAAGAATGGGACTTTGGAAACACGGAGATGGGATTATCCATAACAAATCTGCCCAGTAATGAATCAATACACATTATCTTCATTTCTTTTTGTTGAAAGAATTAGAAACTTTACATACCATTTCCTATTACCTTGTTCTCCAAGAGTCTATATAACAGGCTGGTGGAGTTTAGTAGGTTATATTTCCTAAGAAGTATCACGGTATGTTGAGTTCGTCTAGTCAACAAGTTTAGTGAACAAAGCTGAATCTTGCATTGTTCCTTGCTGCATTTGGGGCAAACTGTATTAATATTTCCCTAAAACCTGTACCTCCCTGGCCTAATTAGTACATAAATCCCCATCCAATATTAAGCTATTAATTATTTTCCAAAGAATCATGTTACCTTGAAAAGGTACACCCTTTTCAAGGTAACATTCTTTTGTACACCCTCTACTTTCCATTTAAAAAACACTGGGTTTACCATAAGTCTTCTGTAATACTTTACTACACATTTGTTTGCAGTTCCACTTCTTCCTTAAGGTGCCCATACATCTATAAGATTTTACTTACCCGAACGAGCGATCACGCGATGTTCATCGATGCTGCGGGAACCGCTTCTCCCGATCTTACATTCGACCGACATGCGATCGCAAAATCCCATTCATTTTGTGTAAGATCGGGAGAAGCGGTTCTGGCAGGATCGAAGGAACATCGGGTGAGTGCTCGGTCGGGTAAGTAAAATCTTATAGATGTATGGGCACCTTTAGTCAGGGACATGGTCTATGGGAAGACTGACTTAACAAGAAGCATTCTTTACAATGAAAAGAATAGGGCTGTCCAGTCGTTTATATTATTGCAAGGGGTAATCCCATTAAATTGCAGATACACCAACACACAACCTTTCAGCTGCTTGGCCTTTATCAAGTGTTACAGACTAGTGATAAAATCTCTTTAACACTTGATAAAGGCCAAGCGGCCGAAACGTGTGTTGGTGTATCTGTAATTAAATAGGATTACCCCTTGCAATAATATAAATGACTTGACAGCCCTATTCTTTTCATTGTAAAGTATTGTCTATCTGGCAGAGAGGTGGCCAGAAGGGATTGGACGCCAAGGAGGCACCTCGTGTATATTTGTGGTAACAAGAAGCATGTCTTCCCATTGACCAGGTCATAGACTGAAGAAGGAGGCAAAGCTGGATTGGTTAGCAAAAGTTTAGCAAAGTATTACTGCAGATCTAGGGTAAAAACAGGTGTAAGGAACAAGCAGTTTACTTCCATAATTTAGGGCTTTAGAACCAAAGATACATTTTTTGATGTGCTGCAAAACAATGACTTATACTTACGCAGGTCTAAAGACTGAATATCGTTCAAAGTCCAGCTCTTGTACCTCAGCTTCAACTTGCCCCTTAAATAGTAAGACAAATGCTTTCATCTGCTTTCGAATAAAGAACCATTTAGATATAAACACAAATCAAAATAAAGTTCTGTATTTCCCTACATTTTCCCTGCAATTTCAGATTGTCTTAAAGTCACGCTAACCTGTGTTTGTCAATGTACCAAAAGGTTAGAGTGACTTTAAGACAGGATTAGCTTAAGTTTAAGGAAAGGTATCATCACTGCTATAACCTAGGACATCTTGCTTGCAGTGCCAGTGGAGAGCATCCATCACCACAACGGTATTTTATATATTAAAAAGTGAACTATTGCAAATGTACTTAATACCTTTAAGATAGATTACCTGCTGCACTAAAGATGGCTGACAGCAGTAACAAGTAAAATGTATATAATCAAATAAACAAATCATATTTCATCCTTTAAGTTACTGTTTTACCTTTAATGCTAAAATTAATTAAAGCATTTGGCAGATTTACATAATCAGGAACATATCAAGCCAACTCAAAGCTTCTTGTTCATATTATTACTTATGTATGTATTTTATAGTTTATTTATAAAGCGCCACTTGGGGACGCAGCACTGTACAATAACAAAATACAAAAAAAAGTCATACAAGAGGGGCAAACACATAAACAGTTCAGTACATAAATATGACTATATAAGTGGTAGAAACTTGCCACAAGAAGAAAGGTGGTCCCTGCCCCGTAGAGCTTACATAGTAATTGAGGTTGAATAAACAAACCGATCGAGAATCTAAGAATAGAACCGACACAAAAGAAATTACAGAAGTTTCGCCGGGACACCCGTGATTACGAAGTAATGAAGTCTATCAGTGGGCAAAGGAACGGAGGAGGAGCCACGTGGTGCCGCAAAGCAAGAACCGGGATCGTGGGAATAACAGCACAACATCGGACAGCGACACAGCACCAGACCGAAAACGCCGGCAATTGAGAGCGCGTACCAGCGCTAGAGTGGATAGCGCCTCAGAGAGCTGTAACATAGCTTCAGACAGCGCGGCCAGCACCTCCGGAGTTACTTTTTTAGAGGAACGTTACCCCAAGAGGGACCGCAAAAAGAGAAGAGGATCAGACGGGGGAGGAAAACAAAGTACACCTATCGAACCCAGGAGAGGGAGCAGACGTCGATAATGGGTGAGCGAAAGCTAATTTGTAATGTACTAACTACTGACATGCCCCCTAATACACTGAATACATTTAATATAGCCCTCAAATGACAACTGGGGAGATAGACAGCACCAAGAGTTTGGATAACTGGGAAAGTGACACTAATGGGACATATAAGAACAGTGGAATATTTAACCCCTTACAAACTGCCTTCCCTCTAGTAATTAACTTATCTGGAATGGATTTTTCTCAAGAACAATTAACCATAATACAAAAAGGTTTGGGATTTGTACCAACTCACAGAACATCTGACTTTACCTTTAAAACTGAATGGTTTAAGTTTGTTAGAAGTTTGAAATTAAAAGTATTTTTTGGGGAAAAAGGGAATATAACCAGATCTGAGGGCCTAATTGACTGCAGTAAACTAAAGAAAAAAATCACAGTTTAACCCTATAGTGCCAAATAAAGCCCTAGAGGTATTTGATAATGTGGTGAGCAAACAAGTTCAGCTGCTACCATGGCAAAAAGCACATTATAGATCAAATAATCTGACACATAAGGAATATTTGGCACTAAGGCAAATTAAAGAACTTAAAGAAATTGTAGTTAAAAAGGCTGTTAAGGGGGGAGCCACTGTAATCATGTCCAAGTGTATGTATGTGAAAGAAGTCTTAAGGCAACTTAACAACAAGGATCATTATGAAAGTCTTCCATCAGATCCTACATTGAAATTTAAAAAGGAGGTTGAAACGTTGGTAAATGATGCTGCACAGACAGGTCTAATCAATGAATATGTTAAGAACTGTTTAATTAATGAGTTCCCCAGGACACCGATACTGTATGTTCTCCCTAAAATACATAAGTCACTAATAGACCCACCTGGGAGACCTATAGTATCAGGTGTCGGATCCCTCCTTCAACCATTGGGTATATTTATAGATGCATATTTAAATCCTATTATGCAGAAGTTACCCAATTGTCTGAAAGACACCACTGACTTTCTGAACAGATTAAAAACGGTTAAAAGTTTAAAAGATGGAGTGTACTTATGTAGTCTGGATGTGGAATCCTTATATACCTCCATCCCACATGATGAGGGTATAGAAGCAACGGAGGAAGCAATGTTGGATTATGGATATCCCTCAGACATGGCATTTTTCATTGGAGAATTACTGACCCTATGTCTTAAGAAGAATTTCTTAAGATTTGAAAAACAATTTTACGTACAGAGGCAAGGTACCAGTATGGGCGCTAATTTTGCGCCAGTCTATGCCAACATATTTGTGGCAGCCTTTGAAAAGAAATGGCTATTACAAAATAACGATGTTAAACCATATCTACATAACTACATGCGTTATGTGGATGACATCTTCTTTATATGGGAGGGATCAGAAAACCAATTGAGAACCATGTGTGAGGATCTTAATACCAGACATACCACTCTCAAATTTACCCTCACCTATAACCAGATTAATCTTAACTTTCTGGATGTTATGGTGTCTATAACTGATGGACAATTGACAACTGACCTATATGTAAAGCCTACAGATCGCAACAATCTCCTACATGCAGAGAGTTTCCACCCTAAAGGTTGCATACAGGGGCTACCTTATCGCCAAATGCTAAGGATCAGACGTATAGTCAGTGATGAAAACAAATGTAAAGATCGAATGGCAGAAATGGTGACTAAATTTGAAGAGAGAGGGTACAATAGAAAAGAATTAACAGAGGCAGCATATAGAGCCCTAGAGACACCAAGAGAAACATTGTTACAAGAGAGTCCAAAGAAAGAAACTAAAACAGGAATACCATTTGTGAGTACCTATAGTACCCTTTTGGGTAGAATTAAACAAATTGTGAATAACAACTGGCACATTCTATCCTCAGATCCCACAGTGGGACATTTATTTAAGGAGAAGCCGTTACATTCATACAAGAGGTCCTCAAATATAGGGGATCAACTGATGCATTCAGATATGTTACCAAAAAACATTGAACAGAAGCCATTCTTTGGAGAACCAAAAAATGGCACATATCCATGTAGATCATGCCAAATGTGCAGTTCTATCATTCCAGGTGATAACATCTATCACCCCACAAAGGGAACTGTCATTAAAATTAAAGACTTTGCTACTTGTTTGACCCAGGGGGTCATTTATTTATTAAAATGTCCCTGTGGCTCAGGATATGTGGGACAAACTAAGAGAGAGATACGCCAGAGATTGGGCGAACATAAAAGAGGCATAAAACAGTATAAACCTGGAGAGTCTAAATATGACACCCCAGTGGCAAGGCACTTTTTTGAACATAAACATAACGCAATGCAGTTACGGTGGCAGATATTGGAAGTAGTAAAAAAGCCTAACAGAGGGGGGAACTTCCCACAATTATTATTACAAAGAGAACATTGGTGGATACACCATTTACAAACTCTGACACTGAAAGGTTTGAATGAAGACTTTAACTTAATGTGTTACTTATAATCAGCGTGCAAAAAGAATTCTGATGTTTCTGTACTGGAGGCATTACCAATGTAACATACACATGTACCGTATATACTCTAGTATAAGTCGACTCGAGTATAAGTCGAGGTACCCATTTTTACCTCAAAAATTAGTAAAACCAACTGACTCGAGTATAAGTCGAGGGTAGAGTCTCCCCTCCAGCCCCAGGAATAAAACCTATTTCCCTGCACCCATCTTCTCACCCTGCCACTACACTACACTACTACAGTACACTACACTACTCCCTGCACCATCTTCTCACCCTGCCACTACACTACACTACACTACTACAGTACACTACACTACTCCCTGCACCCATCTTCTCACCCTGCCACTACACTACACTACACTACTACAGTACACTACACTACTCCCTGCACCCATCTTCTCACCCTGCCACTACACTACAGTACACTACACTACTCCCTGCACCCATCTTCTCACCCTGCCACTACACTACACTACTACTAATGCCTTACCTTTGCAGGAGAGTCCGGGCCCCCGACATCTTGATGGAGGAATCCGGCTGCCGCGTCCACTGATGGTCGCATCCACTGACGTCACGACTCGGCGCCGGTCTAATTCCCGGCGCCGAGTCGTGACGTCAGTGGATGCGACCATCAGTGGACGCAGCAGCCGGATTCCTCCACCAGTAAGTGACTGACTCGAGTATAAGTCGAGGTTCAGTTTTCAGGCTGTTTTCACAGCCTGAAAACCTCGACTTATACTCGAGTATATACGGTAACTTAATTGAACTAACATTTTAACTATGTAACATTGTTACCTATTTAGTAGTTGGTTCCTATAGATTACATTCCACTAGCAACATTGTTTATCTTTTCAGGAACGCTACACCATCTAGTGGATGGTATACTGCATTGGAAAATGGGACTCACGTAAAGAACCATCATCCTCCGTTTGTTATATAATTGTATAAAAGAATGATATTTGTTATTGAATGAACACGCACACAATTGTATATGTATTAATAATTATTTATTACTATTGAATAACAATTTTTATGCACTTTTTAAACCTTTTTAAATAAGTTATAACGACACGACGGTTTTTTATCATGATAGCACTTTACTTATATTTTTTGCTCAGAATGAATAATTTCATATTAGGATGTACATGCACTTTATTATGAAAGTCTATATTGTAATTTGAATGCACTAATATGTACTTCAAGCACTTAGCACTTTATGCACTGCACAGATTCACTTTGACTCTTGACCTCATGAAGGGGGTGGAGTTAATTAATTGTGCTCATGATGTCACTTCCTATATATGCCTTGCACTCTGCAGTCACTAGTTACACCTGAGGAAGGGGGTTGGACCCCCCGAAACGTTGTGTGTATTTGGCATTTGTTGTTTTCAGCACTTAAATAAATGAGTATTATTTGAATACCATATTGAGTGTACCTACCTACAAACTATATATGACTGATTATACTTACCTGCAGTGGCACAGGTTATAGGAAGTGCACCTCAAATCTTACCTATCAAGGCTACCACATTGGATTGAAAATTGAATAAACAAACACGCCCATCAAATCCAACCTCTTCAACCTCCTTTTTAACCCTACCTAACATTAAGAAAAAAAAAAAAAGGGGGGGGGATTTCTTCCTGTCTCCATAATCTACATAAATTGCCACAGATTCTTGTACAAGTCATTCTGAATTGAGAAAGCCAGTCAGATGACTAGCGAAATGTCTTCAAGAACTAAACTTCAAGTCCAGTTGATCCTCTCTCTCTCCTTTTTTAACCAAATTAACTATGTGGATAAAACCTGTTGCTTTTTTCTTCGCAATTTAGTGAAAGTCTGCAGGTTCCGATCTCTTTCGACTACTGCTATGTTTATGAATGCTCTCATCCTATCATGCCTGGACTATTGTAACCTACTACTTTCTGGTTTTTCTTCCCTTCAGTCCATAATGAACAGCATCTCAAATCTCCCCTGTACCAGACAACAACCTGGCTCCCCATTAAACAGCATATTCTATACAAACTCCTTCTCCTAACATTTAAATCCCTTCCCTCTACTGTAGAGGGCAGGGGGACTCCCCCCCCCCACACACTCATACTGCTGTTCCCAACTGCTCCCTTTGCTCATCACAGATCCATCTCCATATGAGAGGGCATATGGCTTCCTCTCGCCTTCTTGTGGCTCCCATCCTCTGGAATTCTGTTCCCCTCTCTACATCAAGAAACCTTAATTAGCGAGTTTAAATCTAAACAGCTCAGTATATGATTGTTTTATTTGCACTGCATAAATCTCAATCCTGCACTTATACCCTTGCCTTTATTTCTGTATGTAACCCTCTTAACTAGTGGAACTGTCTTCCAGCAGATGTGGAAGCTTTAAAGGGCATGTCCACCCTTATAAACAAATTTTCCCATATAATAGAATATCTTGCCCCAGCCCCAACCGCTATAAAATCGTTTTAAGAAAGTGCCCAGATGTTTACTTACCTTCCCTCTCTCCTCCGACGCCCGGCCTTCTGCTTGCAAGATACTGCAAGCAGGGGGCGGGACAGACAGCCGCGTCCGTGATTGGCTGAGAGGCAGCCAATCACGGATGCGGCTGCCGGCTTCTCAGAATGCCGGAGGAGAAAGGGAAGGTAAGTTCGAGTTCTGTGGACTTTCTTAAAATTATTTTTTTGCGGTTGGGGCTAGGGGAAGATATTCTATTATATGGGCAAGGGTTTTTTTGGTAGGGGGAGGGATCGCAAAACGGGAGGGAGAGGGAGAAGGGCTGCAGTACGCATGCCAAACTTCTCCCGGAGGCCAGATAGGAGGCAGAGTCCTATATGGACTCTGCTATCCTCCTGGTGGGCAGTTTTTGGGACTTGGGGGGGGGGGGGGACAGGAGAACCAATGGAGCTGGGATGTGAGGTAAGATTTTTTACACTACATGGTGGGCCATTAGTGGGGGGGGGGTTATAGTTTTGGGGGTGGACATGCCCTTTAAAAGTGGGCTAGATAACTTTCTAAAACTAAAAAATATTGAGAATTACTAGTATTAAAGGGCAACTATAGTGAAAAAAAAACTTTGTCTGTATACAATGTATAGATCACTTAGTATAAGCTGCCTTACTTTCATGTTTCTGTGTGGCTTCGTTTCTTCACACTGGCAGAAGTTTGTACCAAGCTGTGTAGTCCCCCTCCCCTCTCTGTCTACTCCCCCTCAAGCAGTGACGGGCTGTATACAGAGTCTGAGCATTGTCAGTTGAAAGGACTTTAAATGAAATGCTGACATCCTGTTGACCCCTCCCTTCCAGAGCTAGACTGCAAGCAGTCAAAGTGTGGAATAAAGTAGCAATATGCTGAAGGGAGGGGCAGAGGGGGAGAGAGGAGGACAAGTGGTGCTGAGATTCTTTACAAGTAAGTTACTGAACTCTGCCTGTTCTCTAACTTTGCTAATTGTTATTTACTTTTTACCTAAAGTTCATATCTCTCCCCCTGCTTAGCTGAGATCATAATCACTGAAGAGAGAGTCAGTGTAACAGCAGCTTGTAGTGAGACCTTCACAAACACAGTGACACTGCTTGTTGTCCTGTTACATTTCAGTTGCTTTAGTCTATATATTTCATAGATTGCACTGTGTGTCTTGTTTGGTATATAGTCTGTATTAGTGTATTATATATACTGTATTAGTGTTCCATTTGAGTCACTGGTTTTGTATGTATATAAGATTTTTTTTGGGGGGAGGGGCTGTTTTATAGTGTGTTATGCTCATATTGCTGGGTTAATGGTTTATTGATTGTGTTTAGCACTACAGCATTTGACTATATGTTGCACATGGTACATATAGTGTGGGTGAGAGAGTGTGTGACAGTACTGCAGGGGAGCTTTGGATTGTGTGGGTGTGTGCCTTTGAGTGACAGATGAGGTGTAGCAGCTCCTACAAATCACAGCATATTCAAAGGCTTATATCTCGGGGACTATGTAGAATTTAAAGAAACTAAAGGTACCCTGGTGGATGGGATGACTTATAGGATACATTAGAAGAAATTAAAAAAAAACAATTTTCTCACTATAATTGCCCTTTAAAGGGCATTTCCACCCTCCGAACAAGATGGCTTAAAAGGGAAGGCCCCTATAAAATAATTAAAATTAACTTACCCCAATATCTCTAGCATTAATACAACTCAAACTGCATCCCTCTGCACTTCTGTGATTTTGCAGACATGGAGGGGAATAGTCACTGCTAAAACATTCCTCCATAGTTGCGAGACAGTTGAGGGAAGGGATTTAGAGGGAAGGGATTTTCCTCTGTAGTGTCCCCATATGTAACCACCCGCACCATTTGCTCATCACAGAACCGTCTCCTATACAGACCCCCAACGAATACTGCTACCCTTTTCTTTTGTATCTGTATGTTACACTAACTAGATTGTAAGCTCTACTGGGGAGGGACCTCCTTTCCTCTTGTAACAAGGCTCAAGCACGTATATATTTCTATATTTATATTATTGTGTACTGAACTATTTATACTATTTACGTATTTGAATTTTTGGTCACCTTGTAAGACTTTTTGTATTTTGATATTGTACAGCACTGCATCCCCAAGTGGCGCTTTATGAATAAACTATACATACATACATAGAAATCCATCCTGTTGCTACTATTATAAGAATTGTAAATATAGCTTTCAGCATGCATATATAGGTTTAAGGTATTAAATGTGGAAAATGGCTACCCTAAAAGATTTAAAGCACAATTACATGACAAAAAATCTCTTACTAACCTTAACCCTCAGATACAGGTAACTGCTGCTCTTATCAGCTCCTTTGGATGATTCTAGGTTAAAGTGTCTGCAGCCTCCAGCCTTTGCTAGCTGTGCAGACTTTAGAACGTAGTCATGATCCACACGGATAAATCCAGCCTAGAGGCAAACAGTATTCAGATAAACACAGCACCACTGACAGAGCACACATGAACCAATTTAAATATTAAAGGTAAATATTTTCAAGTAGGGACAGTAATGTTTGATGGGTTTTTTTTTTTTGGAAACATGAAAGTACATTCTCATATAAACCAGAGTATGTTTTGTCTCATTGTAATAATGTTAAATGGAAAAGCCAAGAACAATTCTTCTCTAATGAATCAAAAAATAGATTTTTTTTTGGGTTCCACAATTCCGGCAAAATCTAACCAATCCATAAAAATGGAAACCTAAACTTGAAGGGCATGGCAGTGTCTGCCAAGTATTACATTAAACTAGCAAACCCCGTGGCGCACGCACCACCTCCATCCCTCCCACATTGTGATGCAGTGCTCGAGTAAATGCGTCCGTGCACATTTACAGGTTTCATAGTACCGTGCCATTGTCCCCATAATTAAAATCTATTTCCTTCTGTATGACCGACAATCTACAACATTCCAGGTGTTCCAATTTTTTTTTTATCACGTTAACCAAATCTTCTAGTGTTTGCCTAGAACTTAATCCCTAAAGTTTGGTACATACAGGAACAGTTGCCGCTATTGACTGTTCGCCTGGGCCAAAATATTGTTGTCCACAGAGAAGATCTCTGTGCCGATATTTTAGCGGGACTAATCGACTAGACTAGTTACTAGAAGATTTACCAACATATATGATCAAACTTTCATCCAATTTGGACAAAGATTTGATCAATATCGGTTGGCAAAAAAATTATGCCAATTTTTCAACCCAATCAACCAAAATATTGGTCAGGTAGAAATATCAGTTTGTGTGTACCTAGCACAAGTTCCAAAATGTAATCCCTAAAGTCCTAAATACCATTAAGCTTATAATAAATCCGCTTCCAAATCCCAAACACTTCTACAAATCCTCACAGCTTGCGAGATGACTTTCTTGGCTATATTTAAGCCTCTTTTCCTGTATTTATCCTATAAGTCACAAAACATTTAAACCATTGCGCTACCAGCATCTCCGTTATAAGAAATGCGCGCAGATAAATCCAATGATGGCATATATTATCAAGGGAATCTCACAGACAAAGACTGTCTAAGGCTTATACTAGCCGTGCACCTGCCTGACACTACATTGATTTGAAGTTCGATCTGACGTGAATGTCAATTTATTAGGAACATTGGGCCAGAAATCAGTTTCTTACCTTCCAGGTCAGATAATGCTTTGTGACTAGAATTACAACCGTAACACCAGTCACAATTTAATTGAGCTCTGCTGTTTTTGAGAACAATGCAGGAACGTGGGAGGTTAAGTCTAATAAATGTATGGGCACCTTTAATTAGACAGTAATAAATTGCAGTAATGGGAAAGTACATTGTACTACTTATAAACAGAAGGATATACTGGTAGGTCATTAGAGCATATTTTCATTGGTTTACCTCTCCAGCCTTGGCTTTGGTAGTACCCAGACAACAGAATCCAACATCGTGACCTTGGAAAGCTGCAGAAAAATCATCTAACTTTTCAAAGTCTACAACTTCTTGTACCTAAATGGGATAGGATAAAAGAACTAGGGAAATGGGTCCATAGATCATGGTGAGTCAGTATCACTTAAAAACATGGAAGACCATAAGGTTAAGACATCAAAGCTTCACTCTTCCTTGTGCTGCATTTATGTTGTGATTTAGAGAGCAATACCTTTAGATAAAGGTATTAGATAATAGTCAGCTAAAATGTCGGACAATAACCATTTCAGCCAGATCATGTAAACGGTGGCGGAAGTGGCCACTGTTCCCCTCCTCCTCATAGTAAAGAACAGGCTGTTCGGCTACTGTCACGCAGCCTGTTTGTATGGGGATCATTAGCTATTTCCTATTTGGAGCAGTTATCTAACAGCAAACAAGATTTAATAAGCAAAAGATGCAGATGTGAAATTTGTACCTAAAAGCTAAAATACCAACAAAAAAGAGTCACTTTTAATACCGCATTCATTAAATTATTAAATGGGGCTCAAAACAACATGGCACACTCATCAAAGGCAATACTTTGGGGCCCCTTCCTGTGTTATTTACAGTAGCTGTTTGGGCAGTGGTTTGTATCTGTGGGAGGGTATCATTTTGGGGCCCCTTCTAGCCGTGGCAATACACAGAAGTGAGATCAGTCCAAGTAAGGTAGACAGAATAATAGTTTAATTTATTGTTGTAAAATGCAGTTTTTACATTAACCAGACTACTGATCGTTAAACTCGATCAGTGGTATGGTGTGAGAATGGAAGCGTCTCTAACGATATTTCTTTGAAACCGATGTGTACGTGGCCCATATAAAATGATGCTATCGGTTACAAAAACATTGGTGAAAACTTTTTATGATATATACAGTGCCAATCAACTGCCAGATGTACACTAATACCATACCAGACTAAAAATGACTTACCAAATCCTTATATGCCTCATCTTCGAATGTAATCTTTCGGCGTCCGATAAGTGTTATTTTATGAAATAATTGACTTTTTATAACCTCCTTCAGCAGTTCCTTTCCAGTTTCTCCAGAGGCTCCGAGGATAAAACAAGACCTGTTCAATTTTCTGTAACCCTCACGCAAGGCAATAATATTTTTATTCATACTGTAGGTACAGAAATCACAATATCATTTTAAGAGTATTTCAGGATATATAACGAAGAGACTTCTACAGTAAATTAGATGCGGCTAGCTCCAAGCAGTTTAATTACATTGAAAGATGAAAACACAACAGAATTTTAATTGACATTAGAAGAATGTCCCCCTGCAGTGGTCATTAAAGGCTATGCGTAAGTGCAGCTAAATGGATCACTAAGATTTACACTTTTTCTACACTGTTAATTTTCTTACAATACATTCTCTCACAGTTGTCTAACTGATCACTGGTGTTATAAGTGTTGTATAAACTAACCTACAGTAAACCTAGATTGTTAATATGGTCTGATTCCTACCTTGCTGTGCTTCTTATAACAGAGGAAGTGAATTTGCACAACCAATACAGGCAGAAAACAGATACAGGGCGTGGTCAGGAAACCTGCACAGAAACGCCTGTAAACAAGATTACATAAACTAATTGTATAATCCTGCAAAAACATGCACGGTTATGGCTGGCATGCATGGGGCGATTATTATGGCGGATTTGATCAAGTTGGACCAAAATATTGGCCAGTGTGTGGCGTATATTTAATAGACTGCCTGGCAATATTAGGCAGGCTTTCAAACCCGTCGGAAAATTTTCCAACAATCCCATCAGCTCTGCATCATCTTTAGCAGGTCAAGATATATGAGACATGGTGGTGCAGTTCCATCAGTGTTTCAGGACCAGGAATACATCTGCATTTTAATTAAAGGGCATGTCCATCCTTTAATACATCTTTTAGTATGTGATAGGCAATGCTTCCCCAGCCCCAAACGCTATAATATTATTGCCAGAAAGTCCCCCGATTATTACTTACCTTACCTCTTTCCTTCGCTGCACACTCCCGACCCTCTGCTTGCAGGAACTGCAAGCAGGGGCGGGACCGGCAGCCGCGTCTGGATTGGCTGAAAGTCAGCCAATCACGGACGCGGCTGCCGGCAGTTCAGAATGGCGAAGGAGAGAGGTAAGTGCAGTTGGGGCTGGGGAAGCATTGCCTATCACATACTAAAAGGTTTTTACACTAGTGGGAGAGGGAGGGGGGTGGAGACACCTTTTAATGCTTTAGCCCCTAACAATGGTATATTCCCTTTATTTTCACACAACCTGAGGAAGGGGGAAACCCCGAAATGTTGTGCACACTTTCGAGTCACAATAAAAAATATTTAAGTTAGTGCATTCTCTCCATTTATTATTTTTGACATATGGAAGATCCTGTTAAGTGGTTAACAGTTTGGGGAATCAGCACTACAAAAGCTACATATACAGGAGTGTGATAAGAAACACAACAGTTAATTGTTAAATCCTTGTAGCTTGCCTCTTCATCTATTATTCAGATGCGTGAGATTGCTTATTCACAACTCCTTGTGAATAATAAAATGCCTGGATTTTCGAAGTAAGGCTGGATACGCACAAGGCAATTTTTTCCGTCAAACTGAACGATATTTTCGCATGTCAGTTGGGCTGATAAAAATTGTTGGTGAAATGTTGCCATCATCTATGGAAAAGACGATCAGTTGTGACGATCAGTCGGGCGCAGCGATTTGCAATGCGACCGGCAGCGGTTCACTCGAGGTGAACGGACGGGACAAAAAATTTGCCCGTGTGTACCCAGCCTTAAGCTTAACTGCTGCAAAAGATAGGAGCTCATGGGGACAGCATGCCATCTGCTGGCAATAAACTGCGAGCTACTTGGATTTACCGGTTTAAAGCCCCTTCATGATAGCTAATCATTCTGCAATAAGTAATTGACTTCTATGGTCCTCCATGACAGTCAATCGGTTTGCCCAAATTCCACAGAAGACCAATTGCTAAAGTTTATAATTAGTTGCTGCCACTTCATGCGATCTACATGGTGCAAGGCTTAATATTCAACCACTTCGGTAGGCAATATTACGTGTGTGGCGGCTCACATTTAACATCCCTCCCAACTGTCCCGGATTGTTTCGGGACATTCACGGATTTTACCTCCTGTCCCAGATCACGCCGCAAATCTCCAAGATTCCCTGCAATATCCCGGCTGGCAGTGTTGGGTATGAATAAAATTAAAAAACAAAAAACGGAAGACTGGAGGTCAGTAGGTCTGGGAGACACTATACTGTCTCCTTGTTTAAAGTGTATGTGCTGCCTGGGAGGTGGGTTGTGGTCTGTACTGTCTTTTTACCCAGCCTTCTCCAGCCAGTATTAGCCAACCCTCCAGCCAGTATTAGCCAACCCCCCAGTCAATGTTCCATCCAGCGTTAATCTTAACCACATCATACACTTAAAGGTGCAAATACATAGGCTTTTCAGATAAAAGAGAAGTATTTTTTCATCCTAATGACCTTAATCTGCCAATTCAGCATTGTGTCTGTGTATAAATAAATGCAGCCGAAATACTGACTTACTGTTTGCAGGACCCCTAGTAGAGACCAAAAATAGAGCATGTGGAGAACACAGGCTGCGCTGTGAAAGATTAGTGTTTATTCCCACAGGTATACACACAACATGTTCGAGCGGTATCGCGCTATCATTGTGCATTGATAAAGGGCGCATGTCGCTGAAACATGTTGGTGTATACCTGTGGGAATAAACACTAATCTTTCACAGCGCGCAGCCTGTGTTCAATCTTGGTTTTCACATGCTTATTTTGGACCATATATATACAGGGGACGATTGGAATATCCCCTGGATGGTGGATGAAACCCATGCTTACACCAGCAGCCCGCCTCATCCATTACGTTACATATCGCTAGTAGAGACCGTTTTGGTCTTGCCCTTGACCCAGCGCCTGGGTTGATTCAGTTGCTCAGTAGAGATCTGAGCATGTTTGACCCATCCAACAGCCAATCAGTAGAAATTACTGTTAGGAACATTCCAAGGATGTAGTGCATCCTGGG
This sequence comes from Hymenochirus boettgeri, assembly GCA_019447015.1. NCBI lineage: Eukaryota > Metazoa > Chordata > Amphibia > Anura > Pipidae > Hymenochirus > Hymenochirus boettgeri. Next base: position 259,007,348 of record CM033473.1, on the reverse strand, counting down.
AAGAAGAAGGACCGTTAGAACCTAAAATGGCAGCTCACTAATGTCAACAGCAGGGAACAGCAAAGGGTATGAAATCAACTGATTTTTCAAAATGGGAGTGAATATTCTTAATAACTAAGAAGGCATTACACAAACTAACAATTTAACAAATTTTGATAATTTCCACTGAACTGTCCCTTTAAAAATGTTTGCAGAAAAAATATAAAATGGAAATTAGGGGTAATTAATATGGGCATTACACAAACAAAGTGGGCGTGACCAAAAATGTTGCTGTGCACTACCACACTTTACATCTGCCCCTTATTTGACTTTGCAAATGCTGGGAGACATGGTATAGGTCTATGGACATGTTGTATGGCTACATTGAAACAAATACAGCCTTCATCTTGCTTCCAATTAAAAGAATGATTAGCCTTTCAGCATTCTGACCTTATATGAGCAGTTAATGAGCAATAGTTTAAAGACAATTAGTGCAGACCTGTTTAATGTATTAATTAAGACTATCCTCCAATCAAAATTCATATGGCAACCCTTTCCCAAATATAGTGAGCTCAGGGCACTAGAGAAATGTGTGGCTCAAATGCCAGTTGGGTGGAAGCTAATGGGCTGCCGCCATTTTGTTGGTAGGCACATGCTTCCTTTACCTTAGTTGCTCTGGCTCTGAGCTCGGATCCTCCAGAAAATGCAGCAGTCCGGCCGCGATCAACAGCAGCCAGCCCACAATACCCCAGCTCGACTCCCCGCCCGGCATGCGGCTAATTCTAATTCTAGAACCCTGTAGAACCCAGTAGTGAGATCACTGCAACACGTGACGCAGGTCGACCAGGAAGTATCCGCCTGAAAGGCAAAGTCACAGTGAGTGTGTAGGGATGGGCAGAGCGCGGCATGCTGGGAAATATCCAGGTCATCGCTAATTGGTGGGGGCAGTAGAGTGGACAGTCCGGGGAGGATTGTCTCCTGGATGTCACATTGACCTGACATGTGTAAACACCCAACAAAATGTGGATAATGGAAGTTTACAGTAACTGAGGGAGCCCCCATACCCATAGCTGGGGGAGGCTGAGACAAGTAGTAACAAACCTACCATGGCAGAGAAATTAACCCTGGGAGATGAAGGGGCTGCTTGGTTTCTTGGATCTGCATTATTGTGTGTACATCTGGATAGATACTGTATGTCAGAGAGATATGTACATAATGTACCTCCTACTGTAAATTATAACGATATTACAGAGGAGCTGGCCATATATACTCTGCCGCCGCAGGCCTCATGCCTTTATATGATCACGGAACTCTGAGGTGACATCTGATATCCATATAATTTACAGTAGGGGGAACATTATCTTTTATAATTTACCCCTTATCCCCATTCATTTTATTAATTTATATTCTATAATTTACCCCTTATCCCCATTTATTTTAAGGTACTAGCAAAATACCCACGCTTCGCAGCGGAGATGTATTCAAATAACCTTTTTAGTAAGAAAGCAATAATGTATCAAGATTGCTGTAATTTTCCGGATCCTTCATGGCAGTGATCACTTATGGGTTAACCCCCAACCTCCAGGTGTGGACAGGAAATTCACAAGCAATAAAACCCTAGCTCCACCCCCTCTCACCAGTTCGTTTCCTGTCCCTCGTGTGGCTAGGAGTACAAGCAGATCTCACCTCCTTTATCTTTCCACCTTGTCTGTGTTTCCCTTCTCTGGCCAGCCGAGCTGTGACGTCCCCTGGTGGGTCTAATACAGCTTCCCGAACCGCGTCATTCCTCTCCTGAGGATTTTCAGTGCGGCAGGTTCCCGGCTTCCGGGTAAGCGCGCGCCCCCCCCCGTGTGTACGCTCGTGCATGCGCGATGACATTGTCGCGTCTTTTTTTTAAAGAGCCGGCGGGCGCGAAAATTTTGCCTCTCTGTTTGCTGTAAAGCAATCCAGTGCCATCCTTCTCCCGGTTGCAGTTTTTTTCACTTTTAAGTGATTATTATCTGGATCAACAGTTAGGCAGGAAATGAGGATATTGCTAGATGGGTTGGACTGGATGGACGTATGTCTTTATTCAACCTCAAATACTATACTATTATTGGTATGTGACATCCCCTCTTGGGGTATTGAAGTATATTTTTTTTGTTTTTTTATTGGATTTATTTATTTTGGAACCTTGTTTTTTTTCTTAGGCTGCTATGAGCTCCAGGGGCCACAGGTCAAGGTCTAGGTCTAGATCCAGGGGGTGAGCAACATTCTACAGGTATGTTAATCAGTGGGTTTTAGTCAGATGAAAATGAAATTTTTTTTTTTCTTTTTTTAGGGATTCATCTCGCCATGAGGAGAAAAAGAAAGGGAAATCTAAAAGAGAATGTGTTACCTGTTCTAATGCTATTGTAAGGGGGGAAAAGTATTGTGAAGATTGCCTGGCTTTATTTTATGTGGATCCTGTGCAACAAAAGGCGGATGTTTCCTTATGGGTGAAGGAATCCAAGTCTGAAATGATGCAGTCAATTGTATCACAGATTTCTGAATCAGTGTTATCAACAGTATCCAATGCAAACAATCCAGCATTACCTTCCACTTCTGCATCAGACCCTTCAGCTCCAATATTGGAGACTCAGGGCATAGAAACAGAGCCAGATGAAGATTATGATTTTTCTTATCCTCCTGAAACTATAGGAAATTTAATCAAGGCTATGAGAGCCACATTAATATCAGAAGGGGAAGTTTCTACTCCTGCTCCAGTGGATAGAATGTTTGCAGCTCCTCCTCCTAGGGCAAATTGGTTTTTGCATCCTATCATGTCAAAAATGATCGTTGATGAATGGGAAAATCCAGATAAAAAATTCAACCTTTCAGCCAATTTTTCTATGAAATATCCTATGCCAGATGAAGATATTACATTTTGGGATAAACCTCCCAAAATTGATGCAGCAATGTCAAGATTATCCAGGAATACCTTATTACCAGTAGAGGATGGAGTTGCCTTAAAGGGTATGTCCACCCGTAAAACTAATTTTTAATATGCTGCTCCCCCATGTCCCCCAGCCCCAACCGCATACATTTTTTCAGAAAGCCCCCCAAACTCTTACTTACCTCCCCTCGTTCCTCCGCCGCACTGCCGGCCCTCTGCTTGCGAGAATGCAAGCAGAGGGGCGGGACCGGCAGTCGCGTCTGTGATTGGCTGAGCGGCAGCCAATCACGGAAGCGGCTGCCAGTCATTCAGTGCAGCGGAGGAAAGAGGAGAGGTAAGTAAGAGTTTGGGGGGGCTGGGGGACATGGGGGAGCAGCATATTAAGGGGGATTTGTGCTAGGGGGAGGGATAGTAGAACGGGAGGGAGGGGGGAGAAGGGCTGCAGTACGCATGGCAAATATCTACCGGAGGCAAGATAGCAGGCAGAGCCCTGCTATCCTCCTGGTGGTTAGTTTTGGGACTTTGGGGGGGGGGGGTCTACAGGAGAACCCTATGGAGCTGGGATGTGAGGTAAGGATTAAACTACACTACATGGTGGGGCCAGTAGTTAGGGGGATTATAGTTTTGGGGGTGGACATGCCCTTTAAGAGATCCCATGGATAGGAAGCAAGATTCCATTCTTAAAAAATCTTATACGATAGCAGGAGCTTCGCTTAGGCCAGTTATTTCTTCAGTGGATCTATCCAGAGCCTCTAGTCTATGGTTAAAAGAAGTAGAGGATGCAGTCCAGAAGGGATCCCCTAAAGAGGAGATATTAAGTGCCCTTAAAGATATCCGCCTGGCTACAGATGTCTCTGCTGAAGCTGCCTTGGATTCCTTAAAATTCTGTGCTCGTTCTATGGCTTTATCGGTATTGTCAAGGAGATGTTTGTGGCTGAGACAATGGAAGGCTGATTTTCCTTCAAAAATGAGCCTTCTGTCAGTTCCATTTCAAGGGGATCTCCTGTTTGGGAAAAAATTAGAAGATTCCATATCCCGCAATTCTGCAAGTAAGGGTACATTCCTTCCTCAAAATAAATTTGCTGTCAAGAAAAACCCCAGAAGAAATTTTTTATCATTTAAAGAAGCCAGCCAATACCGTCCAGGTAAAAGTCTAGACAGAAGACCTTGGAGAGTGAATCCATCTTTACCTTCAAAACAGCCTTTTCGTCAACAAAAAGATAGAATTCCAATCAAAAAGTCTTTCTGATGGGGCGTGAGTCCTTCAGGAAATAGTGGGAGGAAGGCTTTCTCCCTTTTTTTTCCTGTTTGGGCTCAGCATATTCCAGATACTTGGGTTCGGGATTGTGTCAGTCTAGGTTACCATCTAGAATTCATTTCAGCTCCCCCAGATATGTTCATAGAATCAGGATTCCCCAGATGTCCTCAAAAACAACAGGATATCCAGAAGGTTCTTTCTCAACTCATAAACAAAAAAGTAATCGAATCAGTCCCTTCCAATCAAATTGGCCAGGGAATTTATTCTCATTTTTTTTCTTGTAAAAAAGCCTTCGGGGGAGTTCCGGGCAATCCTGAATTTAAAAAACCTGAATTCCTTCATGAGAATAAGGACATTCAAGATGGAAACTTTGAATTCTATCAAGATGCATCTAAGAACAAACGACTGGCTAATCAAAATAGACCTACAGGACGCTTATCTACACATCCCTATATGGCATCCACATCGAAAATATCTGAGGTTTTCCATCTTAGGCCATCATTTTCAATACTCCGTTCTTCCATTTGGTCTGGCGACAGCACCAAGGGCGTTTTCAAAAGTTCTAGCTCCAGTTCTTGCTTTAATAAGGTCAAAAGGGATATATCTTTTTTCGTACTAGAGATATACTGATAAGAGCCTCGAGTTTACAGCAAATCAATCTACACAAAAACATTACTCTTCAAATCCTCCAAAGATTTGGCTGGATCATCAACTGGAAAAAATCTATTTTGACCCCTTCACAGAAAATGGAATTTTTAGGAGCAGAACTGGACACAGTTCTTTTTCATATTTCACTTCCTCATTCAAAACAAATAGAGATAGTACAACAGGTGACCACATTCCAGAAAAATCCAGAAACCTCAGCCCTTCAGTGTCAAAAAATTGGTCTCATCAATTCCATCAGCGAAATATGCCATGAACCATATCAGACCATTACAGATCAATTTCCTGAATCAATGGAACAAGAATCATTATCTTCCTTTGCAAAGAATTTTCATCCATTTATCAACTCGTCTGAGCCTAAATTGGTGGAAGAATCTTTCAAACATCAGGCCCATCTCTTTAGCGAATCCATCCTGAATAAGACTAACAACCGATGCAAGCTTAAAGGGTTGGGGGGCTCATTGCCTAGGTCAGTGGACTCAACAATCTTGGCCAATTTACCTATCCAAAAAATCGATAAAGTTCAAAGAATTAAAGGCTATTCAGTTAGCACTAGTAAAGTTTCTACACCTGTTCACAACCAAATCTGTTCTGGTCATTTCGGACAATACTACAGCAATATCATATATCGACAAAATGGGGGGGACAAAGAACATTCAGCTATGTCATCTTGCTCAGACAATCCTCCTTTGGGCAGAGTCTCATCTTCTGGAACTAAGGGCCATTTATATTCCATCCAGTCAAAATACTCAAGCAGATTTTCTGAGCAGGAAAAAGATTCTCCCCCGGGAGAATGGTCTCTGAATCTTCTGGTATTCCAGGAGATATTGGTGAAGTGGGGTCCTTTCCAGATCGACTTGATGGCCTCATTGATCAACTACAAAGTGGAAACATTCTGTTCAAGACACCCATCTCCAAAAGCCTATGCAACGGACGCCTTCTCAATTCTATGGAGCTTCAACAGAGCATACATATTTCCTCCCTTTCCCCTGATAGGGAGAGTTTTACAGAAGATTTGGGAGGACAAGGCAACTGTAGTGGCAATAATTCCCAAATGGTCAAGGAGGCCGTGGTATCCCCTTTTATTGGAAATGTCCATAATGGATCCATATCCTCTCCCAATTCTTCCGAACCTTCTGTATCAGGAACCAGTAAATTTTCCAGACCCTGCCAGATTATTCCTATCGGCTTGGCTTTTGAGAGGGAATCACTAAAAAAACCTGGGTTTGTCTGATTCCGCTATTTCCACTTTACTAAAATCAAGGAAAGATACTACTTCTATTAAGTATTATAAAGTATTTCAGTTTCTGAAATCTCAGAAGTACAGATTGTGGACTTTTTACAATGTGGACTTGATAAGGGTTTAGCTCCTGCCACTTTGAAAGCACAAGTTACAGCTATTTCTGCTCTGTCTGAAATCAAATGGTCTTCCCTTCCGCTGATAATTAGGTTCTTTAAAGCTCTAAATAGAATAAAACCTCCTAGAAGGATAAAACCACCTCCATGGGATCTGACCTTGGTTCTCAAAATCTTGTCTGGTCCTCCTTTTGAACCTATAGAGTCTAACTTTTGTAAGTAAGGTGCAATGAATGAGCCTGCCAAATTTAAGCAGTCTGCCTCCATGGCAAGTTGGAGAATTAGTGATGAGTGAGTGAGGGCTTTGCCTTTGAGTCTGCCTCCACGGCAAGTTGGAGAATTAGTGATGAGTGAGTGAGTGAGGGCTTTGCCTTTTATTAGTATAGATTAGCAGCTTTAAACCTGAATATATCTGTTCTGCTTTCCTGCATCTAGAAGAGGAGGTGATTGTGCTAGAGAGAGGCGAGCTGAAGTTCAATGCCAGGGGGACAGTAATGAGTGATGCAGAGAAGGAGAGTAACACTTCTGGAATGATATATTGGCACGCTACGATATTTTGTTACAGTTGGGTCTCATAGAGACCCATTAAGCTTTACCTTCAAGTGTTCTACAATCAGTCTGTTCTCAGCTCTGTTATTTATGGGTGTCATGGTTCAGAAGTAAGTCCTCATCAGTTTCTCCAGGTTAGCCTACATGTGAAAATGGTCCCTGATTTCCAGACCAGAGTGTGCTGGGATTTTAACAGCTAATGAAGGTGCATACTAATATATGAGTGTGTACACTTATGCACAGGTTCCCTCTGCATTGGGGCCCAGCAGGGTGGAAATACAGGATCACGGATGCAGTTATTTTAAATTACTTATTGGCAGAGATAGAGGAGCTGAAATAAATGAGGGGGAAACGGGGAGCAGGTGGGAAAGGAATAAGAGGGAGGAGGGGGCAGATTTCAATGAAACAAAAATCAGAAGAAGTGATTTAAATTTTAATTAAAAAATGAGACCAGAAAACGGGAGACGCAATAAAACAGTAAAATCAAAGAATTGACAGAAGGAGAGTCAAATAATGAATAATTAAAAGAAATAAGAGAAAGGCAAAGTAAAGAGCAAAGGGAAAGGACTAGTCTGGAGACAAAAGTGCAGTTGAATGGGGAGGTGTGTCATGTTTTCTTTTTTTTTTATATAACTGGAGGAAGTGTCAGGCATATGAATTCCTTGGTATTTATAATCATGTGTACAGGTATAGAAAGATCTGAATGCAGTTAATATTTCATAGTCATTAACAGTAAAACAATGGTCCCCCATGGTTAAAAACAAGTTCAGTTTTTGGGTACCAAAGACTGTATCACTTGTTACCTGTGTACCATGTACTGGCCATTGCCTGTAATCTGTAATGATTGGTACTTAGTTAAAGGCCAAGTTGAAGTCAGGACCAAGGTGGAAGTGTAACGTCTAACAGCATCAAATATGATTGAGTAGGCAAAAGAGGAGTCCATAAAACAGGCAGAGCTGGTATGGTAGTAGGAATCCGGATCCAAAGGCTCAAACCCAAGTTTGGGGTGAGAAATTCAAAAGAAAAATGGGGGCACACCCAGGAAGCCAAGCTGTACTATCCTATAATCGGGAAAAGTACCATTATACATAGGCGGAATTTCATGCATCTGGCACATGTTACAAAAAAGCACCATGACTGCCGCCATCTTGGAAGAGGGTATTGGCTTCTGAACGGTTTTACCTAAAAATTGGTAAATAATGGCTTGACATTTTAGTCAATGAAAATATTGGGCCAGTAGGCTGAGTCTAGTGTGTAATGAACCTATGATGGGCTTTTTTTAGAAGTGCAATTGTTTGTTGGGAAGGGAGGGTGCCTATTTATGCTTGGCCCACGGGTCCAAGTAGAGGAGATTCATGTTATATGTACTTTAAAATCTGTGTATACAGTACGATAACATCCCCAATTAGTCTCTGTGTACAGTATAAAGCCAATTCGCAGCTGTGATTTAACGTAAGACCCCCGTCTCTCATAACAAAATAGGAGAGGGAAGGAATCTGCTCGTATTTTATTTTTATATTTAAGTCTGAAAGAGGTTTTGTTTAGTGATCTCTTGGATGCTTGAAGACTCAAAAAGGAATGTACCAATTTCACATTCCACAATGGGGATTTCAATCAACAGGCCCATAGCAGTTACGTATAAAAGGGATATGCCCTTTCTTTTAATGGGATCTTACAAAGATCAAGGCAGCACAAACAAGGTCAGGGATGGAGTAAACACATTCAGCTATCGATTCACGGCGTTATTAGCAACTGCAAGACAAGACAAACAAGAGCCCTGTCTCCAGACTGATGCTGTTTGCCTGTGCGAGCAGAAGATCTCCCTGTTTAAAGATCCTTTTCTTTCCTAAGCGATTTAAATTCCTGCATTTTATCCTTTTGTATTTTTTTTTTGTGTCTGTGTGTTTGCCATCCAAGGAAGAAAGTCAATATTCCAGGGTGGAGTAACTGAGATATTACAATTTTCTAACAAAAACATAGCTCCTGATTATATTTAGACTGCAAAATTTGCTCACTTACGGTAATTAACAAAGTAAAAAACCATGGGCTGGTAGATCCCCCAGTGTACCTATCCATGTGTGCATAACAATAATACACAATAAAAAAAAAATAATGATTGAGAAACAGATGGATCCAGGAAAAATGTCCTCCCCAAAACTAAAATTTAACCCACTGCTGTCCTCACTGTGTAGTGTTAAAAAACTAAAAGTTGACGTCTATTACAGGGCTATTCAATAAAAGTTCTTATCGTTTAAAATGGTGCTAATTTAGCCCCAAACAATGAGATCTTATTTAACATTTGAAAGCTAACATCTGATTGGTTGGGGCAAAATTAGCACCATTTTAAATGATAAGAACATTTATTGAATAACTCTGTGTATTTTTAGACTCTGTTTATTAAGGATTTTAGTTACAGCTCGTTTTAACGCTTTTTTGTAGCCTTAAGGAGATTTAAACTACAAGTCTCTTTGGATTTTCGATTTTTATGGAAAGTTTGATTCTTGAAAATAGCCTTGAACATTCGATAATACTCGAAAATATGATCGGAGACTATTATCAAGTTTCGGACGGTACATTCGGATTTCGGAACCGAGGGGTTCCGTGTCGGACAGGGATCCCATCTCTACTTTTTAGAAGATCATTGTAACTCACCTTTGAAGTCATTATATTAAATCTATAAATGTAGGTGTTCTGGTTCTGTACATGCTTGCTGTGTGGCTTTTCTATTGATAGTTAAATTTGTATTCATTTTCATAATAAATATCATTAGTATATGTTGATACACTAACAGGGAGATTCAATAAAAGTTCTTATCGTTTCTTTTATTGAATAACCCTGTGTCTGTACCAATGTCACTCAGTGCATTACAAGCACAATGTGTGACTTCATAACACCCAGTTTACATCTGTTAAAAACACATCTTGGGTTGGGATTTGGGCTGTAACAGCCTTTTCCACTAGCCCAAATTGCTACAGATGTGCATACACAGGGTTAATTTTGTTGTAAGAAAAAGAAAACATTTTCCCTTGCCCACAAAAATGTTTGTGGTCTAGAAAAATGATACATTGTGAAATATTATTTAAAGGTGAAGTTCAGCTTAAAACGCATTTTACATTCAATTATTAAATGTGTAAAAATGTGTACTGCAGTAAACCCTACAATCAGAGTTTATTTAGGATCAGTTGTCGGTAAGTAATCCATTGCATAGCACAGGGTTGCCAGTTTCACATAGTTAAACAGACTGTTGTCATTACAAAAAGGTGTGATTTTGTGAGTGCACAATTTACATTTTCTTGTGATTTTGACACCAGATTAAGTAATCTCAAACTATCACAACAATCTAGCATCTGTACAGTGCTCTGCCAACAATCCATCTTGCCGTAATTCTAAACGAATTTGGGGGACGAGGGGCATTGTTCTTCCCGTTGCAAGTGGTCTTCCACTCGTCCACCCCTCTCCTTTGAACAGAAGGGTAATTACCAAGCATTCTGTCTGTACTATGTCATTTATAATGGTTATAATCTTTCCCAACTACAATTATCTAACGTTTACACAGCTTTAGTAAACAAACTCGACAGTTTGCCCAAAGCTGAGATGTGGTGTGACTCTCCATCATATGCTTTAACTGGCAATAATAATAATATAGTAACCCACACTGATCTGGCCCTGGGGGTGGCTGTTCAGATTAACTGCTAATAATTGTGCTCCCTCTGTAACTTCAAACCTCCCACATGCACCATTGTGCAGTCAATGCTCATTCGTGCTTCACCTTTCTTTTACCCATCAACTTTACTGCAGATGGGGTTGCCAAGTTGATTTGAATGTTGCCACATGTGCAATGGATAATATTACAGAATATTTCCAATTAATCTGCATGGGGAAAAACAGTGCATGTGTGGGCAGAATTTGTAGTTTGTGCTACTGTCAATAACTCACAGTAACTATGCAGCCTGTGCTGAGAGTGTGACTGGAGATAGTCGTCATAAAACCCTCAAAGGAAAATGCTAATTGAATGTACAAAGAAAGCAGTAAAGGCCCAGTAAGAATAATGTCACTACATTGTGTTATGTCTTAAATCACTCTCCTCACAATGCTGGGCCTTTTCCCTGTTCTCTGTATGGGCAGCCTCTGTTCCTCTGGATTATAGTTTTTATTTGTGGTGCATCCTGCACTGTAGGATAGAGAAATACATTTCCTTTTTAGAACAAGTTTATAGATTCAAACAGAATGGAGTCTACCATTATAATGGAGAAGAGGGTACCCGTGGTGTTTCCCTAGCTGCTAATAAGCACATTCTTTCCAGAACCAAATTCCTTTCCACATTTGGGGGTTGGTACACTGGGTAGGGTTTATTTTTCCTTCTCTGGTTTCATTTGTTTCAATGAGCTTCACAGGTTACACACATTTCTGTACCGTTCAACTCTATATTCTTGTATTTCACATTTTCTTCTTTTTTTAATATTTGGGATCTTTTTTTCTTATTCTGCCTATTGGTCCAGGTTAGAATCTTATTACACTGCCTCAGCTAACTTTACGCTTCTGTTCTGCTCACTTCAGTTGATGGACCCCCCCCCCCCTTTTAATGTTTAACTGTAAGAGGGAGAAAAAGAGGGAGCGAGAAGCAGGGAGGTTACGGGAAATTCCACAGGAAAAAAAAGAGTTGGAGCGTGCACTTTAGAACAGCTTCAGAAAGAGGCTTTTGGGTCGTTTTGTGAGGAGCATCTGACATCCATCCAGGAAGGTTTGTAAAGAAAACCTGAGAAGAGACAAATGACCACTCTTTGTTTGATGACACATGTGTTACATGAGCTAACTAATGAACAAACTGAAAGCCACAGAATGAACTTCGCTTTTAAAATATTAATAAGTTAAACATTAATACAGGTCGGTTATGGGCAGTGGCTGCAGCTCAAGCAGTAAAAGTACATTTAGTAGCAGCACTAACAATCCTCAAACCAAATCTTGTTCCTCACTTGGTAATGGAGCTGGGGAGCAAAGAGTCACCTGGGAGTTAAGAACAGAAGATGAACTTGTAGAGGCAGAAGGTCCTTGTGTGGGATCCACTGGAAAGGTGGAGGCGATGGATAAAGGCATCTGCAGATCAGTGGAGACAGATGAGGAACTTCAGATACTGGATGATTTACTGGCAGAGTCTCAGGACTGTTTGTCTTGGAAAACATCTACTTTCAAGGCTCAAATGCTCACATCCACAGGACACACCACTAGCCCTCAAGCAAACCTCTGTGGAGGGAAAAAGCACAATTCTGAGACAATATGGATTGCACAAGAACCTGCACAGCTGCCACCTGCTTCCTCTCCCTGTCAAAATTCTAATTTCAGGCAGTGTATGAAGGACACCAGCAGCAAACCGGTAAGTGGAGTTTATGTGTAGTTTGTATGTAAAGATCCGAACTTGCTTGTGTTTCATATGCATTAAATGTTGGCAGCTGGGTTGGTGGTTACAGTTTGGCTAAAGTAGGTGATCAAGTCTGTAGACAAGTGGAGATTTTAAGACATTTACCTCTGAATGAAAAGACTTTCCAACAAAAGCTTTAAAGGGCATTTCCACTCCAAACCTACAAAACTATAAACACACTACCAACTGCTCCTCTTTCCAGTTTCATCAGTAGCAATCTATATAACACTCCCACTCTACAAGCTTGTTACTTGCATGTCCTTTTATTGTAAGGACATTTGACAGTTTTAATACTGAGCTTTAAAAAAGGAGTATTATTTTTTTTAACTTTCATCTAACTACACAAAGGACTCCTAATAGGTATTCCATTGACACTTAAAGGGCGTCCACCCCCAAAACTATAATTCCCCCCACTACTGGCCCCATCATGTAGTGTAGTTTAATCCTTTGTAATACTCGACAAAATAACAATATGGGATTACGGCGCACACCTGGAACTCTTCAATCCAACACGCTTTATTCAGAACAGTGCACTGAATAAAGTGTGTTGGATTGAAGAGTTCCAGGTGTCCTATTTTCCGGTGTGCGCCGTAATCCCATATTGTTATTTTATCGAGTATTACAGAGGACCAGAAGCAACGGGTTCGGGGCGTGCAGCACCCGGACCACAGACCCACTTGGGTAAGTTTAACCCTGTGGCGGTTTGTGTGCATTTTAAACCCAATGGTATCAGGAAGAAGGAGTGTTTCCTTTTCTAGTGAAGGACCCGGGGCACGTTTGCACCTGGGTCAACTTACTGACAGTGTGAGTCAGATGATCTACATATAGCACAGATTTGTGCTTTACATTTGGTTTAAATATTGTTTGTGAGAGGATCCGAGCACTGTAATTTTGTGGTTCTGTAGTTTAATCCTTACCTCACATCCCAGCTCCATAGGGTTCTCCTGTAATCCCCCCCGAAAGTCCCAAAAACTGCCCAGCAGGAGGATAGCAGAGTCCATATAGGACTCTGCCTCTTGTCTCGCCTTCGGGAGAAGTTTGGCATGTGCACTGCAGCCATTCTCCCTCTCCCTCCCGTATAGACTCCCTCCCCCTAGCTCAAAATCCCTTTAATATAATGTTCTTTGTCCCCCAGCCCCAACCGCAATATTTTTATTGCCAGAAACTTCCCCAATCTTTTCTTACCTTCCCTCTTTCCTCCGCTGTTCAGAACTACCGTCAGCCGCGCCCGTGATTGGCTGCCTCTCAGCCAGGAAAGAGGGAAGGTAAGTAATGTTTGGGGAAGTTTCTGGTAATAAAAATATAGCGGTTAGGGCTGGGGGACGAAGTAGAACATTATATTAAAATTTGTTAAGAAGGGTGGACATACCCTTTAACATTACTGTTTGTGGACACTCTTAGGGATCCCAGTAGGTAAATGAGTAATAGAATCTGACCCGTCACACTAGCAAAGAAAAACTGTTAATTCAGTGGTTAGTGAACTCTATTGCTACTGGGGGGTCTTATTTTTTCCTCTCAATGATAATGGACACATGGGTCAGCCAAGGAAGTGATTTTATTCTCCAGAAAAAATAGGACTTGGGGTCTATACTCCAAATCCCAATACGCATTTTACTTTGAAAAGTAAGTGTGAAAAATCAAATGTGATAAAGGACCACGCGTCCGAAACGTTATGAAAAATAAAGCATGAAGAAGATATCCTTGTGAGTCTTCTGTGTCTGGGACTGCCCATTACTTTTTTCCTCTACTTGACTTGTGTGTATGGGACAGAACACAGCACGATCCAGCAGCAATAGAAGGTAAAGGGACTCTGACCTGTTGAAAGTTAGTTCAGGTCTAGTAGCTAGTAAAGCAAGCTAGTAACATAGTAATTGAGGTTGAATAAAGACATATGTTTAAAAACAGCTGTTCGCAGTGCCGATAAGAAGAGTGTTTATGAGGGGCCCGGCTGTATACACTGTATTGGCTATTTTAGTTTGTTTGGAGGTTAATTTTAGCAACAGCCTGACATAAATAGTAGTAAATATACTGACCAGTGTAAAAATAGTAAATAGACAGACCAGTGTAGGAATACTAATTAATAGTAATTAATATAGTAATTAATACACAGTGTAATAATGCATTGCACCATGGTGTGCCTGAATCCCTGGTCTATTTATATTTAAAAGAGCTATAGACACAAAAATATTGTTACCCAACTATCGGTGACATTGATGACATTGTCAATACAACCAGTTCCTGACGTATCGGAATCAGTGGTTTGGACTGAACAGGATTAACAATTCTGCAAATGATGTGCTTACAGAAATGCAAAGATGTTAGGATAAACTTTTTTTTAATCACATCATGTCATGTCTTTGCAAACAGCACCCTCTTGTGGAAATATACCAGCAATTTTTGTATTTGGTTTATTTATAAAGTTAAGATAATTTTTGTCCATCACTGAAATAGGTGGGAAACATACAACCACTGGTCAGGGAACTCCTTGGTGGTGTAATATATCCTTATATTACACTGTAAGGGGCACATTATCCCTTATATATTCTTGTCCACACATGTCAAACACAAGGTCTCCGGTCACTGTACAGCATCCAAGACTTACTACATCACTATCCATTTGTGCAGTCCCAAACAGTGGTGTAACTATAGATCAGCCTGTTAGATACTGCAATCAGATGTTTTTAAACAGCTGACTGGGTGCACCTTTATAAGATATGCACATCAGTTGCTTAAAAATGGTATCTAGCGAGCAGATCTATAGTCACGGCGCTGCTTGGGTCTGCACAAATGTGTCTTGCGCCAATGGATAGCAGCGTAGTAAGACTGATGCAGTCTCCACTGTCACAGCTGAACACGTATCTAGCCCGCCGCTGGGGAGGGGAGGGAGGTCAGGGAGGACAAAGGCCTTCATTGGAATTGGCCGTTCCATTATAATACAGTGTACAAAAACGGGCTTGTTATCTACATTACTAATACAGGGAGGACAAAGGCCTTCATTGGAATTGGCCGTTCCATTATAATACATAAAGCTCTAGCATTTAAATGAGGAGGTGCAGCGGCGAGAATCTATATAATCAGTCACTGAGTGACTTCCTTTATTCCCCTGCCCCTTCGCCCCCTGTGCCCGTTTTTTGTACACTGACTGACTGACTGACTGAATTACTGTGCTGATAAGGAGAAGCGAGCGGCCAAGTCAATTATGAATCACAGGAATGCGCTTGCTCCTCCCTATCAGCACAGTAATTCAGTCAGTCAGTGAATGCGCTTGCTCCTCCCTATCAGCACAGTAATTCAGTCAGTCAGTGCAAAGAACCGGAACTGCACCGGGTGAGAGACGATGTTTATTGTCTTCTTTTAGTTAGATAGAAACAGCAGTTAACTATTTGTATTTACAAAAATGGGCTTGTTATCTACATTACTAATACAAGGCGGGGGGAGACAGAGGATTTTTTTTACCTTATGTATTATATGGAATAATACACTACCAACAGAATAATATATGGATATTACTTCACCATGGAGTTCCCTGACCTCTATAAAAGCTCTCGGCCTAACGGTATCATGTTTTTATATGGTCAGGGAATTCCTGGTGGTGTAATATCCTTATATTACACTGTAGGTAGGGATTATCCCTTATATAGTGCCAGAGAAGTAAGGTGGGCAAATATCTGCTAAATATCTTATAAAAAAGTTTGGCCCACCACCCACCTGCCTTTTGTTTTTGGCCCCCTGTGAGTTTGACACCCCTGTTCTAGGCATAGGGTATGTAATCTATAAATGTATGTATGTATAATTTTATTTATATAGCGACGCTGTACATTATAAAATGCAGAATATACAAATGGGGATAAGTACAAGTCATTATACAATAAATTTATATAACAGGGAGATTCAATAACAGTTTCTTATCATAAAAAATGGTGCTAATTTTGCCCCACCAATCAAAGATGTTAGCTTTCAAATGTTAAATAAGAAACCCCAATATTAGAGTGTGTTTTTCAGTGTTGTTCTAAGGCTTTATTTATCCTTTATTATTGTGATTTGAGTTAAATTACAAGGAGAAACATTTAGTAGGTGTAATAACAAGCAATCAAGTCAAAAAAGGAGGTGTAGCCAAACATAACCCCAGGCTCACAATAAACAGTTGTTTGGCTATAGGATGTTGGCAAAAAGCATTAGATGAGGGTAGCTTGACATAGGTCACCAACACCCACTCTATGGTTTGTGATACAAGCCAACGAATCTGAACAGTTTTAACCATATTTGTTTTGCACCATTGGCTATCACATTGTGCACCCCCATATCTCTAATATAATGATTCTTTGGCAATATCTCATGCTATATAATTTGGCCATAACGTTTCCAGAGAGTCCATCTTTGCCATCCATATATACCTTTTGTGTCACCAGAAATGCTTTTAGGAGGCGGTGAACATCCTAAAACATATTTGTAGATAATTGTTTTGTGTTGCTTTTAAGGTTGTGATCACGAGAAATCACAGGATATCGAGAACAACAATCTACCATACCCGTAAGTGTGGAGCATCAACACTGTATAAATGACTAATTTAGGCTTGTTCCTCCATATTGTATAAAAAATACACAAGGTCCTGGTAGGGACAAATATGAGGTGTACACCAATACCTGAGCCACAACATACAGTATACAATGGATACACATAATTATGAAGAGCGTTAATGCTTAGCCCCCTCCACAGGTGTAGCAAAAGCACAAATAACATGATACTTATAGTGACGTAGTCTTCCTCCATATTAGAAAATACTTAATGTGATTAGGCACTAGTGTAACGTTAATAATGGGAAATATTTCCTTTAGCAAAAAAGGGGTGGTCCTTCCACAAAACACGACATTAGTAGGGTACAAGAAACAGCTGTGGATATAAATAGGGCACACCCCCAAATGTGTACTGATTAGTCAAAAATGAAAGAAAAAAAGAACTATTCGTGCAAATGGCCAATTGAAGAAACAATAAATCAGTGCAAAAAATGGTTAAAAACACATCCTGTGCACGAACTGGTTAAATATGATTAGAATTAGAATATTCATGATATACCAGTATGTCCATTCACTCATACATACACTACATAATAAATCCAACAGTACAGAATAAAGTGCAATATTAGTAAAGTACTTCATAACGGTAACCATTAGATGGCTGTATAAAAATCGCTCAGGGTAAGATATATAATAAACACGACATTCCTCCATATTCTAGTCTCCCTTGTTTTTGGTCCCAGAAAATGTCAATGTATTTTTACATGATTATTGCAAACAAATAAAGCTGATTTTTGAAAGAAAAACTAGGAAATAAGTAGAGAGTTTAATCAAATTATAGCCGTGCCTCTGGATCACAGAATGTTATATCTATGTACCACTTAAAGGGATCACAGAATGTTGTATCTATGTACCACTTAAAGGGATCACAGAATGTTATATCTATGTACCACTTAAAGGGATCACAGAATGTTATATCTATGTACCACTTAAAGGGATCACAGAATGTTATATCTATGTACCACTTAAAGGGATCACAGAATGTTATATCTATGTACCACTTAAAGGGATCACAGAATGTTATATCTATGTTCCACTTAAAGGGTATCGTCACCCCATGACTAAAATTTACCCACTGTTGGCCCCACTGTGTTTAAATAAAAATAAATCCTTACCTTGCTCCTTGCTCTTCTGCTCCTTATGTTTGTCCTACAAAGCACAATGAAAGTCCAAGTCCAGTAGGAGAAAAACACATGCAGGGAGATGCAATATCCAGCGCTAATGAGAAAATAAGCGCTAACCTATGTACTAACGTGTTAGCGAAGGTTTTGCACTGCCTGCAGCATGTTTCAAATTTTTTTCTTTGCGCAGCGCAAAATGATGCAATAAATTTTGCGCTGCTTTTTGCTCGACAATTAATGCCTCTTCAATGGTGTCTTTAAAATACGCGCAAAAGGTCGCAACTTACCGCTAGCGTTTTTGCAATGTATTAATGGTCGCAAAGTGGTTAATACATTGCAGAAACGAGTGCACGTAGGTTGCGATAGCGAAATATATTACATCTCCCCATGGTGCTGATAAAATTTCTTTGTGATGGCACATTTATGACCATGCTACTGTTATGGACAAAAATGTGACCAAAGTCTGACTGTCTTGCCAATAATTTCTGCCAATATTGCGGCCCAATCAACTGAAATATTTTTCATGTATACCAGGCCTATAGTTGCAGATTCACATAGGTGTCACACTTTCGATACGTCAGTCCTGGTTTTATCTATTTGTTTTATATCACTTTAGGTTTCAGGATGCACATGTGAATACAGAGAAATCACCAGTTCTTAAATACAATAAATCGGAAGAAGCTCTTATGGATTTTATTGAATACCAATATTCTGAATGAGGATTCCTCACCATCTGTTTTACAGAAATCAGAAAAACAACAAAAAAATAGGAAATTCCTGTTATTAATCAATAGAATTTCCTCCCATCACCCACACACCGATATTTATTGATGTGTTCATTTCTCTTTTGTAGATACTGAGCAATATATATAAAGTGACCCATTACCCACTGGGATGTATCAATCTTAACATGCTTATAGATGTTTCTTTGTTATAGTCTGGCTGAGATCATGCAAACTGTAATCTGCCAAATCCTGTTGTAAAGCTACAATATATATATAAAAAAAATTATATTAAAAAATGACTATAGAGCCAGTTCCATGTTAGAGGTCGGCATGGGAAGTTTGCAGTGTTAACAATAATAATAGAGAATTACTATAGGAAGCATTTAGATCCACTTCAAGTTTAGTTCTCGTTTCGTTTCGACTGGCTTTCTGGATTCTGAATGACTTGTAGAAGAATCATTCAACAATAAATACCCTGGAATGTGTCTCAATAAGCATATACCTTGCTTATCCTAAATAATAAAAGCCTAGCTGCTGCTTATGTGCTGCTGTGCGTGTGTATTACTGCAGTTCCTATGGACTCGCCATTAGAGGGAGATGGTAAGATTGTCTCTGCAGCTCCTATTGACTCACCACTAGAGGGAGAAACACAGGAAATATGCACAGAGGCATGGAGACCAACAGCAGATAAAGCAAGATTCCTTTGGTACAGAAGGGGTGGGGGCCTCTGCCACAGAGGGGAGGACTACGACTCAGCCACAGATTTGGGGGATGACTCTGCCACAGAAGGGGAGAACTCCGCCACAGAGGGGGGAAAAACTCTGCCACCTAGTGGGGGATCTCTGCCACAGGGGGGAACTCTGCCATAGAGGGGGGAACTCTGCCACTGAGGAGGGACTCTGGGACAGAGGAGGACTTTGCCTTTTGGGACAGAGGGGGGGCTCTGCCTTTTGGGACAGAGGGGGGCTCTGCTTTATGGGACAGAGGGGGGATCTCTGTGTTTTGGGACGGGGGGGGCTCTGCCTTTTGGGACAGAGGGGGGGACCCTGAGGGGGGTCTTTGGGCTTGGGACACTGAGGGGGGTCTCTGAGCTTCTAACATCTGTTAATGTAACAGGCTTAATATCTAGTTAATCTATAATAACCAAGTATTACTAACTCCTGCTTTGCTTTAGTTGTAAAGACGATCATAAGGCTTTATCTGTCCTGGTGCGTTGCAAGGTAAGAATACGCTTCCTTGCCAGCATAACATTGTGTGATCACATCTACTTATAATCATTTTAATGATGTTAGTAACTATAATTATTACTAGGTCATCAAAGAATGCTGGGAATCGTAGGTGGTATACGCCATAGTGCGTAGGCAATATAAAGACAAATTAAAAGCAATGGCTAAGTGGCCAAACATATTCTGTCATAAAATAGCATTCTATCGCTAAAGGTAGGAAAATTACAGCAGTTATCAAATGAGTATTCAGTGCATCAGATATCAGACAGCAAGAGAAAAGCAAAGGACAATTCCAAGCAGCAGCATCAGATAAGTATATCCCCAACATGCTTGGACCAACCCTAGACACTGATGTTGCTTCCTTTGAATGGGTTCCTTCTTACTGATCCATATAGGAAACCTACATTGATTAATGCTTTGCTGAACTATCGTTCTCACTGAGCAATCTAATTAAAAGTATCCCTAAAGGCCAATTTTTAAGAATCAGGAGGAACTGTACCACTGATGGAGACTTCAATTGTGCAGCTGCTGCATTGGAAAATATGTTTATTAGCAGGGGATATCAAAAGGATCTTGTAAGGAGACATAAAAGGCACATGAGTACCTTTCAACAGCAGGATTTACTATTACAAACAAGCAACCAGAATAGACCGTTAAGCTTATTACCACACATAATATAGAAATTGATGAAGTTAGACATATCTTGATGAAAAACTGGAATATTTAAATCTCCACTCTAAATGGCACATTTTTTGAGTGGAGATACCCTTTAAAAATACGACCCTACCTTTTCTGAATTTACAGGCACAGTATCATCCATTACCACCAGGAGGGCGAAACATTTGGGTGACAGGCTTGTTAGCAGCCGTTTCCAGAGGTGTAAACAAGCATAAGAAAGAGGCATTAAGCTAAAAGGTTCCTTTCCCTGTGGCCACTGCTCATTCTGCACATTCATGAGCAGAGAAACAAGTCTGGGACTCAAGACATCTAAACTTTCTGTTGCTATGTGTAATGGTATACAACTCCCCCAGATACATTCCTCTCAGACTTTGAGACATGGCTTACCTTCTTCCTCTCTACTAACGGTCCTGTTCTAATTCTTGGTGACTTTAACTGTCACATTGACAACTCTGCTCTATCCCGGCCCTCTCGTTTCATTCACTTAACATCCATCATTGTGCACTCATCAGTGGACAAATACCACTTCTTGGATCTTGACCCTCCTTGTGTGTATGTCGGTAATACCTGATCCATAGATCTTCCGGTGCTGGCTTCACTCTCCTCTAGTTTCTCTACCCTTATGCCCAACTCTGACCCCGATTTGCTTCTTAACTCCTACAACTCTGTCTTGACTAATGATGTTGACTCCTTTGCAAACCCGAAACTGACATCTCTCATATCCTCGTCCCACAACCTGATTTATATGTAGGTGCACACGTGCTGCTGAGTGGATGTGTAGAAAGTCTCATACACAGGCTGACTTTTTCCATTACAAGTTTATGCTACAATGCCTCAACACTGCACTTTCGATATTAAAACAAAAATACTATAAGACACTGCCTGTTCTCCATCTTAAACTCCCTTCTCCATCCCTCGCCCACTGATTCTCTTCTCTCTCCACACTCTCCCCAAGAATTAGCGACTACTTCATAAATAGAGTCCATCCGTACTTAGATTGCCCTACACACAGAAAATACCTTTTAATGGTAGGGATAGAAGCAGCCATAAGGGATTAGGAGGGGTGTAGAGGGGTGTAGACATGATAGAAACCTTCTGGAGGACAAGGAAGAAGCAGGGACTGGATGACGCACAGACACCTACTAATCTTCACTTTCTGAAACTTTGACCAGGCACTGCAGGAGAACCATATGGAGTAGAGCTATAAGGTAAGGATTTTTTTTAACACTACACAGTGGGGCCAGTAGTGGGTTAAATTTTACTTTTGGGGGTGGACATGCCCTTTAAACAATGTATTTTCTACAAAATCCTTCCCTTAACATTTAAATCCCTTCGTTCTGCTGATCCTTCTTATATTTCTTCTCTTGTGTCCCCATATGTCCCTGCCGGTACCCTCCCCTCATCACAGAGCCATCTCTTATACAGACCCCCCACTCACACTGCCTACTCAGCAGCACGCATGGCAGGAATCTCCGGGAGGCCAGGTAGCAGGCAGTGTCCTATATGGACCTGCTAGCCTCCTGGTGGGCAGTTTTTGGAACTTTGGGGGGGGACTACAGGAGAACCAGATGGAGTTGGGATGTGAGGTAAGGATTAAACTACACTACATGGTGGGGCCAGTAGTTGGGGGGATTATAGTTTTGGGGGTGGACATGCCCTTTAAGCTGCACGCTGCCTTAACTATCCCTAAACAACAGAGCATCTTCTAGGAGTTCGGCCTTGTGTGCTATACATATTCAGTGGGGAATCATTGTGAAGGTTTTTAAGGGGTTTTAACAATATGTATACAATAAAGGTTTATTTGCACTTAGATACCCATAACTGGACCCTACATTATTTATGAGGATTGTTTGTCCTATAGTTTGTTATTGATGTTTGTGCCCTTGCAGTGTGAGTGCCGTGTGGGCTTTGGACCCCCTGTTTAACCTGGTCCTTCATCTTTCCTTCTATGGTTTCTATCTGTCTATCCATCTTTTTTCCTCCAACTGTCCTATTTGCTATCCCTTTAATTTTGGATCAATCTTATTTTTCCCAGGTCTAGCACCCACCTCATTGGTGAAACTGCTGGCACTATGCCCTAGGTACTGTTTGGTACCGTTAAGTCTTTTTTCCCCCTTATTTGTATTCAGATGCTGGCTGATATTTTGATTTGTGTTTCTGTAATTGACTGGCTGTATCCCTGTTTTGTAAAATCTTTTTTACCTGTTCCCGGTGTAGATTTCTGTCTGTAGAATCAGAGCAAATCCTGTTATATCTTATACCCTGACTGTAGATATAAGGGATAATGCGTCCCTTACAGGGTAATATAAGGATATTACGCCACCGAGGAGTTCCCTGACCATATACAGGACAGGGAACTCTGAGGTGGCGTAATGTCCTTATATTATAATGTGAAGGGGCGCATTATTTCTTATAATACATAAGTATTGGATTCTTTCACCCCATTCACATTTTAAATTCTAGCCTTGTCCCTATTTCCACCTTAAATCCCCCAAGCTACCTTCTGTAACTTAAACCCAGTAGAAAGGAACATCCCAGCCCAGCATCTATGTGGTTAAACAAATCTTTGTGGAGGAGGAGAGAGACATTGGTTATGAAGTGCCGGGAAGCAGCTCCAGCAGGTTCTGTTAATGAAGTTAAACATGGCAAAAAATGCTGAGTCATTGTTCAGACATGAACACTGGAATGGGCGGAGTAGTGGGATATAAGAAATATAAGAAATGAGTCACTTAGTGACATAGCTGAGTGATTTTTATAAGGATATATACCACTGCAGCTCCCATTATAAAATATCACACTTATGTATTATAATGGAATTCTTTATGTGTTTAGGGTGAAAACTGTCATTACTGAGGTATGTTGGGCATTCTGTAGGCTTGCAATAGATGGATGGTTGTATTGTGTTTCCTTTAATCTGTATTATGGTGTCCAGAAAGCTTATTTCGGTTGGCGAATGGTTCATTTTGAGTTTAATGGTGGGGTGGAAATCATTGTATTTTTGGTGCAGTAGGTCCTGTTCGCTTGCAGTCCAGATGATAAGGATGTCGGGTATCCCACCCCTCCCGCCTCTTGCGGGAGTCTCCCTCAGACCACCCAGACTCCTGGACTTGAGAGGAGACTTGAGTCTCCTCCCAAGTCACACCCCCTTTCTGTGGCCATGCCCCGGGAATGCCCCTAACTCCTCACTAACCCAGCCTCCCACCACCCCTAGAATGGTGGCCCCGCCCCTGCATGACATCACGCCACGCCCCCAAATGATCCCATGCCCCCTTTTCAACCCTGCCCGGAAGCCTGAAAGGGAAGGGTGGGATGTCGTCTATATAGCATAAGTAGGCCATGGGTCTGATAGGGCATGTTGAAAGAAAGTTTTCTTAAAAATTTGCAAAAAACTAATTTGCATATTGTGGCACAAATCGTGTTCCCATTGCCACACCATTTGTTGCAGGTATAAATCCTGGTTGAAGTAGAAGTAATTATGGGTGAGTATAAACTCAAGCTTGTCTGAAATATCTTCAAAAACTGGACATACCTGCACCAGTGGCAGCTCCAGCTCCAGAATTTTCTGGAGGCACAACATGGGCACAAAGGCTAACAAATGGGGCACATTAAAAAAACAACAATAATCTATGTCAGTACAATGTAAGGTGTACGAAACAGCTATTACATACCTTATGGTTAAACTGTGTGTGTTTTAACTAAGAATTTTAAGTATATAGAATAGTTGAAGAGCATTGCCTGTCTTTCTATCTCTGTCTTTTTATCTGTCTGTCCAGTCTATCTATCTATCTATCTGTCTGTCTGCCTATCCATCCATCCATCCATCCATCCATCCATCCATCCATCTATCTATCTATCTTATTATCTGTCAGATAGATAGGCAGATAATAAGATAGATATGGAGATAGATAGGCAGATAATCAGGGTCGGATTATAGACAAGGCTCCCGAGGCAAGTGCCTGGGGCCCGGGTGGCAGGAGGGCCTTTGGGAGCAATCCAGGGGCCCCAGTGGATGTATAACACAATTTCGGCATTTTGCTGCATTTACCTTCAAAATATTGTGGCAGGGGGCCAAGCCCGGGCTTTCAATCAGGAATCCAGTCTCTGCTGATGCGCCTGCATGGTCATATGAGCAAGTAAGTTCCCCACTGCCTCGGCTGGATCTGATCTGGTGTTCAGGCGAGCGCAGCCTGCGCAGGAGCTGGAAGCAGAATTGGTGGACAGTAACCTTCTAAGTCCCCATGTGCCCAATCTTCAGCTTGACAGCCACATCTGACTGAGTCCTCTGTCCTCCTAAAACACAGGTACTTACCCAGGTGTACCGTGTAAACTTTTAGTTTTTACAAAAAAGTTGTGTGCCGATGGGGGTGGGGAGAGGGGTGGTGGTGTTATGCTGCAGTGCATAAACAAAATGCCTGTGTGGTGCCAGAGGGAGATGTGCTGGTGGTGCCAGAGGGGCCAGTTTGTAGTCTCTGTCCAGTGCCTGGTATATAGTTAGTTTCTGGGACTTTTTTTATTTCTTTCTTCCATTCATCCACGTAATCCAATTGGCTCTTGGTTATTATGGCTGCTGTGAGTTGAGGTTTTGACAGGCTCTGTGGATGTGGGTTTGATGTTAGTAGGGAGCTGATGAGTTGTCTCAGTGCACATGGCTTTTCTTGGTCTTTGTTGTGTAGTGAGGCTTTATGATTTTAAGAGTTGGGGCTTCTGTTCAGTTGGTGAGCCCAGAATGATAGGGCCCTTTATTGTATCTCAAGCAGTAATGGGAATCTGTCAAACAAGGCCGGCCTGTCTGCCTGCCTGCCCTATGTCCTACACAGTCAGCCACACAGTGAACAGTTACCTCTGCAGCCAGTGTTTCTCTCCTTTTGGACCTGCTGTGCCGGTCGTTTCAGAGATCCGCCCTACCGAACGGACGTTTCAGCCGATAAAGGGCCCATACACGGGCCAATTATCGGGTGAAACGAACGTTGGTACACATCGTGCATCGCGGGTCAGCATAGGTAGAGAGCTAGATAGACAGACAGACAGAGTTAGAGAGCTAGATAGACAGACAGACAGAGTTAGAGAGCTAGATAGACAGACAGACAGAGTTAGAGAGCTAGATAGACAGACAGACAGATTAGAGAGCTAGATAGACAGACAGACAGAGTTAGAGAGCTAGTTAAGACAGACAGAGTTAGAGAGCTAGATAGACGACAGATAGATTAGAAGAGCTAGATAGACAGACAGACAGAGTTAGAGAGCTAGATAGACAGACAGACAGAGCTAGAGAGCTAGATAGACAGACAGACAGAGTTAGAGAGCTAGATAGACAGACAGAGTTAGAGAGCTAGATAGACAGACAGATAGAGTTAGAGAGCTAGATAGACAGAAAGACAGAGTTAGAGAGCTAGATAGACAGACAGACAGAGTTAGAGAGCTAGATAGACAGACAGAGTTAGAGAGCTAGATAGACAGACTGTTAGAATAAATATCCTCACTAGCCTCGCCGGACTTTTGATTGATGCCTGTCAGACTCACTAAGAGACCTTCAGCGCTGGGAGAAAGGATTACACAACACACACGGTGCAGTAGAACCCAGTTTCTCAGTTTATTCACATGTTACCTTGGGTTTTCACAAAGAGAAAAAGGGGGCGTGGCCAGACACCGTGTCTGCAGATGACGTACTAAAAACCTTGGAATATGAAGATAGAGTCAGGCTAGATCTTGAGCTCAGAACATTTGGAAACAAAACATCTGCAATAACACGACAATAATATAAAACAAAATGGAGTCAGAGAACAAAATTGTTGCTATTAGGCTAAGTGATTATAGAGAATATATAAAAACCTAACAGTTCCACCCTTTTATCCCGAAGGGATAACTAAACAGAAATTATATGTAATTTATAGCAACATTATCAGTGGAAATAGTATTCAAAGAAAACATATTTATCTACTTTGATGTGATTGCTAAGTTGTTGCAAATTACTGATCTGATATTGTTTGGTAGGTGAGATTACACTTCATGTCATTGTTCACAGAAACACATTTTACATTAGGGGAACAAATAAAAATAAAACAAACTTCAGCAACAGTAACATTTTGAGTCTGAATCATAACTATATCTACAGTTCCATCACGGGAGGTCTGTTGAGGTATTCTGGAAAATTTAAGCGGGTTACATCATCTTCTCGCATAATTGGGATCGAATATCTTATAGTGCTGATCAGTCAGATAGTATTGGAGACATATTGGAACTGAAACTGGAATAGTGACTAAACAAGTACTTATAATGTCGCGAACACTTTTACATTTCCTAAACAAAAGTCAGTTATATTTAGGAGCTTCTTTGAAATATACTCCCATATGTTACCTGGGGCAATGGAACACGGGGAGCAATAGAGCGGGAAGCTCTGTTCATTCTAATAAATTCAAAATAGAAAAACCACAGAATAAGATGAAAAATGAACAGGTCAGGAAAATGTATTTCATCTGGAGTTTACAATTTATCACTGGTTTGGAATCTGGGCTCATCTTAATCTTCCTCCTCAAGGGTGGGTGTGTCTGAAGTCATCTGGGTGGTCTCTCGTTCTCCAATCAACAGATTCAGTGCGTGCTTTACTCTGGAAGCATGTATCCACGATGGATTGCCTTCAACCAAGATAGCTGTGCGAGTCACAGGGAGGCTCTTAAGATTTATGTTGATATAACGCCTTCACCAAGACGACATCACCTGATTTAAACGGGTGCATCGGAGCACTAGAAAATAAAGAAAAAGACAAAGAAACATCACCACAGATGCTATTCAATTTTTCAATCAGTTTTGCCACATAAGCTTCCTGGATAAATTCCAGGTCACCTGTAATTAATATCCCTGTCTTAACTGCCCAAGGCGTAGGAAATGGTTTACCCATTAAAATTTCGAAAGGGGACAACTTGGATGTAAAATTGGGGGCCATAAGAATCTCTGCTAATACAGCTGGTAAATAAATATCCCATTTACTGAAAGAACCTGCAGTAGCCTTCCTAAGCTTCTCTTTTATTGTGCGGTTCATTCGTTCAACAACATCTGAACTCTGGGGATATGAAACTTCTATTCAATCAACATCAATTATACAATCTGCTGTAATACTTTAGAAATAAAAGCTGGCCCTTTATCTGAATCTATCCTAACAGGACAACCTCATTTAGGAATAATTTCCTTATACAAAATTTTAGCAACAGTTTTCACATCTTCTTTTTACTAAGTATATACATTTGGGCAATAAACATTGTGGCTAAGACTTTTATGAGCCATATTATTACTCTAACTATCCCCTCTTTAATAAAGACCCAAAAGGTCTAAAAACAATACTTGAAAAAAAAAAATCTTTAAAAAAAAAAAACTTAACACATATATGAGATAACATTCCCTTAAACAACATGAAAAGAACTCACAATCATTCCATTCAAACAACTAAAACATAAGGAAAATAATAATCCACAAATTTAATTAATGTAAAGTCAGCTCACCATTCTCATTTATAAACTATCTACTGCCAAAATTCTACCAAAACCAACTACATTAAAATCATACCTGGAAACAATGAACTAACATCTTAAACCTTAAACAAAACACCGGTACGGGTTAAAGAAAAGATTAAGCTAAATAAACAAAACACGGTAACGGACTAAATTCTAAACAGAATCTGGGAATTGAAGCTCTATATACACAAACACAACCATAACAGCTCTAATTGGTAGAGAATCAAATCGGACTGGGGAGAGATTTACACTTACATTTAAATATTAATTGCTTGGGTATTAATTTAACCTAATCTTAATACAGTAAATAAAAGGAATATACTATGGGTAAGACCTGAATATATTTAACTTCTAAGACCATGATAGATTTAAAATAACCTCATACTCTGTGAGGCATCGGATAGTTCATATTCTATTCTTTAGCATTTATAAACATGATTGGATGTTAATTAAACATTCTCCGAGGCCTCAACAGCCATTGCACAAGCTGCAGAGATGCATTCTCTGCATTCTCTGAACAGTGATTGCCAATGATTTAGGAAAAAAAAAAATAAGTGACTAGTTTCAAGGTGTCTCTGTGATATTGTGATAAAACTGCCACCATGATTTTACAATGTTCTCTTATAATACAAATGAAAAGATTTATCATAATGCACAAAGCTCAGAGCAGGGGCAGAGATAAATGTTATTACAATTATGTAAACATTCTTTGTCATTTGCAGTGTCCATAGAATGATGTTTGGACAGTCTTTAATTGTGCATTTGGAGCATTTGGTCCCAGTGGGAGCTGGCTGGGATTCATTGTTGGTAAAAGTTCATGAAGCCGACCAATTCAGCTTTATCACAGGGTATTTAAAACGCAAAAATGTCTTTATCTCTGGCGGGGCTGACCAGATGTTCACCCTTAGATATTATACAACCAAGATATTGCAATATTGTATTTTCTGGAAGCTTTTGATGCAGCACAATTGAGGGGAGAGAAACATTTCACATACCTCCATGCTCTGGATACACAATAACCACATTAACATATTTGACAATTAACATAGTTCACATAATCCTAGAACCATGTGGCTGAACCCATTATTATTTTAACACTTCACAGAGAGCCACAGAGTCTGTCACTGGCAAGTCCACCAAGTCTCTATGTCAAACACATAAATTGGGACTTTTCAAAAAATGAATACAAAAAGACTGAGCCGTAGCACCAGCCGACATGCAGAAAAAAAGGCAAATCTCAAAATCAACAACTGTATTACATTGGGTATCGGCAGAAATGCTAATAAGGGCTTAAACATCCAAAACTATAGGAACTATCTGTATTATGAGCTATAATAGGGGTATAAACTAGGAAGATAGTCTTTATAATCACTCATTGCTTTACAAAGGTACAAACCATTGGCAGAATACTATTAATTATATCCTGTAAAAAGGGGGTTAGGGGCATAAAAAAAATAATCCATCAACTTTTACTTCCAACAAGTTATGCCACTAAAGAAAATTAAGATACACAATTTACTTACTAAATCCTATATTATCAAGGTAATGGGGTAATCTGGTAATAATTCAAAGGAAAAAATAAGACAATAACAATTGGCCATCATCCCTATTAGTGACAAATATTTTATATTCTTAGTCTCTGCAAGTACCCCAATAAATCTCTACAAAAACTTGCAATCAGCTGAGGGACCATTAATATAAGGAAGCTTTGATAGAGAAGCACATAGTCCCTGTACCATCAAAAAAAAAAATTAAACAGCTTACCTCGTATATGAAGAACACAAATAGGATTACACATTCTGTCCATGAGCTGTACCACAGCGAGGGAATCACTTGTGGGAAAATCCATCACAACTGCCATCATAGGGGATATCTATCTGTGACTGTAGTGTCACATCACATTATACATAGCTATATGGATATAACGGGTCTCACCAATAATCTAATTTATTACAAATAAACATTTGCTATTATTAAGCTGATCATTCTACTCCTCTTTAACCCTTTCACTGCCAGGGGATTTTCATTTTTTTTGCGTTAACTGCCAGAAGAATTTTCAGGATTTTGCCCTTAATCGCTTTAGACTAATTTTACAGTAGGAAACCTTGCAGTAAATCAGGAATATTATACATTGTTTTTTTCAGCACAAAGTCTTCTTTAACATGGTAACAGAATTTTGTAACTTTTCTGGAAATTTTACTGGAATTATGGGTAAAATATGTAAAAAAAATGAAAAATGTGCAAATTTTCATGGATTTTTCCCATTTTTACTTATAGTTATCTTAAAGGAATAGTTCATTGATAAAAACAAGTTAGTATTAATAGAATACATAAATTAAGCAGATATCATATCTCTTACCTGTTTCTGTGTGTGATGCTCTGTTCCCTAGTAATGTTCCCCGGTATAAGTTCCCCCGTTGTAGCTCCTGAATGTGTCTCTCTGCCCCTTGGCAGATTTGCGACTACGGTGTGTCCCTGGCGCATGCGCATTGAGAGGCCACTGTAGTCGTGATTCAGTGACCTCTCTTAGCGTGCACCGAGGATCGCGCTGGTAGAGGTATGTGCGCGCGCTGGTAGAGGTATGCGCGCGCATAACTTTGTATGCGGAAGAGACAGCCTAGGAAGGATTAGGCGACGTAACTATTATCCCAGCCACCCCCCGCGACTGGGGGGGGGTGCGGGGGGTGTTTGAGGCGAGGGCATTAGGGCCTTGGCCGGTTAAAAAGCTGTCTCCACCAGAAGTCCCTATAATTCTCCAGGTCACTGCTGGGATCTGCCATACAGAACTAACCTGCTCAGTTACCACTCAGCCCCATGGCCAGTGGGTGGGTAGATAGATAGATAGATAGATAGATAGATAGATAGATAGATAGATAGCAGAGATAGATAGATAGCAGAGATAGATAGATAGATAGATAGATAGCAGAGTTAGATAGATAGATAGATAGATGTCTAACTCTAGTCTGTTGTCATCTAATCTATCTGTTATCTGATCTATGTAACTGTGTGCATGCCTATCATTTCTATCTATCTTCGTCTATCTAGAGCTATCTATCTATCTATTATCTGTAATCTACCTAGGCTAGTCTAATGCTATCGTATCTGGGAGCGCAGCTGCCTGTATTCCCAACCGCGAACGGCATGCAATTTGACATCAGCACGCTGGCGTGTGTTGGTACACAATCATCGCATCGCAAAAAGCACCGCAAGAATGGGGGGGGTGGGCGTGGGGGGGAGATGGGGGGGTGCGGCCGGGGGGCGGCACGACACAAATGATCAACACGGAAACACAAACATTATTCACGAACAATGCTTCGATGGTGAACCCACTTAAGTACACAAAACGAAAAGCACTGAAACACAAACAAAAAATAACCAGTAAATAAAAACACCTTACTGTCTGCACCATACTGAAAATAATGAAAACCATGACAAAATATACAACAGAGTGCACCGTGAATCGCCCCGAATGTATAAAATTAAAAACAAAATATGAAATAAAAACGAACCAAAACATCAAAAACAAAAAAAGTGCAATATTAAACACAAAACCAAACACAATCAAAAAAGACAAAATAAACACGAACCAACACAAAAACAAATGCACTACAGTCACATCAACAACACTCCTGTACTACACCCAAAAAAAAAATATAAAACAAACAACAAAGTAAACCACATGTTACTTCCAGGTGTGTGTAAAATAATTATACAAAGTTTGTGTGCATTCATGGGGTTTGTAGTATATTGAGTTGTGTTGTAGTTTCGGTCGCTTGTAACATAACCTCAAATAATCCATAAACAATAAATTATAAAGTAAGGACTATAAATAAAAAATAACATGCCGTGACAAAAAAAAAACCACTATAATGACTACTTGAAAGACCAACCATCCACCATTAACCCAAAACGAAAGTACATAGCACATGCCATGCTTCAGTGTTGAAAGATCAGCAACAAAGAATCTATTAGGAACGAAAGATTTGTAACAGCTTGTACGGTAAGGTCCCCAAACCTTCAGTTTATCAAAGGCCACAAAATGTAGCCTGCAGGCTATAATTCAAAACTACTACGATACCGTAAACTTCTTTCAACAAAATGGAAAAGTATACATCAAAATTGCATATACAGATTATTCTCAGGACCACCACAAAACTATGATGCTACCAATGTTCTAACAAGAAGTTAATATATTGGGGATAAAATGGTCCTAATAAAAAATACCAAGAACACTTCTCTTCCATGTTTCTTAAGGAGGGAAAGTGAGTTGGGAGGTGTGTCCTGTCTTGTCTTGTGATTCCCAACAAGGTCACTTGGTTCCACGCGCAATTTTTGCTCACAGCAACGTGAACTGCCTCAGTTGTTTCTAAATTTATGACCCTGAAGGATGCAGGATGGGCCGCCTAAATACAGATTTTTCGCCACCAGGGGCTTTGACAAATTTTTGCCACCCAAGAGCAGGAGGGGGGGTGGGCAGTTGACAGGCAACAGTGACGCCATGGTAGGCAGAGAGCATGGGCCAGAGCGGGGAGGTGGGGCCAGAAGGCAGGGTTGTGGGGGTGGGATGCTGGCCAGAAGGTTAAGGG
This sequence comes from Hymenochirus boettgeri, assembly GCA_019447015.1. Taxonomy (NCBI): domain Eukaryota; kingdom Metazoa; phylum Chordata; class Amphibia; order Anura; family Pipidae; genus Hymenochirus; species Hymenochirus boettgeri. The sequence goes on along the minus strand of CM033473.1, from coordinate 258,974,798 downwards.
TTGTTAATGGTGGGTGAGGAGAATTCAAGTAACAAACAAATTCACAAAAATGATAGATGAGGACTAATCCAAGGGCTGAGTGAATCCAAGTAGGTGATAACACAAGGTGACCACTCCATGGGCCAACACACCACCTGCAAACAAGCTATGAATAGGTGGACTCCCCTCTTGGTGTGCTTTTCAGTCTATCAGAGGTAGTTTTCTGGGCGAATGCGTATCTATTCCATAGTAAAATTAAGAAGACGTGGGCCCCCCTGTGGTTGCGACCATTCTGCTCCCCCTGGTAGGTGTAATGCCCGCTGGTCTGGGTGTGTTTGGACCGTCCATTGTATTTGTTGGCAGCTGTACTTGTGTGGAACTTTCCAAAAACGGAAAAAAATAGGGGGGGGTGTGTTGACAACCAAAAACTGACAGATCAATGGCAAACCAAAATCACACGGCCAAAAAATTAGGTGTCGTTCGCTTGTGGTTTGTTCAACCCTGGTTCTGCCCCAATGCGGAAGAAGATAGAAGTGCGAGCAATTGAGGCGAAGTAAACTTACAAAACTCAGAAACAACTTCAACCTCAACCAATAAAAATCGAAGACAAAAAAAACTAAGATTATTAAATTAAGAGTGGCACAAAATAAAAACATCACCAAAAGATGAAATCCATAAAAATGAAACCCACAAAAAATCTAAGTACAAAACACCCATCCCACCCATTGTCACACACAGCGCACACGACGCCGAGCAAATATTTTATGAAGTGCTGTGGGATAAGTAATCTATGATCGACAAGTGGGGGGGGGCAAAAAATACAGACAACTGATATTTTGCAATAAATTGATATTGGCAATTTAGAGGAACATTAAACCTGTAAGAAGGTGGGGGAGTTCTCCAGGTTTCGAGACATAGTCCTGGGTAAGCAAAATGGACTAAATCCAATACTCCCTTAAAACCTAAAGAACCAAAAACAACAAGACTTAAAATAGTCAGTTCAATATATGGAGTTTGAGTTGTGTTAAAATGAGGGGGGTGGCTCCTCATACCTGTTGGATTATCTTTTGTAAGGTTGTTTGCCATATGTTTTATAAAGGGCGCGTATCTAACTATTTTGCTATACCGCGCCTTTAAAATAATGTCATCAGGTGATCGTACAGTGTATCAATCCGCGTGGGCATGATGTAGTAGTAGGTTTGCACATGCTTGGCTGGCGTTCAAAACCCGGGGTACCGTGGCAGAAGCAATTTAGGAGGAACAAAATCAGCGTTACAGGAGCATATCCAGGGGCCGCCCGCAGTTGCGGGTATAGTGAAGTAAATAAATTTTCTTATGAACGCAGAAGTAGAGACAAATGATCACAATAGAAAGTACTAAAGACCCTGATAGGATTTACGAAATCCAGCCTAAGGTGAGGTGTGGCGTAAGGGCCATTTTTGTAAAGGTCGGTATCACTTTTTAGAGATACCCGATTTCATGGTAGAAACTCCTTCCTTTGGTATGATTTTCGACCTGAATGTCCTCCCTGGTCATAGACAGGTCCAATCTTTAATATGTGTTTTGTGTTTTTACTTCTTGTTCCTACTTGAATGATCCACATACTCCCTGCTCTCTAAAATGCATTTTAATGAACCCTTTCATTATTTACTAAAGATACATTAGATTGCCACAACCGGGGTTTAATACCAAAGTGTTGTAAAATGGTTATGCTAATTCGTTCGATATGCTTTAAATCTGAACCTGAAATTTGTGGCAAAAATGCCTGAAACTTGGAAGTTCTGGTGATGAAGGTCGTGGCCACCATCTTGATTTATAAATCGAAGAATCTTTCTTATGCCTACTTCTAAAGTCATGCATACATATACTCTCAAAATAGTTATAACTATAAGAACAATTAGAGAAGCATATCATTAAACCAAGCGCATTTGAACCATGGACACCACCCACAGACAATAGTTTATAAAATATAAAAAAAGGCAAAGATTTTTTCTAATAATATACTAAAAAACAACTTGTTTTTCAAAATGACACAATAACGTCGATAAACACTAAGTGAATAAAAAAACAATAATGAAACGCTAAATCCAACAACTACAAATGGCAAAAGGGGCATTGATGTGAATCACATGGTGCCACAAGTGGTTGGCCATTGGATTCCAAATTTTATCTTTAACAGATGCTGCACCATGGATATTTTTCTGTACTAGAGGGCCTGATGCATTAGGGAGGGGTTTTCCAATTCTTACATTATGAATTGTGTTGATATTTTTTTAGTGGTTAAGGCTATCTCTCAACACTCAAACAGGGATGGTATTGTTAACAGAGCAGTAGTCTACAAACATATTTGGTTCGGGACAAACCAATAAATGAAGCTGATTTACCGAGGATTTAAAACGGCCAGTAATATGAAGCATTATAGAATGCACAAAGAAGCAGACAAACAAACAAAAGATTTCCCTAAAACTTTCATAAAAACTCATAATAAAGAGGGTGTCTGTGTCTATTAAGACAACCAGATATTGGGTGCATAATTGGAGGACTCAGCATAAGGGAAAAAATAGATGGTTGCTGGGTAAAGGAAGATCCAAAAGGTCTAGTCTCTTTCATTCAGGGTCAATGAGGGGCATTAAAGGGAGGGTGTTCATGATATATCCTTTTTTGTTTCGTTTCTGGATAATAGCCTGGATAGCGTCCTGCCTCTTTCTGGTTCTTTTCTGTTTTTTTGGTATAGTGTCTAGTTCCTTGTTGCCCGTTTTCTCCTCAAATTTTTAGGTTTGTGTGGGTTTTTTTTTCCTTCATTTGTGCATCATTTGTTTTGAAACGTTTTTCGGGAAGTGGTCGATTCTTTTTCTTCAATATGTCATTTATTATTTCCTTATCCTTATTTTTTAGTTTTCTTGCTGTGCATCCCAATATTTGTGTTTCTAGCGGATTCTATTGGCTTAAATTACATTTTTGCTTTGCACAGGTTACATTTTTCTTATGGTGAATCCTCGTGGGTTTAGAATGTCTCGTTAAAGGGCAAGTCCAGCGCCTAAAAATAACTTGCCTTTAAAATGCTTATTACCGGGCCCGCGCCCCCAAACCTCACTTTCGGTGCAAGGTTCCATATAATTTCTAATAGTCCCCAGAGATTACTTGGTACCTGACCGGTTTCCTCATTCCTCTATGCACCGCACCCTTCTCTCCATTAACTGTTCGAGCTTGTTCACCGGCAAACAGGAGCAGGGGACTTTTGCGCTACAGCCGATTCAGCTTCCGTCAGGCGATTGGGTGCGTGAGAGCGAGCGTCACGCGTAACTCCGACAGCCACCGACCAAGATGAAAAGTGACATTCTAAATCAAACAGGACACTGTCCCCCAAAAACCAAAACAACAAAAAAAAACCCCAAAAAAAAAAAGAAAAAAAACCTAATGCGGAAAGTCAGAAAGACCAAAACGGATGACTGTGAACGCGGAACTCACGATTTAATTCATTTAGCTTTTCTGCAGAGTATAATCAGTCACTGAGTGACTTCCTGTATTCCACTGCCCCTCCCCCTGTCTTTCTCCCTCCCTGTATTAGTAATGTAGATAACAAGCCAGATGTACATGTTAATACCTATCTCATTGTGACTATGCATGTGGTGCCTGAAGAGGACAAATGGATTATTAACCTGAGTGGATTGCATGGCAATGTAAAATAATGTGGTAATAGCTGCCAATACCAAATGCTTATTTGCTATTTCTTCATACAGAAATCAACATTGATAAAGACGAAAGCACATGGAAAGAGTCAACTGAAAACTGAGAATTTCAAAGTGTGTAGAAGATGTCAAAATGCTGAAACACCAGATTACAACATTGGAATGTGAAATGGATTTAATCAGAAAATCACTGGAGTGAAGTTCCGCGTGTTCAAGTTACATTTTAATCACTTTAATCAGGTTTAATGTGTTGATTCAAAAATCAATGTTTTAAAACTTGTAAATTCTAGCAAATTTTGCCAATACTGCGTTAATGTTTACATTCAATAGTTTGGATAGCACTCCGGATACTTGCACCAAACACACTTGTCTACAAGCTCCCCGTGAACCCAACATGATGCACCAGAGCAACAGGACCACATTTGGGTATTTCGTATATGTTAGTAGAAAAAAGTCCGTACGTAACCATGATGGCAATAAAACTATGGTGATTAACATACAGACAGCATAGAAAATCTCACATATGTATGTAGCACTCAAAATGGACAACGTAATACACATAATTGTAAGCACTGTCAAAGCAGCTGCATAGTGACCATAGCTGGACATGTTATGTTTCTTTCTGTTGAACTTGTGAACAGCTGCATATGTGTGTAAGCAAACCAACCAAACACCTGCGCAAGACCAACACCTGTTACCAGCAAACGAAACCTCCAATAGTGTGATGCTTGTGTCGGCTTATGCACAGGGTTTGTTTGGCATATGACTTGCAAGTTCTGCAATTGAAGACGACAGAAAGCATACAACAGGCATAACTTTGAATGTGTTTTCAAGACTGTTATGCCTGTGTGGGGATCATTTGTACGGTTGCCCAAGCATGTGGCTTTTTATGTCCATGGTACAGTGCAACCTTGTTATATGCTACTCCCATTGTATCTTTGATATGAACACATGAAGGTTTGTTCCTCAATGCCCTTACCTTACCTGGACTCAATAGGAAGACAAACATGTATCTATTTCATGATTGTTGTAGTAGGAGTTTACAGATCCTACACACGGAAGCATGATGATGCACTATAGCAACAACCATACTTGCAGGTATCATTACTTTTGCTGTTTGCCAGAGCAAAACATTTACTTCATTAAGTACATTTTCTAGACGGACCATCTCTCCTGCAGCTGAATAGTGGTACAGGTCCAAACACAGTTCAACCACACACATTTTTGCCATTGGAGGGGGAAAATTAATATTGTTCATTTGGTACGGAAATGCCTAATTGGACGTACTATGTCACTATTGAACATAAATTAGGTGGACACTTCTGCAGCAGCACAGGTTAGTGGCTAGCACAATGATAAGTATTCCCATTATGCAGCATTTGGCAAAGGAGACTTACATGAATAGGATTCAGCCTGGAGCAAGCACAAACAGTATCCAATTAATATTCCACTAATAATTTGTACCATAATGTGTCACCAAGCAATTAATCAAGAATGTCGCCTGTTGAATAATTGCGGACAAATATATCCCCTTCTTCAAGACATAGCATTTGATGTTGGTTGGCTCAGCAAACCCATCTGAGAAGCAGTAATTGTTTTTGGGAAACAAGCAGGGAGAATGCATAAAAGTCGTTATTGTTAGGAATTGTAATATGTTTCCCCCAACCAATCAGATATTATTTAACAATTGAAAGTAAGGTCTGATTGGTTGTGGCAAAAGTAGCCCCAGTGGTGACAAAAGAGTTTGATGGTATAACACTGGTTATGTCTTAAGTGTTATGATGATGGAAATTTATCCCTAATACTTGACAATCTGCTTCTTAGATTTTCCCTCATAGCAGAAAATCAATATGTACATGAGCGTCCATCATACAATCTCCATACATACATAGGAGCACCAAAGTCATTTTGAACATTAGGCATGGAGTGGCAAGGACATGTGCAATCAGACTGTGTAATTAATGAAGACTGTGATGAGAGTGTAAATAATGAAGACTGTAAATACCATGTGCAACTATGTTTTGAAGTTGACCTTGTTAACCGTTGTGTAGCAAACTTGATGGACATTTCATTATGTCACAGTACATGTTAGTTACATTTGGACGTGACATTGATCAATGTCCATACAGTAAGTAAGTGCATATGCACATCCAGGGTTTGTTTCGCCACAGATGACTAATGCCTCATCCATGTTACGTACATGAAGCACATATTGACTATTCAGTAGTGAGGCAGGAAACGGCGACATGGTATATGAAACTACGTTCTTTGGAACACGTACATGTGTTGACTCCTTCACACGGGTTGCAATAACTGTAGCACATACGACACATATGGCAAATATGCACAATAAGTGGGCAGGAACAAAAAGGGGAACATAAACAGCATACTCTCGCAATCACATTCTTGCTGCAATAACATAGTGTTACAAGTTCAGGAATGGCTTCAACATGGCAACATGTGTAAGAAAGTGACAGGCACAAATATATGTGATGAAAGGTTGATAGAAGCAGAACCAACAATTACTACACTGCCAGCCTCCAAATCTGTTTGGTTGGGAACACAAGTGTGCAAGACTTTTTGGACATGTGTCCTGATTACCCAATTTTAATAGGTGGTATACAACATTAGTCTATGTTTTTTTTATCACGTGTGTATGTTAAAAATAAGGATTGGCAGTTTGCTTCATGCTATGACGTTGTATTCACCAAAAATGCACTTCATTAACATGTTTTATACCTTTATGATTGTCATAATGCAAACATTGTTTGTTTCCCGCCACACCTGCAGTACAATATAGTAGTGGCTGGGTGCTACTCAGGAAACCATAGCCAAATGGTGACTTACACCAGAAAGTATATAATTCAGAGCGCCACAGCAGTCTTAAACCACCAAACTGTGTATTAACACGAACGTTACCTACCCGTGTGGCACCTTCCTCCGACAGACAATTCAGTCAAAGAATAAATACAAGAAATAGTAACAGTGACCTCTAGTGTCCAAGAAATATATATAGCAACAAGGACTAACTTGTATATACATCAAAAGAGTGTCAATGTACATTGAAAATGTTTTACAGTCATGTTACATTTAATAAAGTGCATCTTTAACTGTAGTTCTCCAATAGAATAGTGTCAATCCAATAGAATGTACATACCATATTGGTCATATTTATATATGTACCAAACTAGACTGTGAATAAAAATAAATATTCCGTGAATACATTTTCCAAACATTTAATGCACACAATATTTATATTTAGTCACACTACACTTTTTATACATATATAAAATGTTTACCAATATGGGTATGTACATTGTATTGTATTAATATTTCCTCACGGGGATAACACTATAGTTAAATGTGCACTTTAGACCTATAACAGTATTGTATAGGAGTTTCGATCTACATTGACACTCTTTTGGCTTAATATAGAATGTGGTCCTTGCTGTTATATATATTTTTTGTCCACTAGAGGTCACTGTTCTAGTTACTTGTATTTCTTCCTTGACTGAAATCATTACCAAGAGGTTAATGGTCACTAGATATTTAAACTGCACTTGCACTTTCTTGCATTATTGTGTGTCTGAGGAAGGTGCCACACGGGTACGGTAACGTCACGTGTGTAAGAAGCAGAGTTTGGTGGTTTAGGACTGCTGTGCACTGTGAATTATATGCTTTCTGGATCTATATGATTTTCAGATAACATGGTGTGTACATAATAGAAATATTAACAGGGAGATTCAATAAAAGGTCTTATCGTTTAAAATGGTGCTAATTTTGCCCCAACCAATCAGAACTTAGTAACATTTGAAAGTAACATCTGATTGGTTGGGCAAAATTAGCACCATTTTAAACGATAAGACCTTTTATTGAATAACCCCCTTAGCCTTTACTGTGTTCAAGGCGCTCCCAAAACTGTCTGTTTCTCAAATACAGTTTGCACTTGTTTTGAATCACATAAACTCAAGAGAACATTCCAAATTATCAGGTATCACAGCCTTAACATGTGCATGAGTATTTATATCTTGCTATATATGCCAGCCTCACTTATCATAGTTATATTGCCCACATTGTCAGCTAACATGTATCCCCTATAGGAAGAAGTGTACATTCATAATGTGACATTGTAGAGTGTGACATGTTTGCAACTGTTATACGTTTATGTAACAAATATTTGTAGCAAATGTTTCATTAAAAAAGTCAATGAAAAAAACACATGACTTGTGCAATTTCTAACCTGAGTGTGGCTCTATAACACTTTTGTTCTACTGGTTGCGGCTCCAAACTTTATTTGTCTGCCAATACACAGCCTTCCTGAAAGGGTCACTGTGGTGAAAATCAAAAATATTGTTAAAAAGCCTTCCATCATACCTTGATATAACACGTCAATTCCATGTGTACAACTGATTGTGTCCAATTAATGGTTGCTAAGGTTCAGCAATATTATTCCAGCAGGAACAATTCCTTTTCTCTTACATGTGAGAAGCCTCCGCCTGCATAATAGTGTGTACTTGTCAACGGTATTTTTACCCCAGGTTTTCCGCCTTACAGCGGCTTATGTGCTAGATGAGCACGTCTTCTCCTCTGGGCGCCGCACACCTGGCAGATGTCACATGATGTGGCACAACGTAGTGTCAAGCTTCAAGTTTTCACATTCACACCAATGTAATTGTCTCAGTCTGCAGCCAGAGATGTAATTGTGACTCATTGCAAAGAACATATTGAGCCCTATATGTAACACTTCTTGCTTGGAGACGACAGTTGACCTTTTGTAGTGAAAATGATCAAAGTCATTTATATGCCGTGAGCAGTAACATGTATATAATGGTCCGGCCTGTGCACCTACTGCAAAAATGAGCTAGCAAGACCAACCTAGTCTTTTACCAAATCAACCTCAATTTAGTCTCAACGTTTCCTAGCACAAGCTATGCATTTAACCAGCTCACATACCATACAATATAGGACAAATTGTGCTGAGCCATGTGATAAGAAAAGGCATGACACTAATATAAATATTTAAGCTACACCTGTTGTCTATTCTATTGTAGGAAGTACTCATTATAGCATGATATTACTACATTGTCACGAGAAGTCAACTGCAACACACAAAGGGCTAGCTTAGAATAAACCATGCACCACAACACGGCATTAAAGGGAAATTAGAACTCACCTAGGAGTTCCATGCCATGCATACAAACACCTGGAACTGCAAGATTCCACTTATATATGGTCACATGACTCCGTGAGCCTTTGGATATAGTAATATTTCCCATTTCCCCTGCATTACCCAACGTATTACAGCATTGCACATTCTATGCAATTCTATGCTGCTGCAATATATTTACACAAATGCTATACGCTTTTGGGTTCTTTAACTCCATTGTCATACTGGTGTCCTGTATAATTTGTACAAAACATGTTCACTTCATGAAAAGTTCACATACATGCTACAGATCATAGTAGAAATGATGATGGTACCAGGCAGCACTGCAAGTGCCAGAGTTGCCTACATGTACTTTTGAAAGATTAGCACGCCAGACAGTTGCCACACTAAACCACTTGCTATAAACATTCTCCAACACATGACTATACAGAGAAAACATATAACAGAGGCACATAAGTGTGCATAACGAAGCTCTACACAATTACATGACATACATGAGAGTTCAGGTGCCAATTACATGTTACTCTGGAACTTTCTTATGTACAATAGTATACAGTGAGGCAGTGCCATTAATGATCTGTCAAATTCCACAATACAACCGTATTGAATAACGACCTACACACCAATTTCCACTTATTATATAATAGTACCCACTATGTTCATCATGTACAGTAGCAGCCAATTGGGTAACACAATGCTACATCCTCTGTCACAAAACCCTATTACACTTAGTGAACCAAAGCACCATACAAAATATATGCGCAGTATCTCAACCAACACCCACAAACCTGATGTAACATGCATTTACCACATGGGGGGATCCTCAATGTGCAAACATTTACAACTAAAATTGTGACAATTGAAGCACACCCCCACCCCCCCCCCCCCACCCCCACAGCACCAACAATGAACACACAACCCTTTCACCACAATCCAATACACATCCTGTGTGGACCACACTTCCATACAAACACATTAAACACCACAGAGTGAAAACAAGTAGAATCATCGACTATAGAACCACTATGTCCATAGTGACTTTCGATAACAATAATGTTTATTGCAGAAGACATTTTTTTCACATTTATCTAGGGGACTCAAATCTCAACACTTCACACACAGCGTCACACACCTGACCTTGACATAACCACTACATGACTACTTCCTATAAGATGGTCAACCCACTAACTAGCTTTCTTTACAATCAAATCGCAACATTC